>JANAVB010017599.1:9787411-10152411 GCA_029216955.1 Iris pallida | reverse complement strand
GTATACACTATGTATGCCCATTTAACCTCACTTGCCCCTTTGCCATGTTCACATACACACACATAGCCTCTTAAATAAGTATTTATGAATACAGTTAACTTAGCTATGTATGTATATATATATGTTAGCATATTGTGTTGTAATATATAAGTTTATATAACCATTTGAAATGCCATGATTATAAACCTAATGTTGAATACCAATATATGCATGTGTATATGTGCAGACATATATAGCTTAAAGTAATAGATTACCTAGTGTATATCCAATGTGAATTCTTGCCTATTTGAGTATTGAATAATTGCATGCTATATAGAGTTGGGTGTATGTTGGCTTGTATAGCCTTGTATTGATGTGTGCTTGCTAGGATAGTCTTGGTTAGGCCTAGTAAGACTTGCTGGGTTAGGACATGACCTAGTTTGACCTAGTTTGACTAGTACAGTTGACCAGAGTTGACCAAGGGTTGACTTGGCCTAGTTTGACCTAGATTCATGTAGAATGCATTGTAGTACTTTATATTATCCTTCTGGACATGTTGTGACTTGTGCTGTTCTAATTAGGAGCCAGACACTCTCCTCGACAGTATCTTTACCTTGGACATTCAGATATCAGGCGAGTACATTCTCTGATCATTTCATATCCTGTTAGAATTATTTTCCTGCTTTAGATTACTATACTTGATGCTGTCACGTTGGTAACACGGATTAGTACTATATGGATCCTTTCTTGAGATGTTATCCCCTCAGGGAGCATCGTATACTACATGTTCTGTGCGTTTCACTTACATGGTGTATCACTATGCTTCACGGTTCTTCGATCACTTATAACATGTACTTTCATGATCACAGAGTTTTCCCAGAATCACCCATTTATGGGCATTCCCAGAATCATCCCATTGTGGGCATTCCCAGAATCACTCATTTATGGGCTATCCATGTATCACCCCTTGTGGGCCTTTGCATGGAATCATAACATAACCTGGTTGGAACCTTGTGTATTGATTGGGGGTACGGGGGAGTAGAAGTAAACATGTGAATAATATCCAAGTAGTGCAGTTCCCAGAATCACTCCATAGTATAGTTCCCAGAATCTCCTATGCCATTCACATGTTTATATTGTACTCTGACTCACTAGCCACTGTTAGCTCTCTACTTATAGTAGATATTTCTATTACAGTTCTCTTTTCTGTTTACATACTGTATTTGCTTCAGATCCTGTATCTTACTTTACTGCATGATTATATTTTCTAACCTGCTATGATCTGTTGAGATGTACTGTGCTCGCTCCAGTCCTGACTGGACCAGTTGATAAATTTTACAGATAGCCTGGAGGTTGCCTGCTAGCCTAGAGGAGACAGTAGAGGTTGCATAGATAGCTAGGGTTTTTGCTTATAGTTTATTTTCAGTCATCTTGAGTTGTATTTATGGATTACTGTATTTAAGTTTTGAGATGTATTCTGAGTTTGTATCTTAGACACTTAGACTTCTATCTGTTGTATCTCTTTTCGATTTTATGTTTTATCTATCTTCCTTTATGCTACCTTAGATGTGATTGAGTTTACATTCTGCTATGTCACCCCATTCGGGGAGTATAAACTGTTTAGTCTTATACTGTTAGATGCATTGAGACCTAGGACAGCGTTCTACCGCCGACACTGCGGCGTAGGCTGGGCGTTGTTACGTTCTCGTGCCCTAACTCTAGGGTGCGGGTCGTGACACAGTGCGGAGAAGATTTCTCCTCGCACACAAACGAGAGGCTCCCAAATTTTGGAGCATGGTGGCAGTCACTGCCCCAACACTCATCCAAATTTCGTGTGTCCTCGTGTCCTGTGTCGGGAGAAACAGACCCCGTGATGCAAGACACAGGGACAGTGCGCAGACAGCGTGTTCGTGTCCTCGTGTGGACACGACACGACCCCAAATCAAGAATTAATAAAAATAATTAAGCAAGCCCTAGAGCTAAGATTCTATTCAAATACATTTCAAAAATTTGAACAAATGTTGGTTGAGGCATTACATCAAACACCTAACCTATCAAATGGATACGTGTCCGATACGGGCACGAAACCGACACGAATTGTGCCCAAATTCCAGGCACAGCTAGGGGACTCCTAGATCTAGCCCTAAATGCAAAGAAAACAGCAATTTAAATCAATATGAGGAGTTTTACCTATAGGTACAAAATGCAAGAAAAGGCTCCAAATGGGGGGTGTTTCTCTTGATGGCCAAATGCTCCAAATGAGCCCAAAGCTGAGATTAACCTCCAGAATTATAAAATATACAGAAATTAGAACCTATTGCAAAAGACTAGGATTAAAAAGGAATTAAAATGGATTTATGGAGATTTTTGGAAGGGGAACAATACATTTTCTTTTCTCCAAGTGTTGGAATGTTAAAAAGAGGCAAGCCCTAATGAATAAGTGTATAAATAGGGTGGGGATCCCTATGTGGCTGGTCATTTAGGGTTTGGTTAGGGTTAGGGCTTCTAGTTATGGGCCATGGGCCAAGTTATAAGTCATTAAGTCATGAAATCATAAGTCATTTCATTAAACTATAAATCATGAAATGATTTCACTCAATCTAATCTTCCTATTCCAAAATTAGTCTCTAATGACTAAAAGTAGGTTAACCTAAGTTAGACTAGGGCTACCATTGTCACGCCCCAGAACCAGAATACTGGAGAGCGGAGGCAGACATAGCCAGCTACGTATAACGGAATGGAATCCACACCGCTATACGGTCACGGCTGTCTAGATATGTGAGGGTTTCACTACAATCCATCAGTCTCTTAAGGTCATAAAATAGCCTATTGTCTCAATCTCAACCAACTAGTAATAGTTACAAGATATCAGACCACCAAATATACAATTGTAAGGCGTACCAAACATTACATATCCAGATGATCATGAAGCTAGTCATACAAAATGGAAGGACTAGCAAGAGTTAAGTTATACATGATCAACCTCGAGTTGCCAATCATGTTACAGCCCGTAGGCAGACAGTAAGTAAAATATACACGAGCTAACACTTGTTCGGCGGCTAAACGCCTCAAAAGAATAATGTACAATGGAGTGGGAGAGCCAAAATAACCCACTCGTTGCCAGGATTCCCTCTAGTGGTCACCATGTGGCTGGAAGGCAGGTAGATCCTTTGCTGCTGCTCCGGTATCTGGCCATACAAAACCAGCTGGGTCAGACCCCAGAAAGAGCAAGTGCCACAAAGGAAGCTTCACTTAAGAACTAAAACCAGCAATTAGCACAAGAATATAATTACTTAATAAGAGACAGTAATTTAAGAGAAAGCATGACAGGTGAATATAAAAGACAATCTTGTACAGAATCAATAAAAGACAGAACATATGATAAAGCATGACAGGATGATATACGATGAGATAACCATGGGACTATTCAGATAACCAGGTTACAACCCGTAACCAAACAAGGACCAGGGTTGTAACCCTTTGTCTGAACGGAACTTGGCTTCTTCCACCATTTATCGGCAAGGTAAATATAAGAAATCGAGACATGTACAATCTTGTACAGGATCAAGACAAGACTAGACAGATTGAACCCCATCCAACAAGCACGGCCAAGCAATAAGTACGGCTTGATACTTTAACTAACTAGGGTTATCACAAGCCTAGTTACTAGCAAATGCAAAGAGAATTCCAAGTCCGGTTACCTGTTTGTTACTACCTGAGTGATCCCAGCAAGAAAAGGAAAAGATAGCTGGATATAGCAGACACACTGTAGTAAGATACATGTGTCCTAAGGTACCACACTCGACGGCGGGCTGGAAGTGCGCTCATCTCGACGGATAGCAACAAATCCTATGTATATATATATATATATATATATATATATATATATATATATATATAAGGCCGGGACCAAAGGGGCAACAGGTAACTGGGAAATTCTCCATGAACTATAGTTAGATCTAGTCATTAGCCTAATCCATGTTCAGTGCGAATCCCTGACCGTGGAAAACCAGGGAGTCACGTCCTAGACATGATGCAAGACAAGACAAGTGGATTTTACAAGCAAGTAAGCAGGAACACCCACGGTGTCAAGTTGATTATACGAGTCAAGTTAGCCGTCGCAACAGCATCAAGATAAATCATGTCAAGGTACTTATCAGGAGTGCGCCACGACGGGCCACTATCATGTCAGGTTGGTCATGTCAGGAGTGCACCACTACGGGTCACTGTCGTGTTATGCTAGTTCCTTGTCATACCATGCCATGTACAATAGTCATTCCAAACATATTAAGTAAAATCAAGTTCATGACAAAGACGTAAGGATATAAAATGGGCATAAAATATCTAATAAAATATCAATATACAGGGCTATAGAAGAGCCAAGCTTAAGGAAAAAAAATAAAACCAAAACTCCAAGAGCCAATGGATTGCGCAAGGGGTCAGGGGGGTTGGATTGCGCAGGAATAGTTGGCGCAGGCTGCGAAGTGCGCAGACTTAGACTGCGCAGGCAATGGATGGCGCAGGATGCAGACTGCGCGGGCTTAGACTGCGCAGGCAATGGATGGCGCAAGATGCAGACTGCGCAGGGGTCAAGCGCGTAGGAGCCGATGGCGCAGGGTTGGTTGCGCAATCGGGCAGCGGCCAGGCTGCGCAGTCAGCGACCAACGCTAACGAGCGCGGCGCGGGGAGGCTGCGCGATTCAGTGCTGCGCTAAAGAGCGCAGACTGTAGATCTTCTTCTCCAGGCCGAAAGGAACATCAAGAACACCCAAAAATTCAATCTTTCATATCTTAGTCAAATCAAAGCCAAATCTAAATTTTCAAAGGTCTAACTTGAGTAAAATTGAATTCTCTTCCACATGGAAGCATCAAAACCCACAAAAATCCAACCAAAATAGATCAAAACCATGTAAATCCGAAAATAGTTAAAACCTAGATCTAGAACAATGGAGACTCCAAATCACAAAATGCCAAGTTCTAAAGTTAATCTCCATGGCCTAATCTAGCTAATGGACAAATAAAAAGTGGTTCTCATGTGGTGGCAAGGTGCACTTGCCTATGGGTGATGGTGTTGTGTAGAGGAAGAGGAAGAAGAATTAATGGAGGAAAGTAATGAAGAGAGAGAGTGTTAGGTGGGGATTTTAATGGTGGAGGATAAGTTGAGTGTAGGGTGGAGGTTAGCTAAGGTGCTCCAATGCAAAATAAACCAAACCAACCAAACCAACCTTCTCCACAACATAAAACCAAGCCAGGTAAAACCCAATTACGAGAAATCCAAAATCCGCAAGTCAAGTCAATTACAAGTACAGGCCAAAATCCGAAAAAAATAAAATACAGGTCCGAAATACGTATACGCCTGATAAAATACGTATTCCGAATATGGGTGTTACAACCATAGTTAGGGTTAGCTTCTAGGCTAGTCCACTAGGTCTCAACAAGTCAAGTCAAACTAGAATTCACCAATTCAACAAATTACCAAATAATTCAAATAAGTCAAAATGACCAAATTACCCCTAGGCTAAAAATGATAATTAAACATCCTAATAACATGGTTAGGCTCTAGGTCATGCAGTCTCTCAGGTTTCACTAGCAGCACATCAAATCACAAGTCATGACTTAAACCAATTCTTAAATAGTTTTAAAAATTAATAAAAATCACCAAAAATTATAATGTGAATTAAATATCAATAATTAATAATTAAAAATACAAAATTTCAAAATTACCCTCATCTGAAAAACTGGGTGTTACAAAAACCAACCCCGAAATTAGGTTTCTCAGCAATTTCCAGAACATTTAATCAATAAATTTGATAATTCATATCGGAGCACTGAAGTGAATATGGACTGGACCTATGAAAGTCTAGCAAGGGAAATGGCCCCTCTTCACCTAAATGGTCCCTTTTGACCTACCTCTCAATATATATATATATATATATATATATACATATATATATATATATATATATATATATATATATATATATATATGGAAGCGGATCAAAAGCTCCCCTTAGAAAACCCCCTAAACCCCCCCCCCCCCCCCCCCCCCCCCCCCCCCCAACTCTAATTCGTAATTTAATGTTAATATTAATGTTAATATTAATGTTAATGTTAATATTAACATTAAATACTAAAATTAACATTAAACTTAACATTAAAATTAATATTAACATTAATATTAACATTAACATTAATATTAACATTAACATTAACATTAATATAAACAAAATTAAAAAAAATTAATATTAACATTAACATTAATATTAACATTAATATTAACATTAACATTAATATTAACATTAATATTAACACTAATATTACGAATTAGAGTGAGGGGGGTTTTGGGGGGGGGGGGGGGGGGGGTTTCTAAGGGGGGTTTTTGATCCGCACCAATATATATATATATGACCTCTAGCCTAGTGGTTAAGAGAGATGCATGTGATCCAAGTGGTTGGAGTTTGAGGCCCAGTGGAGGCGAATATATATATATATATATATATATATATATATATATATATATATATATATATATATATATAATGTGAAAAGTTGAACTTCACCATATAACTTTTCTTTCCAAATATACTCTGGCATATGTCTACTAATTACAATTATTTATTAAAATTAATAGGAACAGTTAGATAATTACAAGATGTGTCATTTGATCTTCCAAAATAGTATTTTAGTCTTCCTAAGTAGTTTAATAAAGATAAAAATAATTGCAACACCCTTTTAATATTCTCGATAATAATCTATAAAATACGTAAAAAGTACGTACATTTATACTATATATATATATATTATATATATATATATATATATAGTGTATAATTGATTATTTTTTTTGCAAATTATGAATTATTGATTAGAACATCCTTATAATTTTTTTCTTCTGTTAAGTGATCATTATCTTTTGAGAAAACAAAATACAAGTACAAATGGAAATGGAAATCCAATTCAAAATTTTACCAAACCCTCACAATATTTAATGACACTTGCGAGGAATATCAACAATCAACATGTTTGAAACCAAAAAAAAACATGTTTGAACTCATATCATCTTCATTAACAAACATAAAAAGTGCTACAGATGTCACGTATTATACATAAATCCCACAAAACGGCCAAAAACACTAACACAGCACAATCTATCATTATGTTTTCTACTTCCTTTTTCTCCAAATATGTTCTGATGTTTTCTGGAAAAGCCCAAACACACAACACACAACCCAACCACCGACACACAAGTGCACAAACCTAACAAAGAACAAGGATAAAAAACCACTACTACTGCAACGGTTGGATTCTCGACACCACGATCGGACTCCGGACCTCATGCGCCCCGTCCGACCAAGTGAGGGTGGCGAACCCAACCGCTCCCTCCCCTTCCGCCACCGTCACCTCGAAGCTCTGCGTCTTGACCGCGGCCGTGAACACCAGTTTCCTCGGCTTCACTGTCACCGTCATCCCCTTCGACGCCACCTCCACCGTCGGCCTGTACACCACATTCGCCTCCTTCCCGACGTTCGTCAGCGTGCGTATCACCGCCTTCGACTTTGCGGACTCCGTGCCGCTCGTTTCGAAGAATGCGACCGATATCGACGGGTAGTTCAGGTTCTCCGGCACCGGCCTCTTGGCCGGGCAGCTGACCGGGCTCAGCGTCACGACCTGGATGGTCTTCGCGTCGTAGCCGAGGCCGCACATGAAGTCGACGTAGTCCTTGTCTGTGAGCTCGTAGACCAGGCCCGGGTCCATCGCTTTCTGGAGGTTCAGGTGGCCTGCTCCCAGGTCGAACGGAGTCGAGGCCAGCCCGGTCGACTCGTCGCTCACCGGCTGCATCCGGTTGTCCACTACGCTGGCTGTCGTCATCATCGCGGACCGGACTGCTGCTGGACTCCAGCCTGGATGTGCAGACTTTAGCAATGCAGCTGCACCGCTTACGTGCGGGCACGCCATCGACGTCCCGGATAGGATGTTGAACTCCGTCGTCCTGCGGTCCGAGTCGAGCCCCGTTGGCCCCACTGCCGCGGTCCACGCAGCCAGAATGTTCACCCCGGGAGCGATGAGGTCCGGCTTAAGAATCTCCGGGCTGAGTCCGTTGGGGCCGCGACCGGAGAACGAAGCCACCACCGGAGCCGGCTTCACCCCGAGCTCGGTCCCTTGGAACGTGATGGTCGCAGTCGGGTTCGGGGCGGAGGAGATGTAGGACTTGAGCGCGTCGCCCTCGTCGGAGCCCACGGCGCAGGCGGGGAGCACGTGGGCGTCGCCGACTAGCCCTTCCCCATTGGATATCCCATTGGCGAGCACCATCCCGACCCCACCGGCCTCCTTCACCACCATCCCCTTGGCGACCCTCGGGCTGCTGCCGCGGTCGCAGATCACGATCTTCCCCATGACGAGCTTTGGGTCGAGCGAGTTCTCCATGCAGAGGGAGGCAGACAGCCCGCTGCTCTTCCCCGGGTACACCAGCGGGAACATTGAGCCGGACGCGAGCGGCTTTCCGGAGTACAGCGACACCCCGGAGAGCTTCTTCCCGTTTCCGAGGGTGACGTCAGCAGGGAACGTCCTGTCGATGGTTCCGGCGCCGACGGTGGTCTGCCACGGGGCCAGATTGGTGACCGACATGGGTGTAGGGCCGTCGTTGCCGGCAGAGGAGGACACGAACACCCCCTTGGCCATGGCGCCGAAGGAACCGACGGCGATGGGGTCCAGATAGTAGGGGGATGAGACGCCGTCGCCCCCGCCGATGGAGACAGAGATGACGTCGACGCCGTCGGAGACGGCCCTGTCAAAGCCGGCGAGGATGTCGGAGTCGAGGCAGCCGGCGCCCTTCCAGCAGACTTTGTAAGCGGCAATCCGGGCCTTGGGGGCGACCCCCTTGGCGACGCCGACCGCGTAGCCGGACATGCTGGCCTGGAAGACGTGCCTGCCGGCGGCGGTGGAGGCGGTGTGCGTGCCGTGGCCGTCTGCGTCCCTCGGGGAGCGGAACTCGACGGTCTCGTTGATGGCTGGGCCGCCGAGGGCGGCGGCGGCGTCGTGTCCCTTGGAGAAGAAGCGGGCGCCGACGAGCTTGAGGTTGCAGAGTGAAGGGGGGAAGTTCGGGCCGAGCTCGCAGGCGCCCCGCCAGCGGGAGGGGACGGGGCCGAGGTTGCGGTCGGAGAAGCTGCGGCGCTCGGGCCAGACGCCGGTGTCGAGGACGCCGATGACGACGTCGGAGCCGTAGTCGGACTGGGACCAGAGGCCCTGCTGGTTGCGGAGGCCGAGGAACTGCGGGGAGCGGGTGGTGTGGGGGCGGCGGAGGCGGTCGGGGAAGACGGAGAGGACGGAGGGGTGGGAGGAGAGGGCGGAGGCGGCGGAGGGGGTCAGGGACGCGGAGAAGCCGTGGAAGACTGTGTCGTATATATGGAGTAGATCGGCAGTGGAGGAAAGGGAGGAGTACCAGTGGGTGTGGGTCGGGAATATGGAGGGCTTGGAGTGGTGGTCTACTCTGAAGATGTACGTCTTCTTCGTTTCCACCACTTCCTCCACCTTCGCTAGGGTTAGGGTTAGGGTTGGAAGAAGCAAAAGGAGGAGGAGGAGAGGAGGAGGAGAGAGAGTGGCCATAGTGGAAGAGTGAGTAGGTGGAGAGTGAGAGTGAGGGGGTTATATTGAGATTTGGGACGGGAGTGGGGGTGTGCCGGTGTGGGATGGGGATGGGGATGGGGATGGGGGATGGGCCCATGCGGACAAAAGTAGTGGGGCTGGCAAAGAAAAAGGAAGGGAAGGGGGGAGTTATTAGTTAATTAGTTAGATGGCAGACTATTAAGTAATTAATTTGAGGGACACTAATGTAGGTATTGTGAGGTTTCAATTTTGTCTGATATTTTTTCTTTTGGTGCGTGTGTGTGGAGGATGTTCTTTCCGGGTGAGGGATGAGTCAGCACTGTGCTGCTGCTGCTTCTTGTTTATTGGGGTGGGGTACAATTGAAGAAGAGAATCTTGTCCAAAGTTAGGGCTGCAAACCAGAAGTCGAGCCAAACTTTTATAAGCTTGAATTTGACTTGGATAAAATTAATCTAGTTAAAGTTCAAGCTCGAATTTGATAATTTTTTTATTTTAGAGCTTGAATTTGGCTCAAACTTATTTATATTAAGCTTGAGCTTAGCTTAGTTTGAGTTCAAACTTGGCTTGAT
Source organism: Iris pallida (assembly GCA_029216955.1). NCBI lineage: Eukaryota > Viridiplantae > Streptophyta > Magnoliopsida > Asparagales > Iridaceae > Iris > Iris pallida. Next base: position 10,142,261 of record JANAVB010017599.1, on the reverse strand, counting down.
AAGCAAGCTTGATAAACAAACTTGATAAGCTCAAAATCAAGCTCGTTAAGCTTGATTTCAAGCTCGTTCAACTTTATTTCAAGTTCATTAAGCTTGATTTTAAGTTTAACGAGCTCGATTTCAATTTATTTAGGTTTGAATTCAAGTACCTGTAATATTAATTTACCTGTAATATTAATTCAAGTACCTGTAATATTAACTATTTATTTATAAAATTTTAATTTAAAAAGTTCCTTAATATCAATTATTAAGGACATATAAATATATAACGCACACAAATATATATATATATATATATATATATATATATATATATATATATATATATATATATATATATATATATATATTTCAAAAAAGAACAAACGAGCTTCTAAACAAGCTCCTATACGAGCCAGCCAGGGATATATATTTCAAAAAGAACAAACGAGCTTCTAAACAAGCTCCTATACGAGCCAGCCAGGGCCGGCCCCGCGGTTTGGGTTGCCTTAGCCGGAGCTAATTTTTGTTGCCCTTTGTCCTTATTGAAAGATAAATGTTTAATTTGGATTTTTGTTGGACCGGTCCTAAGAAAACTAAATGGTCTGGAGGGTTGCCCTATGGAGGGGGGTTGTCCAAGATCGAAGTCTTGTCAGGCTTACCCCAGGGCCGGCCCTGGAGCCAGCTTACAAGCTCATAAATGAGCCAGCTCGCGAGCTCAAACGAGCCGAGTACTTCAAAGCTTGAGCTTGGCTCATTTATTAAACGAGCTCGAAAATGAAGCTTGAGCTTAGCTTGTTTACTAAACGAACCGAGCTCAATAGAGCTTTTATCGAGCCGAACTTCAAGAAGCGAGCTCTTATCGAGCCGAACTTCAAGAAGCTCGAGAAGCTCATTTGCAGCCCTATCCAAAGTATATTTTTCTTTTTTTCTTATAAATACAAAAAAATTAATAATTTATTACTTACATTCTCGTATCCACTTACATACATTTAGGCCTAGTTGATTCGTGAAATTATAGAATTGGAAAAAAGAAAGTTATTAATTTTTTATTTTTTGGTGTCAAAAAAAATTGAGAAGGAAAGGAAAGTAATTTCCACTAGAAAAAAAAATTACAAAAAGAAAAAGTGTTTCCATCCATTCAAGCATGATTCACTTTTCCATCTTTAAAAATTTACTTTTCCAATCCAATTTTCTTGACATTTTCAAACAACGGGAAGGAAAAACGACAAAAATTATAATTTTCCAAAGAAAATGACAGTACGAAATTGATTTCCTTTCCTTGCGAACCAAACGAGGCCTTAAATTACATACATTTGCATAGAGAGCATCAAAGTTGCATAAAATTGTTCTGAGAACATAAAACTTGTTAAAATTATAATAATAGACCCAAAATATCTTCTATTATATAATGAGGCTTCAAAACGGCTCAAAAGTGAGCCGTCTAAGCCGTCATTATATCACGGTCCATTTTACTTAAAAAAAATACGTAAACAAATGTTGAAAAAGTTTAAATTTGACAACATGAGAAATCGAACTCAACCAAACAAAAAAATACCTCACACCTTAGCCACATGAGTTAGAAAAGATATTTGATTGTAATTATATAATATTATTAATATACGTTATTATACGTGCAAATTATGTGCATTTACTAGTCTTACATATGGGCATTTGTTTATTTTGCAAATAATACTCTTCTGAAGGATGTGTTCTATGCATGGATATTTATTAACAGGCGTTAATTCTTTCAGCTCGGCTAATTAGAAATGTGTAGAAAATGTCATTCAGAATGTTGTGTTCTTTACATAATTATTAGAAAAATGCCCTTCTGAATGATATTTTTCTAACAAATAATTTTTTAATTATGCTCGATGATTCAACAGTTATATTTTTTACGAATGTAATTTTATTACAGTAAAAAAAACCAAAACCATGCAGACCCAACCCAACTCAATTTGTACTCCTCCATGGGGACAACCCCCGTATAGCAAACTAAATATTATGAGTTATACCAATGATACTAGTACTAGCATAATTATAAATATGATTATTTTGTTCCTTCCAGATATGTCACATTGTCGCTGCTAATCTGAAGCACGCTTCCTTGAACTCACTACCAGAATAAGTCGTTTTAGCGACGCCAAAAGACGTCGCTAAAACGACAATATTCGTCGCTAACAATATTTAGCGACGAAATTACCGACGTTTCTGGCTGGTCGCGGAAATGTTAGTCGCTGATCATATAAACGTCGCCAATCGTCGCAATTACCGACGTTTGCCGACGTAAATATACGTCGGTATAATGCCGACGTCTACCGTCGTGTCGTCGGTGTATCTGCGACGTAAAATATGGTGTCGCTACGAGTCGGTAAATTTACCGACGCATTACCGTCGACTCGTCGGTGGTTTAGTGACATGATCAAAGTCGCGAAACGTCGGTAAATCCTGGGAATTCCTGGGGCTTAATAGCGACGTTTACCGACGTTTACCGACGTCCTCCGACGTAATTTTACGTCGCTAAACGTCGGTACACTGGATAATATCGATTACCTACCAACGTTTACCGACGCAAAATTACGTCGGAGGACGTCGGTAAACGTCGGTAAACGTCGCTAAATCTGCAAAAAAAATAAAATAAAATAAAATACAGAATGTCCATTTCTCCCTGCAGTTTAAAAAGCTAACCATTTCTCACTGTAGAATAGGATCCAAACAATCACAGAATGTCCAAAACTTGCTGTACACAGGTTTCAGTCCCTATAACCAAGTCTACAACTATCACACAATGTCCAGTTCTCAGAATGTCCATTTCTCACTGTACACAGATTTCAGTCCCTATAAGCAAGTCTACAACAATATCACTTCACAATACGAAGCATTGTCGACTACTTTCCAACGATACTAATCCGAAATGGTATATAATAATCCAACACCGTCGATACCAGTCGAATGGCTTAATTTCCAAGTATGGGAACGAATGGCTCAGAACACTACCCAAAATTTATTCTAGCATACATTAGTGTGAATCATCTATGTTCTGTACATATGGTGTAGTATATGTTCTTATCGTATCTAGTATCTGAAGAATGTAACAGAATCAAGATGAACTCACATAATGTAATACTAAGACATCATCTACTACTATATAAGATATAGTGATAGGTTGTCGTATCATCATTGCCGAGAGATGAGGGTCGGAGGACAGTCAACTTTATCTACGGATACATAGTTTCTGCCTCGCCAATCGAATGGCTTAATTGCCAAGTATGAGAACGAATGGCTCAGAACACAACCCAAAATTCATTCTAGCATACATTAGTGTGAATCATCTATGTTCTGTACATATGGTGTAGTATATGTTCTTATCGTATCTAGTATCTGAAGAATGTAACAGAATCAAGATGAACTCACATAATGTAATACTAAGACATCATCTACTACTATATAAGATATAGTGATAGGTTGTCGTATCATCATTGCCGAGGGATGAGGGTCGGAGGACGTCGGTAAACGTCGCTAAATCTGCAAAAAAAAATAAAATACAGAATATCCATTTCTCCCTGCAGTTTAAAATGATAACCATTTCTCACTGTAGAATAGGATCTAAACAATCACAGAATGTCCATTTCTCGATGTACACAGGTTTCAGTCCCTATAACCAAGTCTACAACAATCACACAAAATATGGGAACGAATGGCTCAGAACACAACCCAAAATTCATTCTAGCATACATTAGTGTGAATCATCTATGTTCTGTACATATGGTGTAGTATATGTTCTTATCGTATCTAGTATCTGAAGAATGTAACAGAATCAAGATGAACTCACATAATGTAATACTAAGACATCATCTACTACTATATAAGATATAGTGATAGGTTGTCGTATCATCATTGTCGAAGGATGAGGGTCGGAGGACAAATACCGCTCGAGTGAGCCAAAGACATGCAGCCACTTCCCTCCCTCCATTCACCCTCTCCCTCTCTCACGCTATCAACGTCACAACTTTTCCACCTCAAGTTCTGATCAAGCATTTTCCTTCTCCTCTCCTCCACCATGGCTCTGAACCCATCTGCTCCTCCCTACTTCCCTTCTTCTTATTTGACTCTCTCAGCCACATATGATATCCAGCTCAAGTGTAGAGTCGGGGGAGAAGAAGTGGGCAGGAAGAGGAGGGGGAAGCAGCACAGCCGGCGGCATGACCCGGAGGAAGTACAGAGGTTTTCTTCAACATACGTAGGAGAACTATAAGGATATCTTTTCACAACATATCACCTTGTCAAAGACCCTTAATGTGACAACCATGTTACCCGCGGTGTCGGAAGACTAATATGTCATAATTTTCTAAGCCATGTGTTTTGACATAATCCTCCAACCGGATTTCAGTTCTATGTAATAATGCAAGATTACTACATAGGAGGAAAGAGTTGGGAGAATTATGTCAAAACACACGGCTTAGAAAATTATGACATGTTAGTCTTCCGACACCGCGGTAACATGATATTCACATTAAGGATCTTTGATAAGGTGACATATTGTGAAAAGATATATCCTTATAGTTCTCCTACAGATTTGAAGAAAACACTTGTACTTCCTCCGGGTCATGCCGCCGGCTGTGCTGCTTCCTCCTCCTCTTCCTGCCCACTTCTTCTCCTCCGACTCTATACTTGAGCTGGATATCATATGTGGCTGAGAGAGTCAAATAAAAAGAAAGGAAGTAGGGAGGAGCACATGGGTCCAGAGCCATGGTGGAGGAGAGGAGAAGGAAGATGCTTGATCAGCATTGTCTTCCGGATCGTCCTCATCAAGGCATAACGGGCTGCTCAGCGTGTCCAGCTTCTTCAACTTCTTGCTGGCTGCAGAGTCGAAATGGGAACGGGTCCTCTTTGCCGGCCCGAAGCTTTGACTCGCACTCGTCGCCGCGCTACCGGTTTTCTCTCCTCCTCTGACGCGGGTCATAATTAAGAAAATAAATTTCGTACCTCTTCTTCACATAAATCTCATTGCTGCCTTGTACTCGAGCCTCCTCGTCTGTGACGCTATCCAACTTCTCGGTGCCTATATTGTCACTCGAATCTCCCCTTCGACTCGTATCGTCTTCTTCTTCGCCTATCTTTTCGCTCCCTGTCTTGCAATCTTCTGCTATCACCGCCGACTCATTCGACTCCTTCTCCAAGTCTTCCTCCTCCTCCTCCTCCTCCTCCTCCTCGGAGTCATCGGAGAAGGAGTCGAATGAGTCGGCGGTGATAGTCTAATACAAAAACAACCGAATACAAATAGTCTAATACAAATAAGTACTAATAGCTAATGAGAACCACGCTGCTCACGCAAATGCTTTGTGATACGATCACGCAACCACCTCGAAAAAGCGAGATCTTTGGCGTGAGGAGAGATGTCGTCCCTTGTAAGTGTTGCACGAATAGAACTCTCGGTCTCACTAGCTACCGGTGCTGGATGAATAGAACTTCCGGTATCACTAGCAACCGGTGCCACTTCCTCCTTAACTGTAGGAGGAGCCACCTCAGCATTCACTATTACCTCAAACGACGTTCCGCTCCTCGGGTCATGGGTGCCATCTGGTAAGATCGATAGTCACAAATAATAAAATTGTAACATAAACAAGCTAAAGGAACCATCATGTAATTTGAGTACATTTTTGAAAGCAGAGGGATGAGGGTCGGATGACAGTCAACTTTATCTACGACTACATAGTTTCTGTCTCGCCAGTCGAATGGCTGTAGGGACTATGTCCTGATCACCATGTCGTACCGTAGATTAATACAAATAGAGCTGGAGCTGGAGCCAAAATACAGTTGGTACTAACCTCAATAGAACAAACACTCTCACAGCTCAAAATACTAACACATGCTCACGCCTTACTCTTGTGACACTCCCTTTCAAATACAAACACACACCTATATGTTCCCTTACACATGTTGTCATGTTACCTGTAAAAATAGGAAACCCTTGTTGTCTATAATAAGACACAATTCTACAAAGAGAACCATACTGTAGAACTCACACTTTGAGACAATAGATGAAGGAAGACTTGTATGGAGGATCGATAGGGTTGAGCGATGTCATTTTATTCTACAAAGAGAACCATACTGTAGAACTCATACTGTAGAACTCACACTTTAACACAATTCTACAAAGAGTTGTCATAGGGTGTTGAGCGATGTCATTTTATTCTTTTCTTCTTCTTGGGATTTTTGAGTATTGGATCTTGAGACATATATAGCTAGAACTTACGAAGAATGGAGTACCATACTTCAACAAATAGATGTTGACTAATTGGTTCATATACTTATTGTCTAAAATAAGTGTAGGAATATTGCAAGGTGAAACAATGTATCAAACACTATATCGAAACCCAAACCCAATATGCAAATCCAAATTAATATAAAAATACACAAGTGTATGTAGGGGATTAAGTGTACAGAGGTGAAATACATATATATACATGCTTGGGGGTGTCCAAGTGTCCAACAAATGGACACAAAGTGTCCAAAACCTCATGAACACACTGTATCAGTGAACACATGGTCGTAATGTGTCTCCGTGTCCATTTTGGACACGAAAAACACCTCAATTAGGGTTAGGGTTTACCTTCAGTCTCCTCGCGGTGGTGGAGAAGGAGGAGGAGGACAAGTTCGGTGGTGGAGGAGGAGGGGATTAAGTGTACAGAGGTGAAATACATATATATGCAAGCTTGGAGGTGTCCACGTGTCCAACAAATGGACGCAAAGTGTCCAAAACCTCACGAACACACTGTATCAGTGAACACATGGTCGTAATGTGTCTCCGTGTCCATTTTGGACACTAAAAATACCTTATTTAGGGTTAGGGTTTACCTTCAGTCTCCTCGCGGTGGTGGAGAAGGAGGAGGAGGAGGATCTCGCGGTGGAGGAGGAGAAGGGGCTCGCGGTGGAGGAGGAGGAGGAGAAGGGGCTCGCCGGAGGGAGGAGAAGGGGCTCGCGGTGGAGGAGAAGGATGAGCGGCACCGGAGGGAAGGGGGTCGGGCTGTCATCGAGGTCGGGGAAGAGGGGCGGAAACAAAAAATTTGGAGAGAGGGAGAAATGAAAAGTCGAACCGAGAAAGCCCTATTTATCGGAAGTTAGCGACGTCCGTAAATACGTCGCAAAGCGTCGGCCTTCCTTTAATATTCGGCGACGTCTTAATCTTTGCGACGCTAAACGTCGCTAAATTAATAAAACTAGCGACGTTTTCCGATAAATCAACGACGTTGATTTTTATTACACTAAAGGTGGTCGCAATATGTCGCTGTTGGTCGCTATCAGCGACGTATTATGACGCATACTTTTAGAGTCGCTAAATCCAACAAAATTAGCGACGTTTTAAGTCTGCGTCGCTAATTTCGTCGCTGATATGACTTATTTTGGTAGTGACTGCTATGTTCCTCGCCTCCTCGAAGCTCTGATGCCGCGAATAACCACATCCACCTCACAAATAGTAATCGACGGAAGGTTCAACTTCACTCATTGCTCCCACCATACCTCTCAAGTCACAGGGCATTTAAAAAATAGATGACTCATAGATTTTGAAGCTACTCCGCACAGAACACACTTTATGTCCCCCGTCCGAACCTAAACTGCTCCAGTCTATCCCGAGTGAGTAACCGTCACATATGAAGTTTGTACATACATAAGTGCATTTTCGTAGGCACCTGCTTCATCCATACCATGTCATTGTTCACCATCCAATAATGTCTGGCTTGAACCTGATAATTATTTTCAACTTTGAACTTAAAATCACCACTTCTTGTAATATCCCACTGGCATCATCAGCTTGTCCCTATCAATCACCACTTGCTGAATAACACCCGCAAATCTCTAGATCTGGCTATAGCCCCTCAACACCCATACCCCATCATGAATAATAGATATAACTACCTAATTTTGGTAGTTCTATTTTGGAAATCAATATTGAAGTTTTGTGAATTTATAAAATCTTTTAACAAATTATTATGAATTACTTTTAAGTTCTGGTTATTAATAATTAATTAATTAGTTATATTTCAGGATATATTAATGATGATTTATTTCTAATTACTTTTAGTAAAAATTGGTTAAATGTTATTTCAGAAATTATTTATTTCAAATGGTGGATTGCTGGTATGCATGTTTAATTATTTATGTTGCCTACAAAGCCTTTGGGCTGGATTGTGGGCTTTTTGGGTTTGGATTAGGTAATTAGTTGGTTATCCTAATTAGCTGTTAGATTAATCCTAACTAGTGTTTAGTAGCTAGCTGCCAAGATTAGTTAGAAATTAGTTATAGATTAGTTAGGGCTGTTGATAGCCAGTTGTCACCCCCAGTTTTCAAGAACAAGGGTATTTTGGTCATTTTTTATTTTAGAATATTTTTTGATTTATTTTATTATTTATAATATTATTTTGGGGTTATTTGAGTCGGGTTCGAATTTCAACTCAATCCGACTTGTATCGGAGACCCGGAGTAGCTTTGACTCTAGTGGGACCTATTCATTAGTTAGACATGGCCCACATGACAATATTTAAGTTAGTGTGGTTAGACTAGATATTCATGACTAGGTTGGGTTGATTAGAGACTCAAACTAGTCTAATTTAGCCCCAAACCCTAACCTAACTTGAGTTGAACCAATATAAACCAAAGGGGGGCAAACTTGGCATTTCCCAAATTGGAAAATTACCCACATAGGGCCGGCCACAATGGAAGAGGGGTGAGTCATCACTTTTTCATTTATAGCCTCCATTTTCTCTCTCTTGAGTTCTTCTCCAAATTTGAGAAGAACCTCCACTGATTTCATCCCCAAATCAATCCATTCTTCCACCCAATCTTCTTCATTTCTTCTCTACTCAAGCAAGAGGAGGTGCTAGCCAAGTTTAGGAGGAGTTTACATTGGTTTGTGTCCATTTGGAGATCCCTTTGTGTCGGTGCCGTATCAGAAGGAATTTTTTGAGATTTTACCTCCCGGAAGGTAAAATCTAGCCTCTAAATCAAACTCTCATGCATTTAGGAATGTTTTGAACCCATAGGAATCATCCCCATGGTTGTATCTCTATTTGTGTCCATTTTGTGTCCATTTGTAGACATTTAGGAGTGTCCTTGTTGTGCTTTGTGTCCATGTGGGAAACCCCCAAATTTGGATACACTTTGTGTTTGTCTTTATGTTTGAATGATCTATTTTATGTTTTAATCTCAGATTTTTATATGTTAGAGATGTGTTCTTGAGTGTCTTTACATTTCATTCTTGAGTCTCTATATTCATGTCTATATAAAGATGTGAATATATATATATATATATATATATATATATATATATATATATATATATATATATATATATATATATATATATATATATGTGAGTGTCTATGTATATAAATTAGAGAGTGTCTTATATATATATATATATATATATATTTATATATGTGAGTGTCTATGTATATAAATTAGAGAGTGTCTTAATATTTATATCATGATTTGTGTCATGAGTGTGTGTCTCTCTCTCTCTCTCTCTCTATATATATATATATATATATATATATATATATATATATATATATATATATATATATATATATATATGTAAAAAAAAAATATATATATATATATATGTGTGTGTGTGTGTGTGTGTGTGTGTGTGTGTGTGTGTGTGTGTGTGTGTACATGTATCTATATATGTGTGTGTGTGTGTGTGTGTGTGTGTGTGTGTACATGTATCTATATATGTGTGTGTGTGAATGCATATGTATATATATGGGTGTGTGTGGATGTGTATATATATATAGGGGTGTGTGTGTGGAGTTGAGAGTGAGAGAGTGAGGTGGAGAAGGAAAGTAGTAAGCAGTAAGCAGGAAGCAGCAAGCAGCAAGCAGCAGCAGCTGCAGTAAGCAGGAAGCAGCAACAGCTGCAGTAAGCAGCTTGCAGCAGCAGCAGTTTGTAAGGGACAGGGCTAGGAGTTTTTATGTTAGCTTTGTGTGCTCCTTTGTGAGTGCTTAGTGTGAGTTTGTGAGAGCTTTGTGTGAGTGTGTGAGAGTTTTGTGAGAGTTAGTGTTAGTAAGGATATATGTGAGTTTTGATGTAGAAAGAAAACTAGTATTTTGTTAGTTGTGTTAGATGCTAGATAAGAGTGGGGCTTGTAGGAGAGTTAGTATTTGAGAGTGAGTGTGAGATGAATAGGTAGTATCTTGGTATCTCATGATACCAAGATATGTTTTAAGATAATTGGATGTATTTTAAGATGTAGATAACATGAGTTAGATGAGTTAGTTAGTGGGAGTTAGTGGTTGGTAATGGTTAGCTAGGTAGATATCTTGGTATCTTAGTATACCAAGATGACTTTTCCAAGGTAGGAGTGTATACCTTAGTATAGGCAAGGTAATAGAAATTACCTTGGTAAAGGTAAGTTAAGGTAATGGGATAATTGTAAGTTTTGAGTTAGATAGTTTAAGATGTGGCTAGAAATAGGTTCTCTTGGTTGGTAATGGTTATGATTAGTGCCCTTAGACTAGTTTTGAACTCGGTTGACCGTTTTGACCAAAAGTCAATAAAAGTCAACCGAAAGTCAAATTTAGCCTAATAATGACTAGAACTTGACCAAACTTGACCAGAGTTGATCAGTTGACTGTAAGTCAACTGTTAGTCAACATTTGTCTAGTTTGACCTAGAGTTGACCAAAAGTCAACTATAATTCAATCCTTAACCCAGATTGACCTAGTTTGACTTGGATTGACTTCCTGTGACCTCGTTTGTTCTAGTTTGACTCTGTGTGACCTAGTTTGGCTTGATGAGACCTAGTTTGACCTAGTTTGGCTTAGACTTGCATTTTATGACTTGATTAGCTTTCCTTTCATTATTAAACCCTGTTTTGACTTATGGTATCTCATCTTTAGGTCTGTGATTACTCTGAGCATCTGTTCACCGTATCAGTTCAGGACAACAGGCGAGTACATTTACTGATAGTTTTTATTGTCTTGATATCTGATATATTCGATTCAACTGTAGTGTCTTACTTGATTCCTGACACGATGATTTCACGGACTAGTATACGTCGGATCCTGTCATGAGATGTTGTTCCTGAATTACTTGGTATATTGGTACATTGCTCGACTTATTACCTGTACTTGTATAGATATTGACTTGGGAGTGGGCTAGCCCCCTGCTTTTGAGTCCCGTATGATGACGTGTCATGTCAGGATCCATTATACTATTCGGGGATGGGGAGTTATTAGTGGTTGTGTGATCAAATCCCTACTTGTTCTTCACACTTGTACCTGTTACTTGTTCATAGCTATACCCTCGCCTCACGACGGATAAAGCATGACCCTACTTGTTCATAGCTTTCCATGGTGGCCGACCTGATCTTGCTCTTTTGTACACCTGTTCATAGCCGGTCAGATGGAACAGCCTGATCTGGACCTAAGTCGATCACATAACGTACTAATAATTCATGGCACATTTTATATTTACTTTATTACATCATATATCCCTGTTCTATTCTACATTCCTGTATTTTATACCCTGACATGATATCCAGTTTTACATATCCTGTTTATATTCCAGTCTTGATATTTTATATTGTATTTTATTATAATTGTCTCTTATAGAATTTGTCAATTCATATGGAAATGCTGTTAGTGTTTTGTACTTGCTCATTTTCCTGACCGGATACCATTGATATATTACAAATGATTCAGAGGCAGACTGTCCGACCTACTATGGGGTCGGGGCAGATGGAGACTAAGGCCAGGACTGTGACCTGGTAGTTGAGCCACTAGACTTTGCACACCTGGACTTGTACGGCTTAGTTAGGTTTGCCTGGACTGCGATCCAGTTAGTGTTTTCAGACTGTAGTTTTTATATTATATTTTGAGTTTCTGTGATGTTGTTTATATCTCTGAGCTGTGTTAGATCCTGAACTCATTTCCTGTTTTCACTTCTATCATATTTTTATTTCATGCTATCTATCCTAGTTTGTCTTGTGATTGAGTTATGCTATATTATACCTCCGTATGGAGATGACAAGTACCCTTATATTTGTCTAGTTGTAGTATTTATCGACGACCTATACAGCGTTCTACCGCCGATTCTGCGGCGTAGGCTGGATGTAACCACGTTCTCGGGCCCTTCCTCAGGGTGCGGGTCGTAACATATTTTTATGGTGGCCCATGCAGGTCGATGTTGTAATTAGTGCGATCTCGTAATGGTGCTCAGCTTAGGGTACTAATTACGAGCCTGCGACTAGGACATAGGATCTAGGATATGATAGGAGTTACTCAATCACATTTTAGAAAAATTCTGATCTTTTGATTACTATGACAACTCTCCTTACATTTCGAATTCAATTGTCCTCCTTTAATAAATATCATATCTTGTGCCATATTGATCACTTGGTTTCAATTCGTCTTCAAGATGACAGTGACTCGCTCTCAGACAGCAGGACCTAGTGCTGTTACAGAGAGGCCCGATCCGGTAGGACCTCCACCTCCGGCTGCTAGAGCTGCAGTTGAGAGAGCTGCCACCTCAGTCCCTGCCCTTCAGGCGGGAGTAGCAGCGACAGTTTCAGGAGGTCTTCCACCTCCAGCTGCGGGACCATCCATAGTCATTCCTGAGACTCTTCTACTGCCACCTCTGCTACCGACGGATGCACAGCAGATGATGGCCCTTCAACAGCAGATGATGTAGACCCAGAGGGCCCAGACAGAGGCACAGTAGCATCAGACTGACGCATCCCACCGCCAGATAGAGGTATTACGACAGAGTATGGAGCTGAACTCCCACCAGTTGGCGATGGCAGCAGTTGAGAGGGTAGTCTCGGGTACAGTTCAGGATGCCCCAGTTCAGCAGCTGAGTCAGGGAAGGACTGGCACATGTCTGGATTTCAGGAAGATGAACCTGAGGGACTTCACGGGTACCGAGGGTATCCTATTTGCAGATGACTGGTTGGAGGATGTCCAGCGGAGCCTGGAGTTAGCAGAGGTACCGAAGGGGCTTTGGGTGACGTCTGCGGCGAGTCAGTTTTTCTACATCGCCTTGACATAGTTTTGCATGGATCCTCGTGCATCGGTAAGGGGTTTGACATGGAAGAACTTCCGGAGGCTCTTCAAGGAGAAGTTCTACCCCGACGTGGCTCTGACAGCTCTGGAGGTCCAGTTCGTCGAATTAATGTAGGGGAACTCGTCGGTGGACGAGTATGCAGCGGAGTTCTTCCGTTTGTGTAGGTTTGCACCAGATCTGATCCAGAATGAGGATATAAGGCCTACAAGTTCCGGATGGGCCTTATTCATATGGTTCGTACTTGTACTTCCGGGCGACGCGATACGACCTTCGAGCAGATACTGATGGAGGCACAGATAGCTGAGAAGGACTTCGGCCTCAAGCCGAAGAGGGACAGTGACGTTCTTGGAGCGAGTTCTAGTGCGGGGCGACCAAGCGCCCTCACTTTCAATAGAGGCAGTTTCAGCAGCAGCAACCTCAGTTACAGCTTCAGTAGGCACCAGTACGTGCCCACCAGCAGCATGGTCAGGGCCAGAGGTAGGCCATGCAGTATGCTTTCAGCGGAAAGTCGGGGCACATCCGGGAGGTTTGCAGGATGAGGCTGGAAGTTTGTTTATTCTGTGGAGCTTCAGATCACTAGATGAAGAACTGTACTACTCGTACAGCCAGACAGGCAGGCCAGAACAGAGTACAGTAGGCTAGGGGAGGCCAGTAGGGGCGAGCTTTTGCCATGTCAGTCGAGGACACTCAGGCAGTAGCAGAGTAGATTACAGGTTCCAATCTTTCAATCTCATTCCCGTATTTGCCTCCTTATAACTGTCTTAAAATTCGATTCTATCTGTTCCTTGTTAATTGATCAATTTTGTTTTGTTATTCTTGTGATATGATTTTGATTTTCCTCTGAGATAAGTCGTACGGGCTAGGTCTCCTCGATTATGGGATTTTAGAGTCTTCTATGGTCATGTTAGCAGGCATAGTGAGGACATATGGTCGAATTATGGATGTATTTCTCGGGTGTAGGAATTTAAGGTTTTCGCGGCCAAGCATGCGGCAATGCAAAATTTTTAAATATCATGATTCTAGAGGTATGTACCTTAGTCGAGAACTTTGTGATTATCGTAGCCTTGCTCACTAGCATGACGTCATAATTTTGGACAGACGCATATGATTATCGAACTGCATGATTTTGAGACTATGTTTGTGGGGTGTTTGAACTATAAGGAGAACTAGCATCTTAATTCCGAAGAACTTGTAGCACACAGTTTCTAAATTGAGGGTCATTTTGAGTTTTGTAATTTTAATCATTTATTTATTGACATTTAAATCATGATATAATTTTGGAGATTTTTTTTATTATCATTTTAAAACTATTTAAGGCCATGACTGATGATTTTGACGTGTTCCTAGTAAAACCCTAGAGACTGCTTGACCTAGAGCCTAACCATGTGATTATGATATTTTTAATGTCATTTTTGGCCTAAGGGTATTTTGGTCATTTGACCTTTTTGAATTATTTTGATATTTATTGTATTGGTGATTGTTAATTTTGACTTTGGATATGAGTGATTTTGTGTTGGTTTCGTGTTCGTATCGGACACGTATCAGTTTTTATTTACAATTGTTTGATGTACCTCAAAGAGATTTTTTTTTATTTGCTGATTTTTTTTGAAAGGTATTTGAATGGGATTGTTGATCTATATGTGTTTCCTGTGATTGCTTTGTTTTAATTTCGATGACAAATTTTTTTAAGGTGGATAGATTTGTCACCCCCAGTTTTCAAGAACAGGAGTATTTTGGTCATTTTTCATTTTAGAATATTTTTATTATTTATAATATTATTTTGGGGTTATTTGAGTCGAGTTTGAATTTTAACTCAATTCGACTTGTATCGGAGACCCGGGGTAGCTTTGACTCTAGTGGGACCCATTCATTAGTTAGACATGTCCCACATGACAATATTTAAGTTAGTATGGTTAGACTAGATATTCATGACTAGGTTGGGTTGATTAGAGACTCAAACTAGTCTAATTTAGCCCCAAACCCTAACCTTACTTGAGTTGACCCAATATAAACCAAAGGAGGGCAAACTTGGCATTTCCCAAATTGGAAAATCACCCACATAGGGCCGGTCACAAAGGCAGAGGGTTTTTTTTTATTCATAGCCTCCATTTTCTCTCTCTTGAGTTCTTTCCCAAATTTGAGAAGAACCTCCATTGATTTTATCCCCAAATCAATCTATTCTTCCACCCAATCTTCTTCATTTCTTCTTTACTCAAGCAAGAGGAGGTGCTAGCCAAGATTAGGAGGAGTTTGCATTGGTTTGTGTCCATTTGGAGATCCTTTCGTGTCGGTGCCGTATCAGAAGGAGTTCTTTGAGATTTCACCTCCCGAAAGGTAAAATCTATCCTCTAAATCAAACTCTCATGCATTTAGGAATGTTTTGAACTTATAGGAATCACCCCCATGGTTATGTCTCCATTTGTGTCCATTTGGAGACATTTAGGAGTGTCCTTATTGTGCTTTGTGTCCATGTGGGAAACTCCCAAATTTGGACACACTTTGTGTTTGTCTTTATGTTTGAATGATCTATTTCATGTTTTAATCTCAGATTTTTATATGTTAGAGATGTGTTCTTGAGTGTCTTTACATTTCATTCTTGAGTCTCTATATTCATGTCTATATAAATATGTGTGTGTGTGTGTCTTACAGTTTCGGAAGTCGCTTTCGGGCTGTCGTCATCTCCCGTCTATTCCGCTTTGGGCTTTAGAGTAGTGTTTTTATTCCACTTTCTTTCTTTGTTCTTGTTACCATGAGGTCGGATGTACTCATTACCCTCTTTATCAATAAAGGTAACGGTTTGAAATATATATATAATATATATATATATATATATATATATATATATATATATATTTATATGTGAGTGTCTATGTATATAAATTAGAGAGTGTCTTGATATTTATATCATGATTTGTGTGATGAATATATATATATATATATATATATATATATATATATATATATATATATATATATGAAAATATATATATATATATATATATATATATATATATATATATATATATATATATATATATATATATATATATATGAGTGTCTATGTATATAAATTAGAGAGTGTCTTGATATTTATATCATGATTTGTGTGATGAGTGTCTCTCTCTCTCTCTCTCTCTCTCTCTCTCTATATATATATATATATATATATATATATATTTTAATATATATATATATATATATATATATATATATATTGGTGTGGTTTAGATTGTGTTGGTGTGGGTTAGATTGTGTTGTTGAAGATATATATATATATATATATATATATATATATATATATATATATATATATATATATATGTGTGTGTGTGTGTGTGTGTGTGTGTGTGTGTGTGTGTGTGTGAATGCATATGTATATATATGGGTGTATGTGGATGTGTATATATATATTTAGGTGTGTGTGTGTGGAGTTGAGAGTGAGAGAGTGAGGTGGAGAAGGAAAGCAGTAAGCAGTAAGTAGTAAGCAGGGAGCAGTAAGCAGGAAGCAGCAGCAGCTGCAGTAAGCAGGAAGCAGCAGCAGCTGCAGTAAGCAGGAAGTAGCAGTAGCTGCAGTAAGCAGCTTGCAGCAGTAGCAGTTTGCAAGGGGCAGGGCTAGGAGTTTTTATGTTAGCTTTGTGTGCTCCTTTATGAGAGCTTAGTGTGAGTTTGTGAGAGCTTTGTGTGAGTGTGTGAGAGTTTTGTGAGAGTTAGTGTTAGTGAGGATATAGGTGAGTTTTGATGTAGAAAGAATACTAGTATTTTGTTAGTTGTGTTAGATGCTAGATAGGAGTGGGGCTTGTAGGAGAGTTAGTATTTGAGAGTGAGTGTGAGATGAATAGATAGTATCTTGGTATCTCATGATACCAAGATATGTTTTAAAATAATTGGATATATTTTAAGATGTAGATAACATGAGTTAGATGAGTTAGTTAGTGGGAGTTTGTGGTTGGTATTGGTTAGCTAGGTAGATATCTTGGTATCTTAGTATACCAAGATGACTTTTCCAAGGTAGGAGTGGTATACCTTGGTATAGGCAAGGTAATGGAAATTACCTTGGTAAAGGTAAGTTAAGGTAATGGGGTAATTATTAGTTTTGAGTTAGATAGTTTAAGATGTGTCTAGAAATAGGTTCTCTTGGTTAGTAATGGTTAGGATTAGTACCCTTAGACTAGCTTTGACCTCGGTTGACCGTTTTGACCAAAAGTCAACGAAAGTCAACCGAAAGTCAAACTTAGCCTAATAATGACTAGAACTTGACAAAACTTGACCAGAGTTGACCAGTTGACTGAAAGTCAACTCTTAGTCAATATTTGTCTAGTTTGACCTAGGGTTGACCTAGAGTTGACCAAAAGTCAACTGTAAGTCAACCCTTGACCAAGATTGACCTAGTTTGACTTAGATTGACTTCCTGTGACCTTGTTTGTTCTAGTGTGACTCTGTGTGACCTAGTTTGGCTTGATGTGACCTAGTTTGACCTAGTTTGTCTTAGACTTGCATATCATGACTTGATTAGCTTTCCTTTCATTATTAAGCCCTGTTTTGACTTATGATATCTCATCTTTCGGTCTGTGATTACTCTGAACATTTGTTCACCGTATCAGCTCAGGACTGCAGGCGAGTACATTCACTGATAGTTTTTATTGTATTGATATCTGCTATATCCGATTCAGTTGTAGTGTCTTACTTGATTCCTGACACGATGATTTCACGGACTAGTATACGTCGGATCCTGTCATGAGATATTGTTCCTGGATTACTTGGTATATTGGTACATTGCTCGACTTTTTACCTGTACTTGTATAGACGTTGACTTGGGAGTGGGCTGGCCCCCTGCTTTTGAGTCCCGTATCATGACTTGTCTTGTCCGGATCCATTATACTATTCGGGGATGGGGAGTTATTAGTAGTTGTGTGATCAAGTCTCTACTTGTTCTTCACACTCGTACCTGTTACTTGTTCATAGCTATACCCTCGCCTCATGACGGGTAAAGCCTGACCCTACTTGTTCATAACTTTCCATGGTGGCCGGCCTGATCTTGCTCTTTTATACACCTGTTCATAGCCGGTCAGATGGAACAGCCTGATCTGGACCTAAGCCGATCACATAACGTACTAATAATTCATGGCATATTTTATATTTACTTTATTACATGATATATTCCTGTTCTATTCTACATTCTTGTATTTTATATCCTTACATGATATCCAGTTTTACATATCCTGTTTATATTCCAGTCTTGATATTTTATCTTGTATTTCATTATAATTGTCTCTTATAGAATTTGGCAATTCATATGGAACTGCTGTTAGTATTTTGTACTTGCTCATTTTCTTGACAGGATACCGTTGATATATTACAGATGATTCAGAGGCAGACTACCCGACCTACTATGGGGTCGGGGCAGATGGAGACTTAGGCCACGACTGTGACCTGGCAGTTGAGCCACTAGACTTTGCACACCTGGACTAGTATAGCTTAGTTAGGTTTGCCTGGACTGCGATCCAGCTAGTGTTTTCAGACTGTAGTTTTTATATTATATTTTGAGTTTATGCGATGTTGTTTATATCTCTGAGCTATGTTGGTTCCTGAACTCATTTCCTGTTTTTACTTCTCTTATATTTCCATTTCGTGCTATCTATCCTAGTTTTTCTTGTGATTGAGTTATGCTATATTATACCTCCGTGCGGAGATGACAGGTACCCTTATATTTTTCTAGTTGTAGTATTTATAGACGACCTATACAACGTTCTACCGCCGATTCTGCGGCGTAGGCTGGACATAACCACGTTCTCGTGCCCTTCCTCAGGGTGCGGGTTGTGACACCAGTAACATTGCCCCTCGATCTGGTACTTATTACAAGACTGCCACTAGCCTTGGAGAGCACACAACTTTATTCTTAAATAGTAGGTTTCCTATTATTTTATTATGCCATTACATTCTCTCTCTCCTCTGTTACTTTCTCTCTCTCTTGTTGTTCTTGGCCGAGCAAGCCTCTGACCGCCGTCGTGCTCGGCCGACCTCCGGCCACCCCAACTGACCTTCTCTTCCTGTTCTCTCCTAGAACTTCCCAGGCCATATCACTACCACCACTGATCAAGCCACTGTCTCCGGCAGCCTACATCTACACCCGACCCCGACCTACAGTCTACCACCTCCACAAATACCACCAGAACCACCTAGCCTACAGCCTCACCACCATACTTCACCAACACAACCAGTCCATTATCCGTCCACCACCCTCACCCCACTGCCTCCACCACGACCACAGACACCCTACCGCCCTCACCAAGTCACCTGACCCCCTCATCGTCGTCCTGATCTCGTTGCCACCGATTCTCCGTTAACAGCCTCAGATCCACTCGGATCTGATAGATCTACTCGCAATGTGCCGATCTCAAGCAGACCTGAGCTTCTCGACTCCCGAGATCTCTTGCATGGCCGCCGTCTTCTTCTTCCCGACCGTGCCACCTCCAACAGTGGTCGAGCCCGATCGTGTCTGCATCCTGTGTCCTCCTTCTGTGCCGTGACCGAGCCGGTGAGCACTCGCTCCATTCTTCTTCCTTCTCTTCTTTAGGAATCTTCTGGTTCGTGTGTAGAGAAAGGGAGTAAGAGAGAGAGCTTTTGTTTCTTTTCTTATCTCTCTCTAGCTTTGGTTATACTTTAATCAAACGGTTACTAGACCCTTCGAGTGCTGAGAAAATATGTGACTCTCTCTCTCTCTCTCTTCTCAGAGAACACTCCTTTATTGGTTTTAATGGCTACTTTCTCTTTTCCTCTCATAGCTAGGAGATGTGCTGTCACCATCCAGTGTGTTGTCCCTTCATAACCGAGGAGACACAATTGACTCCTTAATTTTTCGAAAAACCCATTTAATGGGTGGTCGGTTTTGGTGTATTGAACATATGGATTTATAATGCATTATTATAATATAGAATAGTACACCTTTGCTAGGATTTGTATAATTAAAGCTAGGTGCACTTTATGATTATCAGTAATGTATAGTAGTATACGTAGGCATAATTGTATTATTACTACATGGATATGTATAATAATTATTATTAGTACAAATGTGTATTAATATGTGCATGTATATTAGTAGTATTAATATAGTGATAATTATATTAGTTAAATATTATCAGTATAGTATATTTGTATGCATGTATAGTATTTTAGGAATAATATTATTTTGGGTAATCTTAGTACCCATATTTTTACCTAAAAGTATTTTTACCAAATAAGGATTAATATACCTTCAAAATATTATTCTTAATTATTTTGACTAAGTAGAAAACCTAATTTCAAAAGTTATAAATATATTTCTATAAATAGATTATAGATTTAGGATAGTGTTGTTCTATTTTATTATTAGTTTTAATCATTATCTAATTATGCTTCCTATGTTGTGACGTTGTGACTCAATATCTTAATCAATCATCGACTCATTGGGATTTTTAGACGTCGATTTCAATCACGGACTCTATTGGACGTATTACTCTATGACTTATTTGGGACTTCTTATGGACTATAGACTGTAATCATTTTCGTGTCGACATGTTTGTGTCGACACGTTCGTGTCGTACACATCGACGTCAGATACCCGAGGCAAGTACTTCCAGCAAATGCTTTTATTTTCTGATAGTTATTGTATTTCACGATTTAGATGTGCATGCCCTAATTTCTGTTACGATATTTATACGAGATTAGTATTTATGGATTTCTGTCATGATTATTATATTTTTGTTGACCCTGTTCCCTGTTTACTTATTCATGTTTCCTGCCATGATTTGAATCCATGCATGCTACTTAGTCACGAAGTACTTTAGTATATATGTGATCAAAACCCAAAGTATCCTGTTCCCTAAATAATATCTAATCATACACGACACGTATGATTGAGCCGTACCAAGTAGATCCCTCAGCCCGATCACATATAGAACGTAGTACTTCCACCTCACGTAGTGTAGCTATGACTCATGCATTTCATATTGCTATATCACATGCCATGATTCCCTATTTACTTTATCTACTCCTACCATGTTACTATTTTACTTCAATATTATCTCTTCTATTTTCTGTCTTATAATAGCTATCATGTTATGAGTAGTAGTTCCTGTAATGTACTTGCTCCAATCCTGACTGGATAACAATATTTTTAGGCAAGAATTTAGACAATGGATGTACTACTTACTATGGCTCACCTTGTTTGCCATTAAAAAGTATTTGAAATAACTTTTATAAATAACAAACTAAACAGAGTACAATGTTAGATCTCGATGGAATCCTTCTACTAAACTTTTGTTTTTATCTAGGAACCGTGGCGATGAAGAGGTGATTCTTTACTCTGTTGACGATCTGACGACTATCTCAAACTCTTTGAAGGTCTGAGCTGCTTTGGAAGGTGATGAGTCAAAGCTGTTGAAGCTCTTGAAAATATTAAGAATATTGAAATGTTTTCCAGCCATTGAATGATGGAATGATCCTTCTATTTATAGGCAGCAGAATGATCTACTCATGCACGCATATGCGATGCGTGCATGGATATTTTGCACGTAGAGACGCCACATGTCTGACTTTGTTGGGCGCATGGATGATGCGTCGGGGAGCTGGAACTAAATTTGTTTGAATTGCACTTGTTGGGCACGGAGGAGCTGACATGTGGCAGTTGTTGCGATTTGGTTGTTGCTGAGATCTCGAGTGATTAGAACTCGTTCATACACAGAACTGAGTCAAAGACACGTGGTGCATGCCCATCACTAAATGATCCTTGCTTGACTTGAGTGGATGTGCCTAGGACCTGGCGCATGAAGAGGCTTGATACATGACTTTTGAGGTCAAATAGCAATTCTGGGTGCACGGCTTCAGAAGCACATGCTGAGTTTGGACACATGGCTGTAGAGGCGTATACGAAGGAACCAGTCGGCCACGTGGCAGGGTACAACCGTAACCGACAGAGAGTGATGAATGTGCTCTTCGTTTTCTGCTAAAGCTGATAACTACTCAGACTTCGAGATGTGTGTTGTTGTCATTTCTGTCATTTAGCATTAAATGCTTCGATGGGTGGAGAGCTCAGGGGGCACATCAGATGTGTGGTGCATGCCCCCTTAAGGTATATAGGCTGCCGGGTGCATATTTCTGAAGAGCTGTAACTCCATTTTTTTATTTTTCTAAAATTTTAAAGTTTTTAATAATAATAATTGGGTTAATTTAAGTAATATTGAATATTGGAAATGTTTCATTTAAATATCTTCGAATAAATATTTTGATTTTTACTTTGGAGGAAAATTGATTTAATAGCAGGATTTTTAAATTCAAATGTTAGTTGTAATAAACAATTGTGGCCCCCACCACTTATAAAATTTTACAATTCTTTCTAACTAACTTTACTTTATTTTTTCTAATATGTGTAAAGAAGGGGGTATCTTTTACTTAAATGCTTGGCATGGGGGGGGGTCTCTTTTGCTTAAATACTTGGTGGGGTTTTTTTTATGCAAATAGCCAAATGATTATTGGGGGAGACAGGAGAGAGAATCTCCATTCTCAACTCGGGAGAAATTCTGAGCTGCTCATTCTTATTTTCCCCAATATCCTTCCAAACCCTAGCCTCGCCGGCGACGGCCATGGCGGGGCTCCTTTCCAGCAGCGACGACTGAACCGACCAGTGGCGCCACCCTTCGAAGGTGATCTCCGACGATCGATTCTTCGGGACTGAGCCATCTGCGGTGAAGGCGGAGCCACCCTACTTCAACGATGCCATCTCCACAAAAGTGTTGTCAACGCCGCGCGACCACGACCGACGGCGAGTTCCTCTACCGCGAAGAGCTCCAGTCTCGGCAACGTTAGTCTCCACGTCGCTGGTAAGGTGATCTTCTCAATAATGGATCTCTGTCTTCTCTGGCAATTTTCTCCGATCACAGCCCCTGTCCGCGCTTTCGACTAAATCTGGATCCCTTGGACTGAGTTGAATTTCTTCGTCGCAAGATTGATCTACTCTTACTATTGCCCGGGTGCTCGATCGAAAGTTGGATTGATCGACTGTGTACTCTGTTTCGCTCTGGGAGAGTAGATCGGACTGTGTCCGATGTTGTCGATCGAATCTCCAGATTCTGGAATGGATTTCTTCGAGGTAAACTTCCGCTTCATTACTCAGTTTTGTTCAAATTCTTCCAGTGCCTAGTTAATATGGGTTAATGTTTGTGTCCCTTGACTTGTGTCCGGTTGTATTCACTTTTCGAGCGTTTTTATGCGTGGGATTGATAGTTTGGGCTGGGCAGGATTGTGATAGGAGCATTCGAGTGTTCGTATCCATTGATTAGCTCGTATCCAACAGTGGTGTCCAGGTTGCGGTGTTGTATACTAGGTATGGCGGGGACCTGTAGTACAAGATTGCTCGTAGCAGTTAGCTTGCAGTTATAGTGATGTTGTGGCAAGGGGGATGATTTGCTCGTGTCAAAAATGGTCGTACCCTTGTGTCTGTTTGGCAACAGGAAGAAGGAGTTGAGTGGATGGGAGTTCGACAAGCCAGAATTTTGTATTTTGATTTTTAGCTTTTGGTCTGTACAATTTATTCTTATTTTGAGTTTGTATAACTTAATGTATAATTGGTTAGAAGTGGTTGTGTGTTACTGCGGTGAGTATTCTCCTAATGAGGTTCGGCTCGGTTTGGCCTATATTCTATTGAAGGAAGGAATTAGTTTTGGAATTGAACTAGAGTGCAGGTTCTCAATGTTGGGTTAACCTTTTAGTTTGTATTGTTGCTAGGATTATTGGTTTTGAAGTCTTATTGGACTTTTGTTTTATTTTGAATGTTCTTCTGTACTGTAGTGTGGAGTTGGCTATGTGTAATTTTACTCTGAAGTAAAGTGGGACTTGGCATGGTTAGGCCAGACTAATGGGCCTGAATGGTTGGGCTTGAGTGTGGGAAATTTTAAAGAAAATTGGTTGAGTTAAATCAGTGTTAATGATTTAGGTTAAACCCTGGTTTGAGTCATGAACTGGTGGGTTGAGTTAAATTGTTTCTTTAGTATCCATATTGCGATTTATATCATTTAGCTTTGTTATTGATTTGTATGTCTTAATAGTTTGATAGTAATGTTCCAGAAAATATTATTATCCATTTTAACTAATAATATTGCTAATAAGTATTGCATGATAATAATTCTTGTTAGTTAACCACGATCTTATAAATAGTCTACTAATAAGTTATTTAGGCCTAATCACTACCTAAATAATATGTGATTTCTCTTGCAAATTACTATATGATACATAGTTAGTAGATATGTCTATCTAATTAATATTTTGTTAAGATATATTGTATAGCATATTTTGTATATGGGTTTAAAGACAAGTAATTAGCTAGTTTAGATATAGGTAATTTGCTTATTAATTAGAAATAGTTAGTTAGCAAGTAGTAAAATAGTTATTGTCATTGTATAGAGCTTACCCAACTTGTACTATTTCTAGGAGGACCAGGATGATTCCACTTTCCTACCACTTGATCACCCAGAGCAAGGCAAGTATACTCATCGGACTTGTCCATTTTCTCATGTCTTGTATATTCATTCTTTTATCTTCTGGTTGACACGATATTTCACGAGATTGTCTTGCATCATGTTTCTTGAGTTTACTTGTGTCTGGGAGGGGAAATACTACAGATGTGTGATCAAACCCATGTTACTATTCATGTGAATAGCTTAGGCCCTGCATCGTGCACGCGGGACCGAAGCAGTACCATTTCATGTTCATTGAATCTACCCAAGTCGATCACACACTCTGGATGTATTTCAATATTGCACATTTCAGGATTAAGGTTGTATTTCATGTTCAAGACTCATATCATGTTCCCTGTATTTACTTTCAGTATTCATGTTCAGTTTTATGTCTTGTTCTCATTTCTCGTACTGTACATATATTTCCTGTTTCTTGTTCATACCATGATGTTCATGTTCATTTCCTTGGATATACTTAGCTCCGTTCCTGGCTAGAATATGTTGCAGGTGTACTTGCAGGGTACCATTCTACTTTATGGGCCAGAGCCCAGGATATTAGCTGAGCAGGATGAGACTTAGCTTGAGGCTTCAGGTTTAGACTACTTAGCTTTACTTCTAGATATTGTCTTTAGAGTTCATAGCTGTAGCTCCCCTTCCCAAAAATTTTGAAATGGTTTTATTATTAATTCATTTTATTTAAATGGTAATTTTTTTAGACTGTACATAAATGATATATACATCATTATTTAATTTATTGAATTTTGTTATTGTTATTATTATTTTATTGGGATTATTATTATATTATATAATATTATTATTGGTTATATTATTTTCGTCAAATAAATGTTATGCTATATAGTTATATAGGTAGGCCCTACCCTAGGAATAAAAGTATTGGAATGTAACTGGGTTTTATGGAGATTGTACATCTGTATATATATATATATATATACAGATATATATGTGTGTACATAGCTACTATTCGGTTATATGTGTGTGATTATATCACGACCCGCACCCACTGTGAGGGTACGAGTGCGTAACAACGCCCAGCCTACGCCGCAGTGTCGGCGGTAGAACGCTATTCTAGGTCACTATCTAACCAGCAACTCACGCAATTATATAATGTACTTGTCAAAATCTCAACTCCGAACGGAGGACAAGTATAGATATAATGTAATCTCGATCACAGTCTAAGCACGATATGATAATCACAGAAGAATTAACTAAGAAATAGAAGACAACTCTAAAATAATAACAATTCTCAACAATCTCAAAACTACACGAGTCTCAAATCAATACAAAAGTTCAATCATGAAAAACAGATGCTAGTCTACTAAACTAAATCCCGATCACTCTTGAGTGTCAGGGCCAAAGGTAGCCATCCCATCTTCGGGTCCATAATATGTAGGGCATGTGTCCTCAGGGCAATTATCTGTAAAATTTTCAACAGGTCCAGTCAGGACAGGAACGAGTACAACTCATCAAGAAATCCCAAGTAAATGACAGAGAACTATAAAACAGTTATAGACAGTTATATTGATGAATCATGGCAGTTTTATACATGTAGTGATATAGAGAACAGTAAAGGTACAAGGAAAGGAAAGTAACTAAACAAGAGAAGAATCATGGCAATAAAGACTGTAAAGTAAAAGCTAGCTGAACCAGGATAACATGATATAAGTCCAGACAGTAAATGTAGACAAGTGTAACTCCAATGTAAGTCCAGTACAAGACGAATCTAATACAAGATGAATCCAGTACGGGACGATTCCAGTCATAGTGATCAATGATTCCAGGGCGAGTCCAGCCTATACTCTAACAGTGTGTTTTAAAATACAGAGATCGACATGTAAACGGCTGTAGGTAATACGGTGCATCACACACCTGACCGGATGTGAGATGGCTATCATTCCAGTAGATTCCAGTTAGAAGATTCTAGATTGGGGTATGTCTACATGTCTTACTCAAGTATTTTCCCTTCCAGTAAGTACAAGTGATTCCAGAATACGACACGAGAATCGAGATGAGTCCAGCCAACATGATGATGCCAGCAAGTGATTCCATGGTGATTCCAGTAGGTGATTCCAGTAATAGAAGCCAGACATGATGATACCAGTAATAAAGGCCAAACAATATGGTATGTGTGTCGCATACATAAATCCAGAAATATCCATACATGTGGTAACAAAGAATTACATACAACTAACTAGAACTAAATTATAATAATTGACAAATAAATGAGAGAACTATCAGAGAATGTACTCGCCTGATACTCTGAAAAGAGTAGTGTAATGTCAGATGTCTGCACCGGAGTCACAATGTCCTAAATAGAACAGTACAGGTTATAATGTGTTTAAAATAAGACAAATGATGTCTACGATGCAATCTACATGATTTCTAGGTCAATCTAGGTCAAAGTCAACTCTAAGTCAAACCTGGTCAACTGTCTAGGTCAAACTAGGTCCAAGTCAAACTTGGTCAACTCTGGGTCAACCCAAGTCAATACTCTAGTCAAACTAGGTCAATTGGTCACATCTAGACTCAATGTTGACTTTTGGTCAACTCTAGTCAATCCTGAACTATTGGACCAAACCTTGGTCAACTCTCTAGTCCATCAAGTCTCACTAGGCCTATCCCAAGTCTATACTAGCAATCCAGCACAATTACAAGCCAAACTAGGCTGTACAAGTCATCAACACACATCATTGAGCATTCATGCCATATGCATAGGCTGTATCACATATGGATACACCCCAGAGGCTATGTGCCTTGTATATAGGTTATAGGCCATGTGGTCTATTCCACACATTTCACACATATTGTATATTCACTACATTAATATAATATCACACATATTCACCACATTATTATTATTTATTATATATATGTATATATATATATATATATATATATTATATATATATATATATATATATTAACGCCCCAGTCCCAAATTACTTAGGACTAGTACGTATCCATGCCAGCTGTATACATACGAAGTATACTCCAATATATCGAAACCTCGTATGTACACATAAGCTGTAAAATGCAGTGAACCAAGAGTAATCTAATCTCATCCACACAAAATATAAGAATAAAAGATATCATATAATTGATAAATTTTCATTGGTACATGTAGTTGGGCGGAGATAAATCCACTACCAACTATGAAAAGAAATGCATCACAAAAGAAAGAGGGCGAGCGAAGCGAAGATGATCAAAGTGCAATCATCCTTGAAGAATAGCGATGATCATGGCCACAGCTAGAACACCTGCGAAAGATATGAGCACACACCTGGCGAGATAACCAGGTTCTCAGAGGGACGTAACAAGATACATAAAGAATATGCCATAATAAACTGAATATATAATTTGTCACAAACCGAAATAAGTGACAAGACGACAATATGGTAATCTAACCGTACTACGGTGTTCATGCAGTTAAGAACAAACCTCCAACACATGGGCACTCTGGCTCAGTAGCAGTAATCTCAGGTATGGCCCATAGGATACCAGGGACCTCAAAGCATAACATTCCTCGAATGTCAGAGGCCAGCAGTAAATCAGTATCAGGATCCATGACCGTATCTTCCACGGAGATAACCGGCAATAGGGAAGTGCGTACTTGGCCCATACGTTAAGGAACTGTCCTTCCCATCCAATGTCTGACAGAGTCACATCCATGTCTCATATACCCCTACTAACTGCTAAGTCTCCTAACATGCCTCTATTAGCAGTTAGCCCTAACGCATGCGCATGGGGGATCAGCCCACACACAAGAACTTCTACATGCTACTCACCTCACACATCTTCGTGGTACAACTGTGTCAAGGTATATGCGATACACTACATACGGTAGTCCCTTAACTCTAGGTTCATATGCAATCAAAGGATAATAACAAAGTAAATTAATAATCACTGAACATGCAGTAAATCAGGAACTATAAGAACCGGAAATAAAGAACAGTGATATATAAAATAAATGCAGACTGAATATAAACAGTTTAATGGCAAGGTATCTTGCCTGGTGTGTCGCCTGGTATGGTACGGTGTTCTCTGACATGTCTCAATAGTCCAATAGCCACGATCGAGGCGTAGGGTCCAAAATCGGGAAGGAAGTAAGGGTACGATTAGTCATGATCAGCTAAGATAGTTGAAGAGAATTTGTGGATAAGGATACGCATACTAATTTTTGAAAACTACTTTTATGTAATTACTTGAAAAATAATTTTTAGAGAAATAGTTGAAAAATGTTTATTGTATAGTAATTTGAAAATTATTCTTTACTAGTCAAAATTTATATTAGATAAATAAAATGAACTTAATTGTTTTAGGGCTAGGAACCCCAAAATTTGAAATTATATAGATAACTTTGTATACATGTAAAATAATAATAATAATAATTTTAATGATAATAAAAATAACAATGCCATAAATGCTATAGATAATAATACTAATAATAATAATAATAATAATATTAATAATAATAATAATAATAATAATAATAATAATAATAATAATAATAATAATAATGATAATAATAATAATAATAAAAACAGTAATAATAATAATAATAATAATAATAATAATAATAGTAATAATAATAATGATAATAATAATAATAATGATAATAATAATAATAAAAACAGTAATCATAATAATGATAATAATAATAAAAATAAAAATAATAGTAATAATAATAATGATAATAATAATAATGATAATAATAATAATAAAATAATAAAACTAATAACAGCAGATCTGCTGTTCTTTAAAAACCAAGGAAGAAGAAAAGGGGAGAGAGAGAGCATTCGAGAGAGTGAGGGGAAGAGTGAGGATATGGGGAAACTCACCAGAGGGGGCGACGACTGTGCCGCGGTTGAGGTGGTGGCGCGGGAAGTCGGAGACGGAGGCGCACCTGAGTCTGGGCTTGGCTCGGCGCGGCGGAGGCGAGCAGCTAGGGGCTGTCGTGCGCGATGGATTGGCGGAGTCGGGGGTTTTGAGTCGCCGTGGCGGCTAAGCCCGGAGGACGGCGGTGGATCTCGGCCGTGGCTTGGGAAAGAAGGCTAGGGGCGACGACTGTGCTGACGGCGCGTCCAGGCGCGGCGGCGCGGGCTCAGGCGCTGCCGTGCGTCCAGGCGGAGGGGACGCCGGACAGTTCGCCGGCGTGGATCTGCGGTGCGGTCGCCGAAGAACGGCGTGGGGCGGCGACCGGAGGCCAGGTGGAGGCGCGCGCTCGACGAAGAGGCGCGCTCGCCAGGCGCACGGTTCTAGGGCACACCGCGGTGGTTCTGAGTGGCGTCGTGGGGCTGTCGACGGTGGCAGCTCGCGGGGCGCGTGCAGCCACGCGGGGGTTCAAGGTTCAGCGGATGGGCACGGGAAATCGGAGACGCTGGAGGAGGTCGCGACGGGCGGCGCGGCAGATCCGCGACGGACGACGAGGTTAGGGTTTCCCCTTCCCTCTTCTTTCCTTCTGTTGATGGTGGTTAGGGCGGTGATGTTGTCGGAGATAGTGGTGGTGTGCCAGGGGAGATGGCGGGGCAACGGTGGTGGTTGGTGAGTCATGGCAGGTGGTGACGGTGCTGGTGATTCGAGTCGGGACGTCGTGGCGGAGGCGGCAGTGTCGGGAGTTGTTGTGGTGATTGGGGTGATGTCGGGGACGGCCAGTGGTGGCGATCGGAAGTGGTGCTGTGGCGGACCGAGGAGGTGATGCTGGGATAGTGGCAGGGGTCGGACAGGGCTTGTACGGTCTGTGTCGGGATGCCGACACGGACTCATAAATTGGGTTAGGTTTAGGAATTTGGATGCATCCGGGATGTCGGACGCGAGGAGATTAATGTATTTGTAATAGAAAAGTATAGTAGAGGGAAAAGACGGCACGGACACGATGCACATCTGAATGTGGTGGAAAATATGGAGGAGTACCTCTCCTATATATAGGAGGTGGGAATTCCCATTTGGATAAGGATTGTGATGTTTAAATCCCCATGTAGATATCACCTTATTTAATTTAAAGCAATTTAATCATATCCAATCGTATAAAAGAAAACTTATTTTAAATAAAATCTTTTCTAAAATAATTTATCATACTTAGTTAAATTTAAACCAAAACAATATCTTTTAAAAAAAATACATTTTCGAATAATGAAATATTATTATTAATTAATTTCGAAAATACAATTATTTTTCATGAATTTAAAGTCATGTATCTCGTAGGTAAAAGACTATTTATGTAAAACATCATTTTTGAAATTATCAATTATATTTGTATAATAAAAGTAAATAACTCTTTTTACATTAAATCAATGCAGTTAGTAAATCGATTAATAAAGATAATATAAGTAAATAAATAAAATAATTACCATATGAAATTTGAATTCTATAATTAAATATTTTTATAAAATATGCACCTTGCGCATATTCGTACTCGACGCAATTTCGAAACGCACATCTCGCACGCTACACAAATACAAAAATGCGAACTCGTATGCGACGTACATATACGAATTATAAAATAAAAAATCGTAGTAGAAATTTAGGGGATTTACAATATATATATATATATATATATATATATATATATATATATATATATATATATATATGTGAGAAGGGGCTATGTGATATATGGTAATGCAAAGGAAATGAAGGAAAAAAAATAGTGTACAATGTGACAGTGTTCACAGATTTGAGTGTGTGTGTGTGACACATGTAGCTGTAGGGTGTCATTAATGTGTGTATAGGTGTTGTGGCAAGATGAAACCAGTGTACCAAATCAGTGTATAAATCTCAGGTTTTTGTGTGTGTGATATGTGTCATGACAGTTAAATTGATAGGAATATGGCAGTTTTATATGATAGGATTCAGTGTGGTGTAGCATGGTGCATCACACTCAAGATTTCAGTAATGGCATGGGGGTAGGTGATTGTACATGTGATAAGTTTGTGTGTGTCATTAATCAATGGGATGTTAGTGAATCTCAGGAATAATTTCCAGGAAACTGAAAACAGGGACTTAGCTAACAGTCCCTAATTCAGTTATCATTTATACAAAAAATTTAGGTTTACACATTTTCATTCTCAGGTTTCATTTAACAGGGAATCTCAGATATTACACTAACAGTGAAATCAAACCAATCTCATAACTGGAATCTCAGTTTCACCATCAACCCTTTAAGATCAAAACCCAACTAAATCATGATTTCCATCTCAGGTTTTCATTCACTTAATCTCAGTAAACAACATATGAAATTTTAGTTTTCTAATAACCAAACACTCAGTTTTACATATCAAAATATTTAACTCAAAGCCTATAATCATTTCCCAATTCAGTTCACAGTCATGCATTTCATTTTAGGAATTCTCAGGAAACAGGTTCCTCTTATACTTAAAAATCCAATATGAAATTATCAAAAACTGGAAATGAAGTCAATCCATACACATACTCAGACCAAATTGAAATCCTTAAAACTCAGCATGTAAACTAATCCCAGGTTTCAAATCCTGAAACCATTCTCAGGATTTTCATTAACTGTCAGTTCAATTGTGTGAATCAACATGTTCAACCCCATTTCGAACATCCAATCCTTGTTATCCTCAACCAAAATCTGAACTAAACTCACAAACATCAAACCCCAAACCTGAACTAAACCTAATCAAACTCAGAAAAAACAAAGCTCAACTCAACAATACCAAACCTGAAGCAAGTATCAGACATGCAACAAATGAAACCAAAAATCATTTAAAAACCTAATTAATCCATTCGAAATCTAGGGAAAATACATGCCAACATAGGTGGGGGGTCTGTTCGTGTCCCCGTGTCCAGCAAGTGGGACACGAAGTGTCGAATATATCATGAAACAGGTGGTATCAGCAAACAGTGAAGCAGTGACCTCGTACGACCATGTCGAGTCGAAATGGACTCAACACAGTGCACGAGACACAATGTGCACATGTACAGTGCTAGAGGGGTCATAGGGGTACGTGTGTGTCACCCTGACCAGTGTCCAAGTGTCGTGTGTCCTGAGCACGAGACACGTATCAGTGAAGAGAAAACAGTGTGCATAGTGTATTGAAAAACCCGTGCGCGTGTGATTTCTCACAATCTACTCGACGAAGTTGCCTCAAAATTGGTGTGCATGCTGACAGTGATTGCCCGCACGTGTCGACCAAAAATTGTTCCATGCAAATCCGTGTCGTGTCCTATAGGACACTCGGGCAGCAGGGGAGCACAGTACTCCCCTGTGCAGTATCCAACAGCAGGTTTGTGTCCGATTTTGGACACGAACAGGGGTCCAACTCATGCTCAGTCATATACAATCATGATCTACACATTATTATCTACCCAAATATATATTTTATTTTGAAAACCAAGAACGAAAAGTTCTAAGAGACATTTCGTCGAACACCTATGTACATACGTTGATACGTGTCCGATATGGATACCAAACGGACACAAAATCCACCCAAATTCTAGGGACAGCTAGGGAACTCCTAGATCTAGACCTAAATACAAAGAAAACAGAATATTAGATCAATTTATGAAGTTTTACCTATAGGTGCAAAAAGCTTAAAAAAGCTCCAAATGGGGGATTCCTCCTTGCTAGCCAAATGCTCCAAAATTGTCCCAAGGCTGGGATTAAACTCCAAAATCAGAAAATAGGAGAGTATTAGGCTCTAATGCAAGAAACTAGAGTGGAAAAGGATTTAAAATGGAGAATCTATGGAATGTGGAAGAATGGACAAAGCTTTCTTTTTCCTCTGTGCTCTTTCAATACAAAAGAGGCAAGAACTAATTAGGAGATTATTTATAGGGAAGGGAATGACCTAGTGGCTGGTCAGAAAGGAAAGAATTAGGGTTAGGGTTTCACTAATGGGCTATGGGCCAAGTTGCACTAGCTAACTAGCTCAAGTCCTTAGCCTTTGGTCCAATGCAAAAATCCTCCTACTCTTTTCATGAAACTTAGCCAACTTAAGTCAACCAAGACCAACTTGAGTTAGATTAGGGTCCATACCATGTTAGCTAAGTCACCAAAGTCAGGGTCAAAGTCTAGGACAGTCTCTTAAGTCACAGCTAGCAAAAAGTCAAATTAACAATCACCAATGCAATAAATCCTAAAATAATTCAAAGGGGCCAAATGACCAAAATACCCTCATGTTCAAAAGTAAAAATAAATCATCCTAATGACGTGTTCAGGCTCTAGGTCAGGCAGTCCCTCAGGTTACACTAGCAAAGTATCAAAATCATAAGCCATGACTTAAAGCAGTTTTAAATAGTTTAAAAATGATTAAAAATCACCAAAAATCATAATGTGAAATAAATATCAATAAATAATAATTATAATTACAAAATTTTAAAATTACCCTCATTTTAGAAACTGGGTGTTACAGATTATATATATGTATATGTATATATATAGATATACATGTGCGTATATAGATATTATTTTGTTATATATATTTATATATATATATATATATATATATATATATATATATATATATATATATATATATATATATATATATATATATTATATATATATATACATATATAGATATATGTATATGTATATGAATTTATATATAAGTATATATATATATATATATATATATATATATATATATATATATATATATATATATATATATATGGGATTATGTGTGTGTATATATATATATATATATAAACATATATATAGGAGGATATGTGTATGTGTATATATATAAATATATAAATATATATATATTTATAATATATATATATATATATATATATATATATATATATATATATATATATATATATATATATTTTTATATAATATATATATATATATATATATATATATATATATATATATATATATATATATATATATATATATATATATAAAATATAAAAAAAAAAAAAAATAAAAATATATATATATAAATATATATATATATATATATATATATAACAAAAAAAACTATATAGGTGTATATATATATAAATTATATATGTGCATACGTATGTGTGTACGTGTGTGTGTATATATATATATATATATATATATATATATATATATATATATATATATATATATATATATATATATATATATATATATATAATATATATATAAAGATACGTGTGTATATATGTATATTGCTTATTAGTTATAATGAAATAAATAGAAAAAAAAGAAAGAAATAAAGGAGGAAATCCCAACCCAAAACAAGCTATCCCAAACCCAGCCCAACTGAAACCCACGAGCCCAGCCGTGGGCCAAGCATATCCAGTAAAGCCCATAGCCGAACTAAAATTCTCCCCAACCAAAATCACACTGAGCAACAGCAGCTCGGGCTCGGGACCAGAACTCCACCCAAGCTGAACCACAAAGAGCCCAGCTCCCTGCTGCAAACAGCAGAACCCCCAGGCCCGATAGCTCAAGGGTCCAAACCGAGAGCAGCTATATATACGTAAGTATATATAAATACGCAGAGAGATCGAGAGGGAGCAACGAAACCCTAAACCACGAAGTGCCACCCTTCCTCTCACCTGGGCGCACCATGCGCGCGTGCGCGCACCGTCCTGGGCCACCGGCGACCGGCAGGAGCTGCCGAAGGCGCGCTCGCGCGGCCTAGAACCGCAACTGCTGCGACAGCAAGTGAAGCGGGAACCCGAGTTCGTCGCGATCGTTCTTCCTCCACGCTTAATTGTTTTTGGATCCAATTGCACAGGTCCGAAGCTGACCTATAGCCCTTCAATTCCCTTCAAATAGATTGGTATAATTTGTGGTGTGTGCGTCGCAAATTGATTCCCAAAATTGAGAAAAATCTCGAATTCTGGATTATAGAAACTGTCCCGAAACCCAAAGTTGGCGGTCGATTTACGACCAGGATATTGTGAAACTTGGAAAACCGCTTGAACAGCCTTGTAGAAAACATAACCGAGATTGAGACCCCACTTTTAGTTTATTTTCTAGTGGATTAAATTCTGTTTAAAACTAATTTGAAAATCAGGAAAAAATTGAGAAAACTGTTTTCGAAAACTTAGAAATCCTCCGATACCACGTGCGTCCCGCCAAACCGGGCGACGTGGTCATGAACCGAAGTATCAAAAGGTGCGTAATGGTTTTGTGGACGTGTGGGCTTTGAAGGAATTCAAAATGGTCACGTGTGCGCGACGAATTTGATGCGTATCCGTCAAAATTTACCGTATCGGCCTCTGTGCAAACTTCTCAATTACTTTGTGCACACTCGTCAAATTGAGACGAAACTTATACCAACAGGACCGTATCATTTTTCTGGTCCTGTATGCCAAGTTTGGTCCAATTCTGAGTCAGTTGAATCGTACGCCGTTTTGCGGGCCCTACGGTCCGACTCAACGAGCGATTTTGTGCACGGCTTGCCGAAATCCATCTTTGGACATACGGTTGGGTTCGTATCGAAAAACTGGACCTGTTAACATGTAGTTTGATGACTTTAGAGACTGTTGACTCTAGCACACTTTTCGGTGCAAAGCGGGTCCAACGACGGATATCGTTTTTGTCCAAAATTATCGTTTTACCCCTGTGTCCAGAATTTGGCTTAAGGACAGGAATCCTAGCTAATTTGACTATTCTGAGAATGTTGGTAATATTTATTTCAGCATCTAAAGACTTTTTGCATGTGTTGACTTTAGTGACTCATCTGATGTGGTTGTACTATCGATTTCTCCAGCTAAGGACCTCAGGCAAGTGCACTTTTTGATTGCTTTCGATTCATAGTAGTCTTTTTATTTCATGTCTATACATATATCTTGCTGCTTGTTGACACGCTCGTCACACGGAGTAGTCGGGAGAGGAAATATCTTAGTAGACATGTGGACTACCCAGAAATATTTCCCGTGTCTTTCGTGGAGAATAGCAGCTGCACACGACACGTACAGGGTGTCGGATTTACCCCCTAGCCGTTCACATGTCAAAATGGATATTTTATACCACATAGGTAGATGTCTTTTATTTATTTTTCTTTTTCTTCTCCACCGTGCCATGCCATTAGTACTTTCCAGTTTTCATATCTCATATGTTATTTTTATGTCTTGTTAATTCTATTGTGTTTTTGCATTGCCGTCGGTTTGTGTACTTGTTCCATTCCTGACTAGAAACCATCATTTTTCAGGTTTAGCTGTGACTTCACTTCGCTTGGGAGATATGGGTGTACATGCAGGCAGAAACCTAGAAATAGATAGCAGCTGTATCATTTTCATAGATTGTGAGAATTTTGTATTTTCTTTAATTATAAATGTTGTAATAAATTTAGAAATGTGAATGAGCACTAAATGTTATATTTTGAGCATTTATTTCTTTCGGGCTTGACAGCGTTCTACCGCCGACTCTGCGGCGTAGGCTGGCTTGGACACGTCTCATATCCGGAAAAGCGGGTGCGAATCGTGACAAGTTTTTGTGGTGGCCCATGTAGGTCAGTTTTCGCAAAATTATGCGAACTCGTGGTGGTACCATATTAGTCGTACTACTGCGAGCCTGCGACTAGGAAATGCTCATTGACATCTAGGAGTAAATCAATTTTAAGAGAATGACTAGGACTATGAGTCCCTTATTCAAATTGACCGTTGGGTAGTTAAGGTTGTTAGATAGGCCATACAATTTAGAATTATTAAATTTAGATAGCTTGCTAGAACCCTATAGGTACACTCTTACTTTGATATGACGATATGATTCCATGTGGATACACTATACACTTGGTTAGTTAGATTTTTCCAGAATTAAGGCTATAATCTTGATAACCTGCTCAATTTCCTTTTGCTCTATTTAGATATAAATCTTATATCACAAATTAGAATTGCCTATTTAAATTCTATTTTGCTGTAAGGAATTGATTTATAATTACTAATTCTGTTATTCGTATAAAATCTCGAGGTAGATTGATTCGAGATTTCCCTCAACCATAGAAATGCACATGAAATAGATACTAGAATGTCTGTATTCCTTTCGTCTTTAGTTACTTTCTCCATGTTAACTCTTTTATTTTAAGTGTTGTGACTGATAGGACAAATACCTACGCTTTATTTTTAGTCAACTTGTTTGAATCATTAGAAGCTCATGAATTTTTACGATACAGTTAAAAGAATGTTAGTTAACTCATAATGGTTCGACAGCAGTGCACTGTCGTCAATTATTTGAGAGTGAAGAATGTGGGTTCACTGCAGCCAGCAGCGCACTGGCGAGACACAACCCATAGAATTAAAATTATTTTGAAGAATTATAGTTTATGGAACATTGCAAGACTATACCTTCGTTGCCCTCTTTAGACCTTGCATCAATAAGGTAGAGTACCTGATGGCATATCACCCCTGAATTACGGAACCAGGAGTTTACCGCAGCCTGAGTATACGAGCGAGGAATAATTTTCGGTAAAGTGACTTCAGACGTGATTACAAGTTTAGGATACTATAGAAGGTAGAAAAATGCCTTGTGTACCATAGGACATAAGACCAAAATTAGCAAAAGTTCTGTAAGTTGAGTAGCATGTCTCCCAACCTTGCGTTATGTGGTTCTTGTGATCTATTGACAGGGTAATTGACTGACAATAATAGGTTTACCTAGAATATAGAATTTAGAGTTCCATAACCCATTAGTCGACTAAGGCCGAATGGATAGAAGATAGTAGGATGACTGTATAAGCAATGACACCAGGTAAGGGTTTGATTATCTCAAAACTCGAATTACTTACTCCTCCTTCCAAAGATTCTGCATGCTTGTATTTTAACTATCTTGACCAACGCTGCTATTACAGTCTAGTTTTGCAAGCTTACTCTTTATCGAGCTTGATTCAAGACATATGTTTATTGGGGACGCCCGCTAACATATTTTCTAATCAGAATCATTGTATTACGGTCTGATCAACCATGATGCATTTGGTTCGCTCTTCATCTAATTACCCTACGTGGATTGAGATGTAGTTGTCTCCAGGATCTCATCCGCGACTGCTTTGACAATTTCTCTTGAATTATACATCCGCCTTTGAATCACGTAATTGTATTCAGTGACATCTCCCTTAAACCTTATTGTTTTATCTTTCACTGATTTGGAAAGACGAAAGCTTATAATTGGTAGAGAGATACATGGTATCCCCATGGCTATGATGGTTGTATACGCAAGTATAGCTACCATCAGCCAACCCTGTGACAGGAACCTTGTCTTGAGTTACTCGTACTCCTCTCGACCTTCAAGCTACTATTGGGACCTTCTAGCCATCTAAATTTGAGGAACGATCCTTGACTTGACATATATCTACCGTATCCCATTACGCTGTGCCTTGTTCTTCATTGACCTGAGTTAAGGTACAATATCCGGACTTTGGAATTCTTTTAACCTCATTACTCTTAAACCATATCCTAACTTCTAATGTGGGTAGACTGTAAGCCTCCTAAAATTTTAGGATATATGAGGATTACCGATTGATCAGAATAATTTCCATAAGATGATAATTAGTGCCCATGGACTCCCACTTTCCATTTATATCATTTTGCATTCCCGACCGTGTCATTAATATTCAGAGCACGAGACCAACTGTTACCTTCCAACAGATTTCATATGCAAGATCTAGACGAGTCCACCTTCATCTAGGTATATTATGTCTCACTCAAACCCGTCCCCTTGTACTCTATTTTATGGTACAACTTTCAGGACAAAAAGGACTAGCTATAACCCTTACCATAACACCGGTATACTTTTCGACTTCCCTTTGAACCTCAACTTCGATTCAATTCCTTCGACCCAATATATGGTTGTGACCTACTCGAAGCCCACTACATACATGCCACTAGTATGCCACCCAATTGAGACCTCATGTGCTATTTAAACACAAAAGTCACTAAAGGCACATTTTTGGGCCTTAGGAACCTAGCTAACCAACCTGACTAGCAACTAGCACAACCACTTGGGTGGAAACCTATTCTAGGGTACCCTAACCTAGTAGAAATAGTTTTATCATTGGGATCTTGTCCAGTCCATATAGATTGAAATTCAAGGTTTACCCAACCAATGAGTGATGTCCAATTAGGGAACCTATTAAGACCCAGTAAAATCTATCCAGGCATACCAACATATTTGGACTGTAAAACCAAACTAGTTGAAGTAGGTCCCTATACCTATTATGTAGCCTCCACCTCTTAGAATGCGATGTCATTCAAAACCCTTATTCCATCTATCTGGAAGTCGAGATACGATCTTATATTGCATTTATAGCCCTTACTCGTGTGTTTAAATAACCACGGAAAAGATCACAATCTTGATTTCTCAAATTCCATTCTATTTTGGAACCTTGTTTAGAAATTTTGAGAACATAATTTTCGTATTGCATGGATTGCAAGACCCTCTAAGAAATGAAGAGTTTTTTGATTTAGCAAGTGACTGGACTAGAGTAGCACAATCTAGCAAATAAGTCAAGGGCTTATAAACTTTCCTTCTGTCTACATCATTGGATACCCCTACCGCTTTGGGAGCTTCATAATCGCTCTCGATTATTTTTTCCTATCTTTCTGTCCTTCCTATTGTAAAGTGACGAATGGTCATACTTATTAGAATTTACCAATATTTTTTAGCTACTTGTGTAAATTTATTGTCTGGGTTATTTGATAGATAGGAGAGGATTATAGAGGCCAAAAGCAGTAGATATCCATTTTAGCAAGTAGTTGAAAGATTATAAAGTTTTAGGGACATACCATTGAGGGAGTAGTGTGACCAAAGGTGGGTAGAAGTCCTCGGAGATTCGTAGTTACAAAATGGCTAGAAGGAGGATACATTATTTTCGAGAAATTAAATTTAAGGAGATTAAGGTTATAGTAGACTTCCTTTTTGAATTTAAGGATAGTTATGAATTAGAATTTTGAGGACGAAATTATTTTAAGGTGGGTAGATTTGTAGCTCTCCTTCCCGAAAATTTTGAAATAGTTTTATTATTAATTCATTTTATTTAAATGGTGATTTTTTAGACTGTACATAAATGGTATATACATCATTATTTAATTTATTGAATTTCGTTATTATTATTATTATTATTATTACTAGCATGTGTGCACGTGCCTTGCATGTATTTTAACATTTCTTAATTAGTTTAGGAAAACTCTTTAGAAAGACCAAAGGGTAGTCTTCTTAATTACTAAATTGTCTCTATTAAAATTAATGAACTGTTTTTAATTAGTATAAATATGTAAGGGTATTTTCGGAATTCAAAAGTTTCACCATGTAAGTTTTTCTATTATATAGTAGAATAGATTATTTTATTGGGATTATTATTATTATATTATTATTGGTTATATTATTTTCGTCAAATAAATGTTATGGTATATAGTTATATAGGTAGGCCCTACCCTAGGAATAAAAGTATTGGGATGTAACTGGGTTTTATGGAGATTGTACATCTGTATATATATATATATATATATATATATATATATATATATATATATATAGATATATATGTGTGTACATAGCTACTATTCGGTTATTTGTGTGTGATTATATATATGTATATGTATATATATATAGATATATATGTGCATATATAGATATTATTTTGTTATATGTATATATATACATATATAGATATATGTATATGCATAGGAATTTATATATAAGTATATATATATATATGGGATTATGTGTGTGTGTATATATATACATATATATAGGAGGATATGTGTATGTGTATATATATAAATATATAAATATATATATAGGTGTATATATATATATATATATATAAATGTATATATATGTGCATACGTATGTGTGTACGTGTGTATATATATATATATATATATATATATATATATATATATATATATATATATATATATATATATATATATATATATAAAGATACGTGTGTATGTATGTATATTGCTTATTAGTTATAATGAAATAAATAGAAAAAGAAAAAGAAAGAAATAAAGGAGGAAATCCCAACCCAAAACAAGCTATCCCAAACCCAGCCCAACTGAAACCCACGAGCCCAGCCGCGGACCAAGCCCATCCAGAAAAGCCCATAGCCGAACTAAAATTCTCCCCAACCAAAATCGTACTGAGCAACAGCAGCTCGGGCTCGGGACCAGAACTCCACCCAAGCTGAACCACAAAGATCCCAGCTCCCTGCTACAAACAGCAGAACCCCCAGGCCCGATAGTTCAAGGGTCCAAACCGAGAGCAGCTATATATACGTAAGTATATATAAATACGCAGAGAGATCGAGAGGGAGCAACGAAACCCTAAACCATGAAGTGCCACCCTTCCTCCCACCTGGGCGCACCAATCGCGCACGCGCGCACCACCCTGGGCCACCAACGACCGGCCAGGAGCTGTCGGAGGCGCGCTCGTGCGGCCTAGAACCGCAACCGCTGCGACAACAAGTACAGCGGGAACCCGAGTTCACCGCGATCGTTCTTCCTCCACGCTTGATCATTTTCCGATCCAATTGCACAGTTACGAAGCTAACCTATAGCCCTTCAATCCCCTTCAAATAGATTGGTATAATTCGAGGTGTGCGCATCGCAAATCGATTCCCAAAATCGAGAAAAATCTCGAATTCTGGATTATAGAAACTGTCCCGAAACCTAAAGTTTCGATTTACGACCAGGATATTGTGAAACTTGGAAAACCGCTTGAACAGCCTTGTAGACAACATAATCGAGATTGAGACCCCACTTTTAGTTTATTTTCTAGTGGATTAAATTCTGTTTAAAACCAATTTGAAAATTAGGAAAAAACTGAGAAAACTGTTTTCGAAAACATAGAAATCCTCTGATACCACGTGCGTCCCGCCAAACCGTGCGACGTGGTCGTGAATCGAAAGTATCGAAAGGTGCACAAAGGTTTCTTGGGCGTGTGGGCGACGGAATTCAAATTGGTCGCGTGTGCGCGACGAATTTGATGCGTATCCATCAAAATTTACCGTATCGGCCTCTGTGCAAACTTCTCAATTACTTTGTGCACGCTCGACAGATTGAGACGAAACTTGCGCCAATAGGACCGTATCGTTATTCTGGTCCTGTATGCCAAGTTTGGTCCAATTCTGAGACAGTTGAATCGTATACCGTTTTGCGGGCCCTACGGTCCGACTCAACAGGTGATTTTGTGCACGACCCACCGAAATCCAACTTTGGACATACGGTTGGGTTCGTATCAAAAAACTGGACCTGTTGACATATAGTTTGACAACTTTAGAGACCGTTAAATCTGATACGCCTTTCGGTGCAAGGCGGGTCCATCGACGGACATCATTTTTGCCCAAAATTACCGTTTTGCCTCTGTATCCAGAATTGGGCTTAAGGACATGCAATCCTAGCTAATTTGACTATTATGAGAACGTTGGTAATGTTTATTTCAGCATCTGGAGACTTTTTGCATGTGTTGACTTTAGTGACTCATCTGATGCAGTTGTACTATCGATTTCTCCAGCTAAGGACCTCAGGCAAGTGCACTTTCTGATTGCTTTCGATTCATAGTAGTCTTTTCATTTCATGTCTATACATATATCTTGCTGCTTGTTGACACGCTCGTCACACGGAGTAGTCGGGAGGAGAAATATCTTAGTAGACATGTAGACTACCCAGAAATATCTCCCGTGTCTTTCGTGGAGAATAGTAGCTGCACACGACGCCTACAGGGTGCCAGATTTACCCCCTAGCCTTTCACATGTCAAAACGGATATTTCACACCACATAGGTAGATGTATTTTATTTATTTTTTCTTTTCTTCTCCACCGTGCCATGTCATCAGTACTTTCCAGTTTTTATATCTCATATGTTATTTTCATATCTTGTTAATTCTATTGTGTTTTTGTATTGCCATCGGTTTGTGTACTTATTCTATTCCTGACTGGAAGCCATTATTTTTCAGGTTTAGCTGTGGCTTCACTTAGCTTGGGAGATATGGATGTACATATAGGCAGAAACCTAGAAATAGATAGCAGCTGTATCATTTTCATAGATTGTGAGAACTTTGTATTTTCTTTAATTATAAATGTTGTAATAAATTTAGAAATGTGAATGAGCAGCAAATGTTATATTTTGAGCATTTATTTTTTTTGGGCTTGACAGCGTTCTACCGTCGACTCTGCGGTGTAGGCTGGCTTGGACACGTCTCGTATCCGGAAAAATAGGTACGGGTCGTGACAATAGCATTTTTCATTCCTGTTGATTCTAGTACCTTTATGATATCTGGATTTGTGGATTATGGTGATCTTTCTGGGAACGTTTTTAGATGCTGTGATTGTACACATTTATGTTTATTTAGTTAGATTTCCCTAGCTTGGTACAGCTTACTTCGTCGTGTCTAACGACGAAGGCTCGGCGTGTCCGACTCGTGTCCGATTATTTGGAAGCGGGTCGTGACATATTTTTAGTAGTGACCCATGCAGGTCTGTCCTAATGGTACATAGGTATTAGTGTACTATTGGGGGACTTGATTAAACTAGAGAAACTTGATCACAGCATAGGAAATCGGGTACATCGGGTATATTGATATTCTATAAACTTTTGTTATTTTTAGGTCTAGGTTATTTTAACAGTTTTCTGTTTTTCAGATAGTCCAAACGCACGCGACACCGAAATAATCGATCTATCTACACTTGAGGGTTTTGAGCCGCCACTACTTTCTATCACCCTACTATCCCCATGGGTAGTACGTAGTTGACAGAGATATTTGAAGAGTTCCTTGACACCCAGAGGGACCATGCCATCCTTTTCCAAGCCAGACTTATGGATACACTCTCCGAGCCAAGAAGGACTTCTGATTTCCTCGGACCCTTAGATTTTCTCGACACCGAGCGTATATCTTGCACCAAGGAGCAGATCGAGAACCTGGAGCCGCCACTGAAGATCATCCAAGTCTTTGAGGATCCGACTCCTCTGAAAATTGGAGCCACTAGCCAGGAGATCCAGAACGTAGCACGGATAATAGAACGAGATGGGAAGTTGAAGGTCGAGAGAGACATGAAGACTTGTGATGGAGATACCAGCTACTTTGGATCTGCAAGACGCCGCCACACTCAGACATCGTTTCTTTAGCCGCGTCATCAGATTCAGATAATAGCCATTTGTATTTTCTGTCGCCATCCAGGACATCGCTTCGAGGAGTGCCGCAAAGGCTCAGATTTTACTT
This sequence comes from Iris pallida, assembly GCA_029216955.1. Taxonomy (NCBI): domain Eukaryota; kingdom Viridiplantae; phylum Streptophyta; class Magnoliopsida; order Asparagales; family Iridaceae; genus Iris; species Iris pallida. The sequence continues at coordinate 10,097,579 of JANAVB010017599.1, read as the reverse complement.
AAACTGCGGATGTTCTGCCTATCGAATGAAGGATTGCCAGCAAGTTGCGGATCACAATGACCAAAGAGCAGAAGGATCTCAGTAGCCAGCACACCAGTAGCCGTATATTCCTGTCAGAGCCCTGCATTCCATCCCCACAGGAGATTCATTTTCAGATTTGGCCGACGATCATTTGTATTTTCTGCCGCCGCCCAGGACACCACTACGACGAGTGCCGCAAGAGACCGAGGCTATACTTGTTCTATGGATCGCCTGCCTATCAAGTCAAGGATTGCCCGAAGGTCGCAGATCGTACTGTCCAAGGATGAGCACGAGGAGCCCTAGTACCACAGAAGGATCCACCTCTCCAGTTTCAGCGATCACATGGAGCACTACCGTAGGAACCAGTCTACATCAGGACAGTGAAGAAGATTGAAGTGATTCCAGTCTCGGATGAAATACTGAAGACGGATTGAAGACAGAAGGCTTCTTTTGCATGGTTGGGAAAACCATGGATCATGATTCATAATCCAGTTTTCTCTTTAAATTCCTCTTAGCACCTAGATCATTTCTTAAAACTTCTTATTTGAAACCTTGGTTGATGTCGAACTTATTTTGAGATATTGTTTTCTAATTTGGTAAACTTGTTTCAGATCCACAATTCGATAATTGTTTGAAATTCATTATTCGATACCGTTTGCATATTCGTTCATGACCTTGTTTCCTAGTGATGGCTCCTATTTGGAAATTTTATTCCTTTATCCAACTTCGTGTTAATTAAGATTTAATCTCGACTCGAGATTTATTTTGAAACCTTGTTCCTCATTCGAAGCCTTGTTTAAGCTTCGTCATATTCAGGACATTGTTGAGGTTTCCTTTGAAGATTTTGAAGATTTTGTTTCCTAGTTGAGATTGACTCATTCTCTGTATGAGATTTTGCTTTCCATTCGTGACTTTGTTTCCATTTTAAGAATTTTTCTCTATTCATGACTGTGCTTCGACTATTTTGATTTGCTTTATATTCACGTTCAGAACCTTGTTCCTATTCATTGATTAGTACTCCTCCATTCACTCTTCGTAACCTTGCTTCCTTTTCTAGATTCTACTTAGGATTTTGTTTCTTGTTCAGAACTTGTTACAAATCGTAATTTTGTTTTCAACTCGGGATTCAATTCTCTATTCAAGGCTTGTTGGAATTTGGCTTATTTAGGACTTTGATTCCATTCGAGATTTTGAGATTCCGTTTCTCATTTTGAGACTTTGTTTTCATTCGTAATTTTGTCTCATATTCAAGATTTTTAGACTTTGAAACTTCAGTTCCTACTCGCGACTCGTTGAGACCTTGTTCCCTATTCGATACCTTGTTTCCTCGTCAAGATTTCCTATTCGAGATTTTATTTCCTAATCACGACTTTGTTGATATTGGTTCTCTATTTGAGACTTGTATCCTATTGGAGGTTTTTTTTTCCCTTTGAGATTTTGTTTGAGATTTTGTGGTTATTTGAGATATTGTTGAACTATGTTTCTGATACGAGATTTTATTCCTTATTTTGAGACCTTGTCTTTTATCTGATGCCTTGTTTCTGTTCATCATATGAGACTCTGTTATATATTTGGGATAACGTTCCAGATACGGGATCTTATTACCATTCCGAATTTTATTGAGATTTTGATTACTATTTAAAATTTTGATTTCCTGTTTGAGGTTTTAAAATCTCCCTGGTTGCCCTTTTGTACTCACTACTCATTGTTGAATCCTTCATTGCATCTTGGCACTTAGTAAAACTTTTGCATCCTAATAGACAGATAACTTCACCTTTTTATCGTGACTTGGACTATTGGAAACCATTTTGAATTTTTTGAAACTATTTTGTAATTCTAATGGATAAGGTTGAGAAGACTATTCGATGACTTACTAGGGTGTGGCAGTTGCGCGCTGCAGCCGTTATCTGGATTGCGGAGACTGAAAGTTCACTGCAGCCAGCAACGCACTGGCGAGGCAGGAACTCTAAGTTGAAGTGATTCAGACATTCGTAGGTTTTCGGGTATTATTGAGACTTTGTTCTAAATTCTTCATATTTTGATCTCTTGGGTTGTTCCGTTGATAATTGTTGGAAAATGGATAAAGTTGATAGAACCTTCGATGACGTATCATTATTTTAGTCACGGAACCAAAAGTCTACAGCAGCTAGATATACACTGGCGGGGCATGGATTTTAAGTGAAGTGATTTCAAATACCTATATGTTCTCAGGTACCATGGAACTATATCCCCCTTTTTATATGATTATCGATCCTCGTGAATCGCAAATCCTTGCACGTTCATCTTGATTTGATACTAATACCTCCTGGGTATTTCGTACATTTTCTCAATCAATCCTTGCTAATTTTCCTTCTAGTATTTCATCGTTAGATCATTTGGTTTCCTCAATTACACATTGCTAGATTTTGATTCCGTATTTCATTTGTGTCTTGTCTAAACTTCGATCTTAAATCATGTCTATCTGACCATGATTTTCCTATCTTGTTCTAGTCCACTTGTGTTAAACTATCAATTTTGATCATGCCTAGTAGTTCGTGCCTTCATGAATTTACTCCTCTTAGTTATAATTAAAATTCAGGTCACCTTACGCCCATTTAAATTCTTGATCATTGTTAAATCATATTATATCAACTCCTTGCATTTAATTATCATACTTGGTCTCAAGGCTCAGGGCGTCGCAGAGTTGCACAGGATCGGCAGAAGCACTGGACAGATAGTAACAGACGACCGTTAGGGTTTGCAATTGGAGTCATGGTATTCCTGAAGATCCCACCAACCAGAAGCACCATTCGTTTCGACAGAGGCAGAAAGCTTAGCCCAGATACATCGGGACATTTGATGCGACGACACGCATTGGCGAGGTGGCATACCGACTTACGCTTCCAGCCAGCTTGGAGGGAGTACATGACGTCTTTCACGTATCCCAGCTTCGACGTTACATTCCAGATCCGAGCCATGTGGTGGACTACTTAGAGCTAGAGGTGGATCCGAGCTTGACCTATGAGGAGCAGCCAGTGGAGATCCTTGATCGGAGGGAGAACAACTGCGGAATCAGACTATACCGCTTGTCCGAGTCATGTGGAGACATCACTCTCCGAGAGAGCCGCGTAGGAGCACGAGAACGAGATGCGGGAGCGATATCCCAATTTGTTTGCTTGATTGTATTGTTTATTTTTAAATTTTTTTAAATTCAATAAATGACATTGTTTAAACAATGTGTCGTGATTTTGTTTTAAAAATTTATTTTGTTGTCCCTCAAATTTCGAGGATGAAATTATTTTAAGGGAGAGAGATTTGTAACTCCATTTTTTTTCCATTTTTCCAAAATTTTAAAGTTTTTAATAATAATAACAGGGTTAATTTAAGTAATATTGAATATTGGAAATGTTTCATTTAAATATCTTCGAATAAATATTTTGATTTTTTACTTTGGAGGGAAATTGATTTAATAGCAAAATTTTTAAATTCAAATGTTAGTTATAACAAACAATTGTGGCCCCCACCACTTGTAAAATTTTACAATTCTTTCTAACCAACTTTACTTTATTTTTTCTAATATGTGTAAAGGAGGGGGTCTCTTTTGCTTAAATTTTGGCAGGAGGGTCTCTTTTGCTTAAATACTTGGCGGGGAGGGGGGGGTTTATGCAAATAGCCAAATGAATATTAGGGGGGAACATGAGAGAGAATCTCCATTCTCAACTCGGGAGAAATTCTGAGCTACTCATTCTTCTTTTCCCCAATCTCCTCCCAAACCCTAGCCTCGCCGGCGACGGCCATGGCGGGGCTCCTTTCCAGCAGCGACGACTGAACCGACCAGTGGCGCCACCCTTCGAAGGTGATCTCCGGCGATCGATTCTTCAGGACTGAGCCATCTGCGGTGAAGGCGGAGCCACCCTACTTCGACGGCGCCATCTCCATAGCAGTGTTGTCGACACCGTGCGACCACGACCGGCGGCGAGTTCCTCCACCGCAAAGAGCTCCAGTCTCGGCAACATTGGTCTCTACGTCGCTAGTAAGGTGATCTTCTCAATAATGGATCTCTGTCTTTCCTGGCAATTTTCTCCGATCACAGCCCCTGTCCGTGCTTTCGACTAAATCTGGATCCCTTGGACTGAGTTGAATTTCTTCGTCGCAGGATTGATCTACTCCAACTATTGCCCGGGTGCTCGATCGAAAGTTGGATTGATCGACTGTGTACTCTGTTTCGCTCTGGGAGAGTAGATCGGACTGTGTCCGATGTTGTCGATCGAATCTCCAGATTCTGGAATGGATTTCTTTGAGGTAAACTTCCGCTTCATTACTCAGTTTTGTTCAAATTCTTCTGGTGCCTAGTTAATTTTGGGTTAATGTTTGTATCCCTTGACTTGTGTCCGGTTGCATTCACTTTTCGAGCACTGTTATGCGTGGGATTGATAGTATGGGCTAGGCAGGACTGTGATAGGAGCATTCGAGTGTTCGTGTCCATTGATTAGCTCATGTCCAACAGTGGTGTCCAGGTTGCGGTGTTGTATAGTAGGTATGGCGGGGACCTGTAGTACAAGATTGCTCGTAGCAGTTAGCTTATTGTTAGAGCGATGTTGTGGCAAGGGGGATGATTTGCTCGTGTCAAAAATGGTCGTGCCCTTGTGTGTGTTTGGCAACAGGAAGAAGGAGTTGTGTGGATGGGAGTTCGACAAGCCAGAATTTTGTATTTTGATTTTTAGCTTTTGGTCTGTACAATTTATTCTTATTTTAAGTTTGTATAACTTAATGTATAATTGGCTAAAAGTCGTTATGTGTTACTGCGGTGAGTATTATCCTAATAAGGTTCGGCTCGGTTTGGCCTATATTCTATTTAAGGAAGGAATTAGTTTTGGAATTGAACTAGAGTGCAGGTTCTCAATGTTGGGTTAACCTTTTAGTTTGTATTGTTGCTAGGATTATTGGTTTTGAAGTCTTATTGGACTTTTGTTTTATTTTGAATGTTCTTCTGTACTGTAGTGTGGAGTTGACTATGTGTAATTTTACTCTGAAGTAAAGTGGGACTTGGCATGGTTAGGCCAGACTAATGGGCCTGAATGGTTGGGCTTGAGTGTGGGAAATTTTAAAGAAAATTGGTTGAGTTAAATCAGTGTTAATGATTTAGGTTAAACCCTGGTTTGAGTCATGAACTGGTGGGTTGAGTTAAATTGTTTCTTTAGTATCCATATTGCGATTTATATCATTTAGCTTTGTTATTGATTTGTATGTCTTAATAGTTTGATAGTAATGTTCCAGAAAATATTATTATCTATTTTAACTAATAATATTGCTAATAAGTATTGCATCATAATAATTCTTGTTAGTTAACCACGATCTTATAAATAGTCTACTAATAAGTTATTTAGGCCTAATCACTACCTAAATAATATGTGATTTCTCTTGCAAATTACTATATGATACATAGTTAGTAGATATGTCCATCTAATTAATATTTTGTTAAGATATATTGTATAGCATATTTTGTATATAGGTTTAAAGACAAGTAATTAGCTAGTTTAGATATAGGTAATTTGCTTATTAATTAGAAATAGTTAGTTAGCAAGTAGTAAAATAGTTATTGTCATTGTATAGAGCTTACCCAACTTGTACTATTTCTAGGAGGACCAGGATGATTCCACTTTCCTACCACTTGATCACCCGGAACAAGGCAAGTATACTCCTCGGACTTGTCCATTTTCTCATGTCTTGTATATTCATTCTTTTATCTTCTGGTTGACACGATATTTCACGAGATTGTCTTGTATCATGTTTCTTGAGTTTACTTGTGTCTGGGAGGGGAAATACTACAGATGTGTGATCAAACCCATGTTACTATTCATGTGAATAGCTTAGGCCCTGCATCGTGCACGCGGGACCGAAGCCGTACCATTTCATGTTCATTGAATCTACCCAAGTCGATCACACACTCTGGATGTATTTCAATATTGCACATTTCAGGATTAAGGTTGTATTTCATGTTCAAAACTCATATCATGTTACCTGTATTTACTTTCAGTAATCATGTTCAGTTTTATGTCTTATTTTCATTTCTCGTACTGTACATATATTTCCTATTTCTTGTTCATACCATGATGTTCATGTTCATTTCCTTGGATATACTTAGCTCCGCTCCTAACTAGGATATGTTGCATGTGTACTTGCAGGGTACCATTTTACTCTATGGGCCAGAGCCCAGGATATTAGCTGAGCAGGATGAGACATAGCTTGAGGCTTCAGGTTTAGACTACTTAGCTTTACTTCTAGATATTGTCTTTAGAGTTCATAGTATTTTTTATTCCTGTTGATTCTAGTACCTTTATGATATCTGGATTTGGGGATTATGGTGATCTTTCTGGGAACGTTTTCAGATGCTGTGATTGTACACATTTATGTTTATCTGGTTAGATTTCCCTAGCTTGGTACAGCTTACTTCATTGTGTCTAACGACGAAGGCTGGGCATGTCCGACTCGTGTCCGATTATTTAGGAGCGGGTCGTAACATGAGTGCATCAGCCGCAGGACGCATCTCCTTTGGTCAACACATTTTGAGTATTTCGTGGCCAAAATTGATGACTTTTGACTTAGCTGAATTTGAGGTGACGATTCGTTGCCATGAATGCATATTCATCGCATTAACTTCGAGTAGGCTGGTGTAAACCCCCTAATTTTCTACTACGATTTTTTAATATAATTTTATATTTATTTTGTACTTCGTATCTGCACGTCGCATATGAATTCGCATTGTTATATTTGCGTAGCATGCGAGATTTGTGTTTCGTAATTGCTCGACGAGTGCAAATATGTGTCGAGGTACATATTTTAGAAAAATATTTTATTATAATATTTATTTTATATAGGAAAGTACATATTCAAATAAATGTGATAAATATTTTATTTTGTATAAAAGGGTTATTTTGTTCTCGTTTAAAAATAAGTAGTTGTGGTTATATGAAATGTATTCCAAATATTTTTCAAAATTGGAAATTTGTTTATTAATATATTTTGTTATTTATAAAAGCTATTTTATGAGTTAATATTTAAGTAATTATCTTGATTTTCTAAATTAATTAATGCTATATTTTAATATTTATAAAAAAGATATTTAAAATTTTGTTTTATTTAATATTTGAATTATTTTGATAATTTAAATTTGGAAAGGATTTTATTTTAAATTAAAGGAAGTTATCTAGATTGATTTGATTTTGATTGCTTAAATTCTAAATCGATTTAAATAAAAGATGGAGTTATCCATCGGGGTTTAAATCATTGTAAGTCCTTATCCAACTGGGAATTCCCACCTCCTATATAAGGAGAGGTACTCATCCATAAATTATTCCACAAATTCTACCATCCCCAGATGGTGCATCGTGTCTGTGTCTTCCATATACTATATCCCCTCCATTACAGTTACAAGTTTATGTTCTGTCCAACAATCCCGGACTCGACACCCATTCCGTGTCACGTAGGACACCACCACGCCATCCCTGTCGTTTCGGACAACCCGACGCGATGACACCCTAACCTAACTACAACAAAACATCAGCCACCAGCCGTTCCGGGTATCCCAACATCCCCGTTCAGCCCAGCCACCATCAGCCACTCCATCTACATCACAAGGCCAACTCCCTGCTTCCCTCACCGTCACGGCCAACGCCAGCATAACAAAATCGAACCACCATCGCCACCCAGCCTGCCACAACCGGAGTAACCATCACCATACTATCGTAGCCCTAGTCCACCCCCAACTGCACCGACCACCTCTGCAGCCGTCGAGAATGGCCACCGCACACCAGGAGAAAAAGAAAAGCAGAGAAAACCCAAAACCTCACCTAACCCGAACTCGACCCGACGATCATCGTCCCCATCGCCGCCGGGTGCTTCTCCTAGAGCCGACCGCGCCTGCACCCAAAGTCGGAGTCGCCGCCTTCTTTCCTCTCTTGATTTGTGGCCCCCGTTGGTGATTCCTCGCCCTAGCCCCCACCGCATGGCCTAGAAACCTCCGGTAACCCCTTTCCCCTCCTCTTCTTTCTCCACACTCTTCCTCTCTATTTATTCACTCTCTCTCTCTTACTTCCACTGATCCTTTCTTAATTGATTTCTGTTGCCAAAAGAAACAAAATGAAGAAAAAGCTGCTTTTACTGCATTATTATTATTATTATTTAGTTGTTATAGTAATCTTTAGTATTGTTCACTCCTGTCAGAAATCATATTTTTCAATATTTATTTCGTGCATTATTATTATTATTTGTTATGATTCTATTTTTATAAATAAATAGAAAATATCTTCCAAGATTATGTTTGACAACATAGTAACCCTAAAATGTTTCTCTAGATTTTTATTTATCCACTTGCAATATTTTGACTAACAAAATTTAGATTTTTGTCAAACATCCTGCCTTTACAAACTTAGCGCTTTTGTTCAAACATGTTTTCCTAAAAGCATTTTGATTAATATAAAAATATATTTTTACCTAAATCCCATTTTTGACAAATCTAGAGTTTTCCATAAAAATGATTTTTTAGATTTCCAAGTATCTACCAAAATTAGTTTTACTAATAAAAATCTAGTTTCAAGTATTGAAAGTACCTTCTAAAAATAATATACATAATTCTTTCCGCAAATATCTTCTTCGATTATCACCATTGATCATGATTGATCGTGTGTCCTACATCCTCGTGATTCGGACTCTTACACATCAACCTCGGCTATTGGACAAACCAGACTTGTTGGATCATCGCACCATACCAGGAGACACCGCAGGCAAAATACCTTGCCATTATACTATTTATTTTCAGTTTGCATTTGATTACATATCACAGTTCATTTATTTCCAGTTCTTACAGTTCTTGATTTACTACCTGCTCAGTGATATTAGCTTACTTGTTATTATCCTTTAATTGCATATGGCCCTAGAGTTAAGGGACTACGATTGTAGTGTATCGCATATACCTTGACACAGTTGTACCACGAGGATGTGTGAGATGAGTGGCATATAGAGGTCCTTACGTGTTGGCTGATCACCCGTGTGCATACGTAGGAATAACTATCAATAGATGGATGTTAGAAGACTTGACAGTTATTAGGTATAAAACAGTGTTGTGGAAGTGACACGTGTTGGTGTGTCGTGGTTACGATGCATGTATAGTATTATTGGGGGGAGGGGACAGCTACTAGTGTAGGGGCTATATTTATTTTTTACACACATTTGTGGGCCGATAGTGACTCCTATGAGCACTACCTTCTGCCCCGGGGCCGATAGCGACTCAGATGAGTGCTACTTACTGCCCATGGCCGATAGTGACTCGGATGAGCGCTACTTACTGCCACTCTTTATTTACTCTGCTGATCCTACAGCCCCTGCGTAGAATGTTGTCCTCAAAGTGCATATCACATAGATGGTTAGGGACCCACTTGTGTTGTAGTTTTATAGTGTTTACATTTGCAGTTATAATGGCATGTTCTTCCTGTATCTTGTTACGTCCCTCTGAGGACCTGGTGATCTCTCCAGGGGTGTGTTTCATGATTTCTTGCAGGTGCTCTAGCTAAGTCCATGTCTTCCTTCCTCCGTGATGATTGCTCTTGGACTCGTCAGTTGCTTCGCTCGACCAAATTAGTTATTTATATATTTCTTTCTTATTTAAACTTGTTGGTAGTGGATATGTCTCTGCCCAAGTACATGTTACTATGACAATTCGTAGTTGATTATATGACATCTTTTATTCTTTTATTTTTGGTTGAGATTAGTTAGCCTTGGTTTTACTGCAATTACAGCTTATGTATACATACGAGGATTCCATATATTGGAGTATACTTTGTATGTATACAGCTAGCATGTCTACGTTCCTAGTCCTACGTATTTTGGGACATGGGCGTTATATGTTTTTGTGGTACGAAAGTAATTTTTGGAAAGAACGATTGATGATAAGAGAGATTACATGAATATCGATGATATCAAAAGATTAAGGAGTTATTACCTACTTATGAGGTTGCCCCTTTTAAGGTTAATGTTAGGGTTGATCGAGCTTAGTCATTGATTGATTGTCATATACATGATCGTAATCTAAAACCATCAAATTTTTTTTTCTGTTCTAGTCGATCAATTGACATATTGCCATTGAAATGTCGCTCGCCTCCTCGTCGAATATTTTGTTTGTATTCTCGTCCCAAGAAGATCTCGTACAACTATTCAAATAAACTCCTTTCATCCCCTTCGCCCTACCTACCCTAATTACTCCTAAATTTCGATGAACAAATTCTTTTAAGTTGGGTAGGATGTAAATCCCCTAAATTTCTACTACGATTTGTTTAATATATTTTTGTATTTATTTTGTACTTCGTATCTGCACGTCACATACGAATTCATATTGTTGTATTTGCGTAGCATGCGAGATTTGCGTTTCGTAATTGCTCGACGAGTGCGAATATGTGTCGAGGTACATATTTTAGAAAAATATTTTATTATAAATTTTATTTTACATAGGAAAGTACATGTTCAAATAAATGTGATAAATAATTTATTTTGTATAAAAGAGTTATTTTGTTCTCGTTTAAAAATAAGTAGTTGTGGTTATATGAAATGTATTCCAAATATTTTTCAAAATTGGAAATTTGTTTATTAATACATTTTATTATTTATAAAAGCTATTTTATGAGTTAATATTTAAGTAATTATCTTGATTTTTGAAATTAATTAATGCTATATTTTAATATTTATGAAAAAGATATTTAAAATTTTGTTTTATTTAATATTTGAATTATTTTGATAATTTAAATTTGGAAAAGATTTTATTTTAAATTAAAGGAAGTTATCTAGATTGATTTGATTTTGATTGCTTAAATTCTAAATCGATTTAAATAAAGGATGGAATTATCCATCGGGGTTTAATCATTGCAAGTCCTTATCCAACTGGAATTCCCACCTCCTATATAAGGAGAGGTACTCATCCATAAATTATTCCACAAATTCTACCATCCCCAGATGGTACATCGTGTCTGTGTCTTCCATATACTATATCCCCTCTATTACAGTTACAAGTTTATGTTCTGTCCGACAATCTCGGACTCGACACCCACTCCGTGTCACGCAGGACACCACCACGCCATCCCTGTCGTGTCGAACAACCCGACGCGACGACACCCTAACCTAACTACATCAATACATCAGCCACCAGCCGTTCCGGCCATCCCGACATCCCCGTTCAGCCCAGCCACCATCAGCCACTCCATCTACATTACAAGGCCAACTCCTTGCTCCCTTCGCCATCACGGCCAACGCCAGCACACCAAAACCGAACCACCATCGCCACCCAGCCCACCACAACCGGAGTAACCATCACCATACTACCGCAGCCCTAGTCCACCCCTAACTACACCGACAACCTCTGCAGCCGCCGACAATGGCCACAGCACACCAGGAGAAAAAGAAAAGCAGAGAAAACCCAAACCCTCACCTAATTCGAACTCGACCTGATGATCATCGCTCCTCTGCCACCGTGAGCAACCCCCAGATCCGGCACTGTCGTACCGTTTCCACGCCAGCCCACGACCGCAGCCACCGTCGTGCTCCCAAACGCACCGTCGTATTTGGCCGCGAACCTCTCTAGAGCATCAGCGTGCCGAGCCTCGCATAGCCGCATCCGTCCACCGGCCTACTCTCCATCGTTGACCACGGGTACGCACCCTCCACCTCCATGCCTGGTTGAGAGCCGTCGCGACCCCACGTCTAACATCCCCATTGCCGCCGGGTGCTTCTCCTAGAGCCGACCGCGCCTGCACCCAAAGTCGAAGTCGCCACCTTCTTCTCTCTCTCGATTTGTGGCCCCCGTTGGTGATTCCTCGCCCTAGCCCCCACCGCGTGGCCGAGAAACCTCCGGTAACCCCTTTCCCCTCCTCTCCTTTCTCCACACTCTTCCTCTCAATTTATTCACTCTCTCTCTCTCTTACTTCCACTGATCATTTCTTAATTGATTTCTGTTGCCAAAAGAAACAAAATGAAGAAAAAGCTGCTTTTACTGCATTATTATTATTATTATTATTATTATTATTATTATTATTATTAGTTGTTATAGTAATCTTTAGTATTGTCCACTCCTGTCAGAAATCAGATTTTTCAATATTTATTTAGTGCATTCTTATTATTATTTGTTATGATTCTATTTTTATAAATAAATAGAAAATATCTTCCAAGATTATGTTTGACAACATAGTAACCCTAAAATGTTTCTCTAGATTTTTATTTATCCACTTGTAATATTTTGACTAACAAAATTTAGATTTTTGTCAAACATCCTGCCTTTACAAACTTAGCACTTTTGTTCAAACAGGTTTTCCTAAAAGCATTTTGATTAATATAAAAATATATTTTTACCTAAATCCCATTTTTGACAAATCTAGAGTTTTCCATAAAAACGATTTCTTTAGATTTCCAAGTATCTACCAAAATTAGTTTTACTAATAGAAATCTAGTTTCAAGTATTGAAAGTACCTTCTAAAAATAATATACATAATTCTTTCCATAAATATCTTCTTCGATTATCACCATTGATCATGACTGATCGTATGTCCTACTTCCTCGTGATTCGTACTCTTACACATCGACCTCGGCTATTGGACAAACCAGACTTGTTGGATCATCACACCATACCAGGAGACACCACAGGCAAAATACCTTGCCATTATACTATTTATTTTCAGTTTGCATTTTATTACATATCACTGTTCATTTATTTCCAGTTCTTACAGTTCTTGATTTACTACCTGCTCAGTGATATTAGCTTACTTGTTATTATCCTTTGATTGCATATGGCCCTAGAGTTAAGGGACTACCGATTGTAGTGTATCGCATATACCTTGACACAGTTGTACTACGAGGATGTGTGAGATGAGTGGCATGTAGAGGTCCTTGCGTGTTGGCTGATCACCCGTGCGCATGCGTAGGAATAACTGTCAATAGATGCATGTTAGAAGACTTGACAGTTATTAGGTATAAAATATTATTGTGTAAGTGACACGTGTTGGTGTGTCGTGGTTACGATATATGTATAGTATTATTGGGGGGAGGGGACAGCTACTAGCGTAGGGGCTACATTTATTTTTTACACACATTTGTGGGCCGATAGTGACTCCTATGAGCACTACCTTCTGTCCCGGGGCCGATAGAGACTCAGATGAGCGCTACTTACTGCCCCATGGCCGATAGTGACTCGGATGAGCGCTACTTACTGCCACTCTTTATTTACTCTGCTGATCCTACAGCCCCTGCGTAGAACGTTGTCCTCAAAGTGCATATCATATAGATGGTTAGGGACCCAGTTATTTTGTAGTTTTATAGTGTTTACATTTGATGTTATAATGGCATGTTCTTCCTGTATCTTGTTACGTCTCTCTGAGGACCTGGTGATCTCTCCAGGGGTGTGTTTCATAATTTCTTGCAGGTGCTCTAACTAAGGCCATGTCTTCCTTCCTCCATGATGATTGCTCTTGGACTCGTCAGTTGCTTCGCTTGACCAAATCAGTTATTTATATATTTCCTTCTTATTTAAACTTGTTGGTAGTGGATATGTCTCCATCCAACTACATGTACCAATGACAATTCATAGTTGATTATATGACATCTTTTATTCTTTCATTTTTGGATGAGATTAGTTAGCCTTGGTTTTACTGCAATTACAGCTTATGTATACATACAAGAATTCCATATATTGGAGTATACTTTGTATGTATACAGCTGGCATGTCTACGTTCCTAGTCCTACGTATTTTGGGACTGGGGCGTTACAGCTGGCACTTGACGCATGGCTTTGGTTTATGCCATAGCCTATAAATAGTAGCAGTGAGAAAGAGTTTGTTCTTGTTTCACCCAACTTCTCAACGAAGATAAACTCAACCGATCCTTCCCCTTAGCAAGACATTGCACTACAGGTTGTGAATCTCCTCGTTCAAAGAAGCTTTGATGATGAACTCTTTCAGAAGACTGAAATGCGCCCGATAGGCTATGGAAAGAACAGTTCGTGCTCATGCCCCTTGTCGACAGTGTTCTTCTATGAGACGGCGTTGGGTGCCTATTGCATGCAAAGATTGGGGTCATCGTGTCCCAACTTTCGTTATGTTGGAAGAGCCACCGGGTTTGGATTGATTGTCAACCCACGTTCTGCTTAATAAATGCTTCATTAGCCGAAGCACTCTTGTGTTGACGAGGAAGTGATTCGCTCTGTGAGGAGGAATGATGCGCCTATGCTGAGATGCCAGAGTGATGCGCCTAGACTGAGACGTCAGAGTGATGCGCCTAGCTGCAGAGTTTTTAGACTAGGCTTCTTTGTAATATATTTTATAACTAGAAAAAGCCATGTAATAGACTTTCATATAAATAAAAATCCTTTTTTATGCACTTTTATCTTAGCTATCTTTGACTGATGCGCTGACATTTATCTTGTGTCTTTGGCACATGATGTATGTCGTGCATAAGAATTTTTGTCTTTTGGACGTGCCTGAAATTCCAAACTTCTACAAGACCCCCTTCAAAGTTTTTAAAACTTTAAACAAGTTTTGGAATACTTTGAACTAAGAAGCATGGGTAGTAGATACTTTGGGCGCATGGCCGTTCCGCGCATAGCTTTGCTGGCACATATTCTTCTTGATTTAAATAAAGATAATGCCTCAAATTCCGAGTGATTAATGATGATCTCTTTTTTGAAGATATGCAGCCGTCAGTTTTATGAGACCCGAAGCGATGCTGATGTCATGCTTTTATTGGTTCATGCGTGTGACTTAAGCCTATAAATAGGCGTCTGATGGAAGAGAGAGACTCTTCTACTCTTTTTTTCTTCTTTCTCTTCCTTCAAAAAAGAGAAAAACCCTAACTCTTTCGTGCAATGGCCTCCAAAAGTCCTCCTAGTGCTGCTGGCCGAGGCAGAGGCAAAGAAAAGAAGCCCGTTGAGGCCGACGCCGAAGAGCCCTAAGCTGTCGTCACGACGCACGCCGACGTACGGCCAGAAGTTATCGGTAGGTAGTCCGCTGTTTGGGATTTCACACAGACACTTGTATACGATTTTGAACGCATGGATGGGCAACCATCTTTGAACATGTGCCAAACTACTCCGCTGAAGTGCATGGGTGTGGTTCTACGAGCCATGCCATGGAGATGTGCCTAGGCTTCACTGTGCTAACGAGCATGGGCTTCGGTCTTGTTGATGCACTGAAGTTTCCTACCAAACGCACATGGACTTCAGTCCTGGGGATGCACCACGGTAAAAATTTAGTCAACGCGTATAGACTTCTTGTCCTGATGATGCGCCAAGACTTTGATGCGCGAAACCACTCCTTTTACATGTGCCGATGCTAAACTGTGCATATCTTTAGACTCTTTATGAAAAAGGGGCTGAGTTTTTTGCTAACAGTTTTTCCTTTTGGTCTTATTGCAGTGTCTATGGTGGTACCAAAAGCTGAGGTGGTCTTCAAAGAGGAAGTGTTGTCTCCCTTTTTCAAGGAGGAATTGAAGACCATTAAGGAGGAAATAATTCCAAAAATCGAAGTTACTATTAAGGAGGAACCGACCCCGAAAGGTAGTGGCACCGGGAGCTCCAGTCATCCGGCTCCTGTAAAGAACCTCGATCAGTTGGAGCCTTCATATATGCGATGGCTGAGAGAGTGGTACCTGCCCCAACGTAACCATTCTCTCTAAATCTGGGGTTTCATCGACTTTCTTGTAGTCGCCATTCTCGGGGAGATGAATGAAAAATAATGTTCTTTTTGTATTTTGCTTTTTGATGTTCTGAGATGTAGTTGTTTTCTTTTGTAATGTAGCCTTTTTTTCTTTTTATGAAAAAGAAATAAATAACTTTTGTTGGCTCATTTGTCATGAACTTGTGATTTTTGTGGACTTAACATCTTTGGCGCACCTTGGCTTTAGGTAAAGATGATAAGTTGAGAGAGAGAACTGACATGTTTACTCAGATGTAATGTGGACATGGTAAACATGGGGTTGGTAATAGAGTTTTCTCACTCAGAGGTGATATAGACGTGGTAAGAAAAGACTCTGTGGGGATGCAAAGAACAACTCAAAGGTGATATGAACGTGGATGTTCTATAGGCAGGTGTAGCAATACGGGGGGTTGTTAAATGGGGTATTTATTCAGAGGTAATATGGTCGTGGTAAATACTGGTTTTCGCTTCATCTTATTGAGAACGAAGATTGAGGTTTGTGAGGATATAGGAAACAACTCAGAGGTGATATGGACATGGATGTTTTCTACTGGGGATTGATAAAAGAATGTCCCGGAACAGCTGGGTTCCAGAAAAAGGGTATGAATTTGATGGTAAAATTCATAGATTTTTCTTGCTGGGGAAATGGAAGTACACATTGAGGGTTTTCAATAATAGTACTTCTTTAGGAACTTGTCATTGATTGGCATCATGAACAAGTCTTCGTTAGATTTTGCCAGTCGGTAGAACCCGTTAGAGTACACCGTCTCAATGATGAAAGGACCTTCTCATTTGGGTTTGGATTTTCCTGGTGTCTTATGAGTCATCACCATTGGCCTTCTAACGGATAGGACAATGTCACCTACTTGGAAAGTCCTTTGTTTGACCTTCTTGTTAAAAGCTTATAAAATACGAGCCTGATAGAGCTCGATGTGCTGTTGAGCCAAAAGGCATTTTTGTCTAGCGCCTCCAACCCTTGTAACCGATGGCGGGGTTGTACCAGTGTTCGGCCCCGATCATTGTCCTGCTTAGGTAGTAGATAGCTTGCTCGTAGCCTGCATAATTGTTCTGAGCTAGTAGAGCACCGAGAAAATGATCCATTGTGCGAACGTAGAGTAGGAAGGGTTTGCCTGCCACCAGTGCCACCAGGACTGGAGGATTCATGAGATAGGCTTTGATGTCATCAAATGCCTTCTGACACTCTTCCATCCAGACGTAAGAGACTTTCTTCTTCATGAGTTTGGTAAATGGTTGGCATCGTCCGAAAATATTTGCTATAAACCTTCGGATGTATGCGAGATGACCTTGTAGGCCTCGAAGTTCTCTCAAATTCTTTGGAGGACTCATGTCAAGGATGGCCTTGGTCTTCGATACCCTTCGCGGTGATGATAAAACCCAAGAATTTGCCACTGGAAACCCCTAGGAAGGATTTAGCTGGGTTCATCTTGAGCTGATGTGCTCGCATGAGATCGAAGACTGTCCTCAAATCTTGCAAGTGAACACCTCATAGATGACTTTTGACAAAGATGTTGTCAACGTAACATTCGACTGTATTACGAAGATGCTGATGGAAGATGGTGCTCATAGCTCGCTGGTATGTCGCCCCTGTATTCTTCAAGCTAAAGGGCATTACTGTGTAGCAAAAAAAACCTTTTTGGAGTCCTGAACGACGTGTGCTTCTCGTCATTCAAAACATCTTGATCTGGTTATAGCACGAATATCCATCCATAAAGGATAAGCGTTGAAAGCCACAGGTATTGTCTATCATCATATCGGTGATTGGAAGAAGAAACTCATCATTTGGGCAAGCGGAGTTGAGGTCCCTGAAGTCATGCAGACTTGGATATTCCTATTCTTCTTAGTGACAGGAACGATATTGGCCACCCAGTCCGGATGTTGCTCTTCACGAACAAACCCACTTTCTATGAGTTTGTCTACTTCTTTTTCGATGGCATCCATGATATTAGGACAGAAGCGTCGCTGTTGCTGCTTAATAGGTTTAGCGTTGGATAAAATGTCAAGCTTATGCATTACAATTTGTGGGTCTAGACCCGGCATGTCTTCATAGCTCCAGGCGAAGACGTCGATGTATTCTTTGGTAAGTTAAATCAAGGATTCGCGATCTTCCCCTGCCAAGATTTTGCTGATGAAGATGGGTTTGGACGAGGATTCATCCCCTAAGTCGATTTGCTCGACTTCATCTTCGGTGGGCGGTTCCCATTGTTCAAAACGAGATTCCTTCTGTACACCTAAGTGTTGAATCCAGGGTTCCTCTTTAAAGAATTCCAATGTCTGGTCGTCCTTTTTTTATTTCGGAAGATGCACGGACGTCATGTTGACTGATAGCACTTTTCTAAAGATTGGACCGATGTTGGTATCAGTCCTAAGTTGAAGCTTTAGATGAGTGAGAGTGTATGACCTATTCAGCTTCTGAACTCTCTGGGGTTGTCGACATCGTGACATAGCCTACCCCCCGTCGAGTGCGGTGATAATAATCTTGTGGCTTCCCTTTTGGGACCGGGAGTCGTAAGGGAAGGCATCGGCCTTTGCCATAGTTTAGGCCTTTGTCGCCTTTCAAGTCATAGCCCATCTCCTGGATGAGATACTTTGCTTGATTGGTGTACCGATATACTTGCATTCTACCAGTATCAGGTTGTGATTCTACTGGCGAAAGGTTTTGATGATGCTTGACTTCGCCGAAGATGATAGGTTTCTCGTCCCTGTTCCGGGACGACACTATATAGCAAACCCCTCGGTACAGGACCACTCGATTTACATTGTTTACAGTCATTACTTGTGTTTGTAATAATGCTAAGGCATTATCTAAGGTATACATGGCATTCCAATATGGAAGACTAGTGTAATTCAAAGACAACCTTTTACTGATAAAGTAAGAAATCTTATCCTAAGGGATTACATCATCTAAAGAAAGAGTGTCAACATTAATAGATATGTAATCTTCCAGCTCTTTGTCAGTGAGAACCAGAGTAGCCTTGGGAGATTCTGGGGCTTTAGGCTAAATTTTTGCCACCAGAGGAGTTGACATTTTGGCAAGCGGTGTTTCTGGAGAGTTCCTCGAGAGTCTGACCCATATTAGTTCCTGAGCCGATGCTGGAAGAGATGCTAGAGCCTTCCCCTGCAGCTTGACCACGAGGAAAGCCGATGATTGGGGAGGTTTCCCTTTGAGGCGCACTATTAGAGGTGCTTCAGTTGGCGTCTCAGGGACTGGTATTCTTCTGCACAGTTTGGCCACTAGAGGAGACGACACTTGAGGAGGTTTTCCCTTAAGTCGCATCTTCAGCAGTGCTTCGGTTGCTGCCTCAACTTGGGAGGCTGGTGCCTTCCCGCGTAGCTTAACTACGAGAGGGGCTGACACTTGGGGAGGTTTACCCTTGAGTTGCATCTTCAGAGGAGTTTCAGTTGCCATTTCAGCATCAACCTTTATTTTTGCCTTTATTCCATCATCAGCGTCGTTGGCTTCATCGTCTAAATGAATTGATTTATAGAGGTCAGAGTCGGTGAAAAATGCTTCGATTCCTCTGAAGGGGTCAACATCAGTAAACTCTGTCCTGACTATGCTATTGGTAGGCACGAATTTTATACATTGGTGGAGAATAGACGACACCACCATGTACTCATGTATCCATGTACGTCCCAATAGGATATTGTAGTTGATATCCGCGTCAATGACGTAACAAGTCACTTCCGTCTTGTGAAACCCATATTTTTGTAATTAATTATTAATAGTGTTTTAGTGTGATAATTAGTATTTCTAATTATTATTATTATTATTATTATTATGATTAAATATTTTTGGGTGCAAATTATTTCAAAATTATTAACAACATGGACTTTTGATTTAGACCCAGACCCGAGTCCGAACCCAGACCCAGGCCTGAGCCAAACCCAATCCCATTCCTCTCTTTCTTAAAATCTGATTTTTGACTTGGTCTAACTAATAAAAAAAAAATGAATTTGAGCTGGTCCCGAAGTACCAGCAACTCACGTCTGACCCAACTCTTTCAACCATTCCTAACCTTATCTCCCTCTCTCGTTCTGGACAAAACTCTTCATTCCTGAAACCTCTCGTCGACTCATCCCCTCCCCTTCCGAAACCGGCCACACCCCTCGGTTTTTCGTAACCCCCACTCTTCCTTTATTTAACTTCCCTCTCCTCCCACCTCTTCACGTTTACAGAAGACAAATCACTCCACTCTCTTCTCAACAGGAGAACACCCCCCACAATTACTTCCCTACTCCACACCTATACTCTCATCTCTCAGAGAGAAACCAACTCTCTCTACTCACCTTCTTCACTCTCTCCCTCACAGAAGCTTTTTCTCCAAACCCCAACTTCTCAAACCCTCCGCCCTCACCAACTCCCACTCCAGCCGCACCCTGTCGGCCGAAGTCCGGCCAACCGCCTCCGCCGACCCTGACCGGCGCGCCCTCTGCGCCCCAGCGCCGCCCGACTCCGGCGAGCCCCGTCCGCGTCAGCCCCCTTTCTGGCCGCGCGACCCCGACCAGCGCGTCGCCCGACTCCGACGACCGCGCCAACTTCCTCGGCGACTCCCCGTGCCCCTTCTCCCCGAGCTTCCCTCGGCAACTGCTCTTGCGTGTTCTGGCTCGCTGCCATTTGGCGAGTTTTCCCTGTGGTTCTGACAGTGCCCTAGTTCTGATTTCTCGGCGTTGCTTCGACGACGCTGGTTCCAGCACTGTTTCGGGAATGTTTGCTGATCTAGATCTCATCATTTTCTTTCTATTTTATATCTGAGAGCTCTAGTCGAGCAATTCGAGGTATAACCCCCTATCCCGCTCATTTTATTATTTTAGTCAATGATGAAATGGTCCCCGATTCCCTTGGAGAATTCGGTTTTAGCGACGTCGTAATTTTCCGGGACTTTCGGAAAGGTCCTGTGAATTGTTTTGAATTCCCGAAATATTTCGGGAATTGATTCTTGGTTTGTTTTAGCTTTCCGGACTTTTCCGGGAACGTTCTGTGATTTGTGGAATTGGAATCGGACTTCCGAAATTATTTCGGGTCGTCCCGATTATTCTGTGGATTGGTTATGGATTTTCATATATATAAAAATTCGGGTTTTCCCTGGTTTGGGATTTGCAGGAAATTATCGGCGCCAATTCCCAGTTTTTGGGTTGACCAAAAACAGAGGAGATGTTGCCGGATTTTTCCGTAAATCCTGAATTATTTTTAAAATGGATTTAAAATGATTTAGGAGTTTTATTTGATATTTGATTTTGGGTGACGACCGTATCGGTCAATGGACCCGACTAAGTGCAAACGAAACCGACCCCGCCCGGACGTTGAGGCAATTAGCCAAAATGAGGATCGGACCATATCTGAGACTTATGATTTACTTTATTTTTATATTTAATTTCTGTTTAAATTTTATTTAATATTTTCAGTTTAGGACTAACGTCAGTCTTATCTTATTTTAATTTATGTAAATAAATTGTAATGTGCATAAGCCCAGCTGGCTGTGGTCTGTAACTGTAATAGCTTAGTTTTCTTATCTTTTCTGGTTTTTCGAGTTTTTGCTATTTAACGATTAAAATGATTAAAAAGTATTTTTGTATAAAAATTAATTAATATATTTTCTCACTTAAAAAATTGACAAGTTTATTAATAATTAAAAATCACGTATTTCTCACTAAAATAAGAAAAATTAGCTTTATAATTATATTTATAAAATTACCAAGTTTTCATAAATAACCTGGCAGCGACGATGTTTTCCGAATTCAAAGTTAAAATGATCATTTTTTCCTCGTATTAAATCAACGCACCAAATAATCGTATTTTTCTGTGTTTGGTTATTAAAGAACTAAAATTGGATTAGGACGTAAATAGAGATTTCAACTAGCGTAGCTAGGCTGGTAAACCTGATATCTGAATCAATTTCTCGAATGTAGCAATTCGAGGACGACTCTAACTTCCCGTCTCAAAGTCGACTACCTCTCCAGTCATTTTCATTGAGACAAGTACATTTTGTGTTAGTTTACAATTATTTAGTAATCGTTTTAATGCAAGTTTAAACTACGATACAACACGGAACTCTCTCTGAGAGCACTGACTGTAACTACTGTAACTATTGGGGACTGGGGAAGTAGTGTAATGAGTATGACTACATCCAAAGTAATATACTGACTGTGTTAGCTTACCCCTCATACACACGGGGATAAGCCATATCGTATCAATAGGATACAACTGTACAACCCAAGCCGGTCATATTCATTGCCTATTCATATCACAGAACTGTAACTGTTTTAAAACTGTAACTGCTTAGTTAATTTTCAAAATTGTTTAAAAGTGCATGATTCTATTATTATTTCAATTGTTAAATTTGCATAAATTGTACTTTGCTCCCTCCTGACTGGAGACCCAACATTTTAGGTATCACTGATGAGGCTTTGTTCCGCGATCCCAAGACGAGGATTTCGAGACTGATGAGCTGTTTGCCTAGAGTTTTCTTTTCTTCTTGATGTATGTAGAAAATGGTTTAAGTTGTATCTTTCATTCCATTGTAAAAGTTTAATGAAGTTTTAAATTTCCGAATTTTGAGTTATGACAAATGTAGTGTTGTTGTATGGTTACCTGCTACTGAACAGCTTACTGTCGCCGTCTCAACAACGGTACAGGCTGGGCATGATCCGGTTCGACCCAATTAGTTGGGATCGGGTCGTGACACGTCTGGAGATCGCCGATATGATATTTCAGCAAGATTTTATCCAAAGGCTCGCTCTAGCCAGCATTAAAGCCGCTGATTGTAGTATTGCATGCAGTTAGGCGATGTATCGGAATCCCTAGTGTCTAGAGTAGAGTTCGAAGGATAATACTAAGGGAAGATCCAGGGTTGATATGGATCCGATCCACCTTGATGGCACCAACATACCCTGTGTAATACAGTGGTCCGTTATGTCGGTTGTTCTTGAGTAGCATGTCTTGTTGAGTGAGTGTGATGTTGGGGATGATTTCCTCCATATAATGGAAATACAGACATGTTATTGGATCTTCTTCAGGCTTCTTGACTTGACTGATGAAGGACTCAGCATCCTTCAGTGCTTCACATAGAGCCTCCCGAGTATCTTTAGATAATCGAAGAAGCTCAAATAGTGATAGCCGAGACGGAGTACTGGCGAGCTGCACGAATATGTCAAAGTTGTGGGGTTTAGTCAACCCCGAAGCATTGTCTTTTCGTAGAGGCCTATCGAAACGAGCCTCCTTCTGCTTCTGTTTGTCGGCTATTGGAGGTTGGGATGAACCTTCCATTTAGGCGGCCACCATGGTGACAGGAGACATTATTTCGGCAGGAGCCTCCTCTTCCTGAGTGTTCTGTTGTGAACGTGTCTGTACTGGAAGGGATTCCCCCGGAGAGGAAGCGACCATACGACAAGACTGGGTCTTCTTGCTTTTAGTTTTGGAGGTAGGACGTACAACATCCCAGTCCCAAAATACGTAGAACGAGAAACGTAGACATGCCAGCCGTATAATAGATATATGTAAGCTGTAAATGCAGTAAACCTTGACAACTAAATCTCATCCACTAAAATAAAGAATAATGATATAAATCAATTATGAATTGCTATTTTTACAAGTCGTTGCGGAGACAAATCCACTTCCAACTATTTTAAATAAAAAATTACAAGGAAAGGATTTAAAAAAAGTAGAAAGGACGACCCAAAAGCAATCATCTTCGAAGGAATGGAAAAGATCACGGCTTTGGCTAGAACCTGCTGTTTGCCATTAATTATTAAACAAGAACTACAAAGGAACTAGTTTTGATTGTAAACTTTGAAAGTACAACAGAAAGCCTAAAAAGAAATCCAAGAAAATAATCTGTCACTACCACATTTATAGTTTGAGCGTATTTTTGTCATTTTTGGGGTTATTTGAATTTATTAGAATTTATTTGAATTTAATATATATTATTAGGATTTTTTAAATAATTTAATTGAATGGTTGATTTAAATACTAATTTAATTATTGTCATGTGATTTTGGTGAGCCTAACCTAGATGGGTTATAAATAATTTAGTTAGCCAATTTGAGAATTAAATGGTTTTAATAAATGGGTTAAGTCAAGTCTAGTTAGTTAAGTGATTTGCAAAAGACTAGGAAGAACCCTTTGTTCTAGGCCACCCATTAGCCTTGATTCATTCCTAGCCATAGGATGAAACCTAAAAACCCTAACCCTAACAAAAGTGACCAGCCAAGACCCCCCTTGCCTATATAATGTCTCTATAGGAATTTGTGCCCCTTTCTTTATTAGTTCTTCATTTTCCTAAGGAATAGGTAAGCCTTCATTTAAATTTCTTCCTAGTTTAATCAATAGGACTCCTTTTTGATTGAGATTTCTTTCATTATGATCTAATCAATGTTTTCTTGCTGATGGTGTAGTCAAATCACAGATTTGAATCAATTGAGAGATTGGGTGGCTTTTGGAGATTCCCTCATTGAAAGAGTTTTGTGTTGAAGAACACCCATAGGTACATTCTATTCCACCCATTAAAATTAGGTTTAAATTGCATAGACATCTAGCCCTAGGTGTCCTGATTCTGTAGGTATAGGGTTTTCCATTTTTCGTATCCTGTACGTGTCCGTATCGGACACGTATCAGTAACACGCGCAGGTGTTCGACGAAATGCCACAAAGGGCATTTCGTTCGATATTTCAAATTATGTTTGAATAGAAATTCTTATTTTGATGTCGCTTACACGTTTATGTTGGACTGGGGTGAATTTGAGTTGTGTTCGAGTCACACAGGACTAGCGGACATGCCTGCACGCGTGCGGACAGCAGTTTCCTGCTACTCGGGCTTGATTCCGAGCTGGACATGCCACGTCGACCCATGAATTTCGACACACGTGTCATACTCGTGACTGATACGAGGTTTCCAGAGTTACACGATATCTCGTGTCGTGTCGGACACGTATTCGTGTGTACACGGGTTCGTCACTGTACAGTCCAGAACAGTGCTTTGTGTGTGTGGGTTTTTGGACACGTTTGAGTCAGGTTCTGGACACGACATTGGGTGTACATCACGAGCACTTATGGTATGTTAATTACCAACTCTTGTTTCAACATATTAATATGTTTTGATCTATCAAATTAGAAAGTTCTTAGTGTACTGATACATTGTTCTGTTGATGATTCACTGAATTCATTCCAGTTTCAACCTGTTTAATTAGTGATTAAATTGCCATTTTAAATCCTGAACATGTGTATTAGTTCATGGTAGATTAGTCTTACATGTTAGAATAGGTTTATGTTCATAAAATGGATTTTGACATGTGAGTTGGACTGTTTGATATGGACTGATACAGTCCTAATATTCAAACTGCCTGAACTCTCATCTCTCTTTAAACTAATTTTTATTAAATTGAAGTTTGATTTCCATTAATCCATGTACATGTGTATCTACATCACTATAATGTGGTTTGCTAATTCGTGTTGAGTTTTAGAATTCAATTTGGATTTTGACATGGGATTGGGTTGGCTAGTTGTTATATGACACTGCCATTGATTTCTTTTCCTTTCCTTAAAACTAATTTAAATGATATTATTCCTTTCTTAATAACGGAGAACTGGGGGTCACTGGTTTGGAATAGTGAACTGATTTTCCTTCCTTTCTTTTCCTGCTTTTATAACCTGAAAATGAGTTTGCTCTTCACTGAAATCATTTGGTAACCTGAGATTCATTCCTTATGATGAACTGTAATCGAACTGATTCCTATATCTGGGATTCCCGGAACTGATTTGGTTCCCCTCCTATATGTTTTAACTGAAATGAATATGGATGCATGTTTAACTGATCAGAGATTTGGATTTTTAGCTAACAGTTTTGTAATAGGTTTCCAGATTTTATCCCACACACAAATGCATTCCCTGTTTCCTATTGACACTGCCATGTTACTCACTGTTTTGATTATTCCCATTCATTGTAAATATGACCCCAGTTATCACTTCACACAGGTATCTTTGACACTGTCATGTCTCAACCCACACACACTGTTTTCTACATGTTATACACACAGGGACACATGAACACTTCACTGATTTTTTTCTCCTAGTTAGCCCACTGATTCCAGGGACACTTGAACACAGGCTCTCATGCCTTCCCACACTCACAGGAGCAGTGTATATCACTGTTTCCAGGTTACAGATGTTAGCTACAGAATCTCCTATGCCCTGTTTTCTATATTTCTGTTAGCACACACTTTTATTTACACATGAACACACACTCTAACATGTTACTCACTGTTTTCCCCTCTCCTGTATACACAGGTTTCTTTGACACTGTGTATGTCTCACTAACACACATGCCATATCCCACACACAAGTGTCACTTCATTTCACACACACACACATGAGCATAAGTGCCTTTCATAATCTTTATACATGTATATATATATATATATTTACTATGTGAATTCATGTGTAGGCCTAGATGTAAACTAGGTTGTGGGATGTTTGGTTTGACTTGTGTGGTATGAGTTGTAAGGACTTGGTATGCTAGCATAGGCTAGTTTAGCCTAGTCTAGACTGGTATGGACTAGTTAGGCCTAGTATAGGCTAATGTAGCCTAGAATGACTTGTTTGACCTAGTTTAGACTTGTTAGACCTAGTTTGACCATAGTTGACCTAGTTTGACTTCTAGGGTTGACCAAAGTTGACCAATAGTTGACTTTGGCCTAGATGGACCTAGATTCATGTAGAATGCATTGTAGTGTTTCATTTTATTATTTTGGTCTTGTTGTGACTTGTGCTGTTCTAAATAGGAGCCAGACACCACTCCTCGGATAGTACTTTCATATTGGACACTCAGATACCAGGCGAGTACATTCTCTGATCATTTCATATCCTGCTTAGAATTATTTCCTGCATTAAATTACTTTACTTGTTACTGTAACGTTGGTCACACGGATTGGTACTATATGGATCCCTTCTTGAGATGTTATCCTTAGGGAGCATCGGGTACTACATGTTCTGTGCGTTTCACTTACATGGCGTATCACTATGCTTCATTGGTTCTTTGATCACTTGTGACATATACTCTTATGATCACAGAGTCTCCTAGAATCCTTATCCCATTTACTGGGTATCTTAGAATCTCCTAGAATCCCCATTTATGGGACATCCATATATCACCCTTCGGGGGCCTTTGCATGGAATCATAACATAACCTGGTTGGATCCTTGTGTATTGATTGGGGGTACGGGGGAGTAGAATTAGACATGTGAATACTATCCAAGTAGTGTAGCATCAGAATCTTTCCATAGTGTAGCATCAGTATCTCCTATGCCATTTACATGTCTATATTGTACTCTGACTCACTAGCCACTGTTAGTCTCTATTTATAGTAGATATTTCTATTACAGTTCTCTCTCTGTTACATACTGCACTTCTTTCAGTACTTGTATCTTACTTTACTGCATGATTATATTTTCTAACCTGCTATGAACTGTTGAGATGTACTGTACTCGCTCCTGTCTTGACTGGACCTGTTGAAAATATTACAGAGGACGAGAAGGAGGCCTGTGTGGATACCTACTACGGGGCAGCCCTAGACGACACTTGCGAGCTGGACTCTCAGGAGGACCCAGCTCTAGCTGAGGACATCACCCCATTGCCTAGACTAGTTTAGTTTGGCTTATCTTACTTTATGTTGTCTTGAGAATGTTTAGCTAGACTTTATTTCTGTTCAGAGATTCTGAGTTGTATATATTCTTTCATATCCTGTAGCTGGGATTTGTACTCTGTATATTTGCTGGGATATTATCTTAGACTACTTTATCATCTATATTTCCTTGAGTTCTATATCATATCGTGCTATCTCTTCCTTAGTTGTGATTGAGTTAATTTACTGCTATGTCACCCCCATTCGGGGAGTATAAACTGTTTAAAGTTATATTGTTAGATTTATGTTGACCTAGGACAGCATTCTACCGTCAACACTGCGGCGTAGGCTGGACGTACCCACGTCTCGTGCCTTTACTCTAGGATACGGGTCGTGACACGTTTTTAGTGGTGGCCCATGCAGGTGTAGACTAGAAATGTAGTGGTATTCGAATTAGAGTATCACTATAGCCTGTAGTAGGATATAGGACATTAATTTTAAGGTTCTCAATCACTTTAGGAAAAAATTCTTTTATTGCCATCTAAATCCTTATTGTCAGCTGATTCTTTGAATTTTAACTGTCCGCCTTTGTTATATTGCTTCTTTCTCAGAAATTGATACTCATGTTTGTCTATCTTCAGGATGGTAGAGACTCGATCGCAGCGTACCATTCATGGGGATGCTATAGAGGGGACTGCTACCTCTCAGCCAGTATAGCAGGGCCAGGGGACTGCAGCTCCTGTCACCTCTGCTCGTATTGAGACCTCGGCAGCAGCAGCAGGGGGTATGCTTCCACCGGCTCGGAGGCAAGACCCAGTCATCGCAGAGGAGCCCTTCCAGCAGCCGCCGCCTACAGGATACGTGGATGCAGTGTAGATATTCGCATACTTCCAGCAGTTCATGGACCGGCTGCAGGCTCGACAGGACAGGGGCATGAAGTTGGCCCTCACGACAGTCGCAGCTCGACCAGTGGTTCAGCAGCCGAGGATACCGGGGATAGAACAGTTCCAGAAGATGAGCCCCAGAGACTTTCTGGGGACAGAGGGGATACTATATGCTGATGAGTGGATCGAGCATATAGAGGAGATCTTCCGCCTAGCCCGGATACCAACAGATCTTCAGATTGAGGCCGCAGCTATCCGGATGCGAGATCTTGCTCGTACCTGGTATCAGTCAGACCCCGTGGTGGGGGTAGCTGGGCAGACTTGGGAGCAGTTCAAGGGCTTCTTCAAGAAGAAGTTCTTCCCAGATTCAGCACTCAGAGCCTTGGAGTCGCAGTTCGAGAGCCTAGTCCAGGAGAGCCTTTCAGTGGAGGAGTACGTCGGGGAGTTCGGCCGCCTCGGCAGGTTTGTAGAGGGCTTGAGCGAGACGGTGAAGGCCCAGAGGTTCCGGAAGGGTCTGGTCAAGGAGGTCAAGTCCCTGACCAAGGGCAACAGGGATGCCACATTCGAGGAGATCTTGACGGGAGCCTTGTTGGCAGAGGATGATCTTGAGCTTAGGCTCAAGAGGGGGCGAGACCCAGTTGGGGGCAGCAGCAGCGGGGGCCAGGCCAAGAGGCTCCACTTTCAGCACCAGCAGCCGAGGCAGTTTCAGCCGCACCCGATCCAGCAGAGGCCAGTTCACCAGCAGCAATAGCCGAGACGGCACCAGCAGGGTCAGAGACAGGGTGTTACTTGTGCCTACTGTAAGAAGCCTGGGCATGTATTCAATGAGTGCCAAAAGAGGCTGGTCCAGTATCTGGTGTGTGGCTCAGCAGACCACCAGATGAGAGAGTGCCGCATGGGACGAGCAGCTCAGGGGGCAGCAGTCAGAGCTCCAGCAGGCCAGCAGAGGGGACCAGTCCTGCCGACACAGCAGCAGAGGTTCGTCCAGCACCAGCAGTAGGCCAGGGGAGGCCAGTAGGGGCGAGCTTTCGCCATGGCAGCTGGAGATGCAGAGGCGATAGGAGAGCTGATTGCAGGTTCGATCCTTCTCGACTCTAGTCCAGCTTTTGCATTATTCGATTCCGGTGCTTCGCATAGCTTTATATCAGTATCTTTTGCGATTAGACACGGTATCATAGCTGAATCGTTGCCTAGGACTTACAAGATCACAACCGGGGGTGGAATTATTCTCGTGAGTGATGTTTGTAAGGGTCGAAGAGTAGTTTTGGGAGGCTGTGAGTTGGAGGTGAGCCTGCTCGTAATGCCATTGCCGAACTACGATATCGTACTAGGCATGGATTGGTTGAGTAGGCACCATGCCAGCATTGATTGCAGAGGGGGTAGAGTTCTCTTCAGAGCACCGGGGGAGCCAAAGTTCGAGTACTCCAGACGTCAGGCAGAGCAAAGCAGCAGAGTCTTCTGTGGAGTCTCGATCGAGGAGCAGGCGATTCCACACCCCTTAATAGCAGAGTATATGGATGTTTTCCTAGAGGAGTTGCCGGGATTGCCACCAGACAGAGACATTGAGTTCTCGATAGACTTGGTTCCAGGAGCGGAACCCATCTCTCAGCATGTCTATCGGGTGAATAACAGTGAGCTGGTGGTGCTGAAGAAGCAGGTGGATGAGCTACAGGACAAGGGCTTCATCCGCTCGAGTTCATCGCCATGGGGTGCACCAGTGTTATTTGTGCCGAAGAAGGATGGGTCAGTACGGATGTGTATTGACTATAGGACACTCAACAACCTCACGATCAAGAACAAATACCCACTGCCGCGGATCGACGATCTTTTTGACCAGTTGAGCGGAGCTCGAGTATTTTCCAAGATTGATCTGAGGTCGGGATATCACCAGGTGAAGGTGAAGAGGGAGGATATTCCCAAGACCGCTTTCAGGACGCGGTACGGGCAGTTTGAGTTTTTGGTTATGCCGTTTGGGCTAACCAATGCACCAGCAGTGTTTATGAACCTTATCAACAATGTGTTCCACCAGTATTTGGATCAGTTTATGGTGGTGTTCATTGACGACATCTTGGTATATTCCAAGACTGAGGAGGAGCACGAGGAGCATTTGAGGATCGTGCTAGAGACTCTCAGGAAGGAGCAGCTTTACGGGAAGCTCTCCAAGTGTGAGTTCTTCTTGGACCGGGTAGACTTTTTGGGGCATGTGGTGACTGGAGATGGTATCTCAGTTGACCCCAAGAAGATTGTAGCAGTTGAGGCATGGCAGCGCCGACTTCAGTTGCAGAGATCAGGAGTTTCCTAGGGCTGGCAGGATATTATCGGAGATTTGTGCAGGATTTCTCCCGAGTTGCATAACTGTTGACTCGGTTGACCCGGAAGGATGCTGAGTTCGTTTGGTTAGAGGAGTGTCAGACAGCTTTTGATGAGTTGAAGAAGCGGCTTACGACAGCTCCGATTCTGACGTTGCCTTCAGGATCAGGTGGATTCACTATTTATAGTGATGCTTCAGGGAAGGGGCTGGGTTGCGTCTTGCAGCAGCATGGGAAGGTGATTGCCTATGCTTCTAGGCAGTTATGTCCCCATGAGAAGAACTACCCTACCCACGACTTGGAGCTGGTAGCAGTGATATTTACTCTGAAGTTGTGGAAGCATTATCTGTATGGTGAGAGGGTGGAGATCTTCACAGATCACAAGAGCTTAAAGTATGTGTTCACTCAGAAGGAGTTGAACATGAGGCAGCACAAATAGCTAGAGTTGATGAAGGACTTTGACATCCTACTTCAGTATCACCCAGGGAAGGCCAACGTGGTTGCCGATGCCTTGAGTAGGTATCCGACAGCCATGTGTTTGACCATGGATCGGCATTTGCTTACAGACTTAGAGAGCCTTGGGATTGAGGTTATCGTGCCCGGAGTGCAGATGCAGATGTGGGGTATGCAGATTCAGTCAGACTTGGTGGAAAGGATCAAGTCGGCACAGTTTGAGGATGTTGCTCTGTGGTGTCTCCGAGAGAAGGCTCGAGCAGGATTGTTGGAGGGTGATTTTTTCCTTGCAGAGGATGGTGCCTTGAGGCACGGTTCCATATTATGTGTGTCCAGCGGAGATCTCAGGGAGCAGGTTATACAGGAGGCCCACAGATCTCAGTACTCTATACACCTGGGTGCCAACAAGATGTACCGAGATCTGAAGGAGCATGTTTGGTGGTCAGGGATGAAGCGGGAGGTGGCTCGCTTCGTGGCTAGGTGCTTGGTCTGTCAGCAGGTCAAGGCAGAGAGGCAGAGGCCCGGTGGATTGTTGTAGCCGCTGCCCATTCCCGAGTGGAAATGGGAGCATATCACTATGGACTTCGTATCAGGATTGCTGCGCACACCAGGAGGGAAAGACGCAATTTAGGTCATCGTTGACAGGTTGACCAAATCGGCCCACTTCTTGCCATTCAAGGTGGGTACGTCTACAGAGAGGTTGGCGGAGATATATATGCGGCAGATAGTCAGGATTCACGGGGTTCCGTCAGCATCATCTCAGATCGGGATAGTCGCTTTACTTTCTATTTCTGGAGGAGTCTGCAGATTAGCTTGGGCACTCAGCTCAAGTTTAGTACTGTATACCACCCCAGACGGACGGACAGTCAGAGAGGACTATTCAGACACTTGAGGATATGCTACGGACGTACGTCCTGGACTTTGGAGGTTCCTGGGAGGATCATCTTCATTTGGTGGAGTTTGCTTACAACAACAGTTTCCAGGCCTGCATTGAGATGTCACCTTTCGAGGCTCTGTACGGGCATAGGTGCCGTACAACCTTATCTTGGGATGATGTAGGTGAGCGAGCTTTACTGGGGCCAGAGATGGTTGTTGACGCAGCCGAGAAGGTGAAGCTCATCAGGGACAGACTTCGCGTGGCGCAGGACAGACATCGGCACTGGGCCGATAGCCACCGGAGGCCGTTGGAGTTTGAGGTACAGATTAGAGTAGGATTAGATTTAGGTTTGTTTGTTTATGATTTTGATCATATTTGTTTATAATTAATTGAGACCTTGCTTGTGATTAGGTCGGAGACCAGGTTTTTTTGAGGATATCTCCGACTCGTGGTACGATACGTTTTGGTGGAGGTGGGAAGCTTAGCCCGCTCTTCATCGGCCTTTTCTTTATCAGCGGAAGAGTCGGTGACGTGGCATACAGGCTAGACTTATCGCTGTACTAGTGGGGGTCCACAACGTATTCCATGTATCATAGTTGAGACGGTACATGGCTGACCCTAGCCATGTGCTTGATCATTCGGAGATTGAGTTTGGGCCTTCTCTCAGCTATCCAGAGCAGCCAGTGGAGATTTTGGATCGACGGAAGAAGGTTCTGAGGAACCAGGTGATACCCTTGGTACGCGTCGCATGGAGGCATCATTCTCCAGGAGAGTCTACCTAGGAGCGGGAGGATGAGATGCGCGAGCGGTACCTATATCTTTTTGGACCGTGAGGCATACTTTCTATCCTTCTCATCAGTTGCATTTCGCCTTTCAATTTCGAGGACGAAATTCTTTTAAGGAGGGTAGATTTGTCACTACCACATTTCTAGTTTGAGGGTATTTTTGTCATTTTTAGGGTTATTTGAATTTATTAGAATTTATTTGAATTTAATATATATTATTAGGATTTTTTTAATAATTTAATTGAATGGTTGATTTAAATACTAATTTAATTATTGTTATGTGATTTTGGTGAGCCTAACCTAGATGGGTCATAACTAATTTAGTGAGCCACTTTAAGAATTAGATGGTTTTGATATATGGGTTAAGTCAAGTCTAGTTAGTTAAGTGATTTGCAAAAGACTAGGAAGAACCCTTTGTTCTAGGCCACCCATTAGCCTTGATTCATTCCTAGCCATAGGATGAAACCTAAAAACCCTAACCCTAACAAAAGTGACCAGCCAAGACCCCCCTCTTGCTTATATAATGTCTCTATAGGAATTTGTGCCCCTTTCTTTATTAGTTCTTCATTTTCCTAAGGAATATGTTCGCCTTCATTTAAATTTCTTCCTAGTTTAATCAATAGGACTCCTTTTTGATTGAGATTTCTTCCATTATGATCTAATCAATGTTTTCTTGCTGATGGTGGAGTCAAATCACAGATTTGAATCAATTTGAGAGATTGGGTGGCTTTTGGAGATTCCCTCATTGAAAGAGTTTTGTGTTGAAGAACACCCATAGGTACATTCTATTCCACCCTTAAAATTAGGTTTAAATTGCATATACATCTAGCCCTAGGTGTCCTGATTCTGTAGGTATAGGGTTTTCTATTTTTCGTGTCCTGTACGTGTCCGTATCGGACACGTATCAGTAACACGCGTAGGTGTTCGACGAAATGCCACAAAGGGCATTTTGTTCGATATTTCAAATTGTGTTTGAATAGAAATTCTTATTTTGATGTCGCTTACACGTTTGTGTTGGACTGGGGTGAATTTGAGTTGTGTTCGAGTCACACAGGACTCGCGGACACGCCTGTACGCGCGCGGACAGCAGTTTCCTGCTACTCGGGCTTGATTCCGAGCTGGACACGCCACGTCGACCCATGAATTTCGACACACGTGTCGTACTCGTGACTGATACGAGGTTTCCAGAGTTACACGATATCTCGTGTCGTGTCGGACACGTATTCGTGTGTGCACGGGTTCGTCACTGTACAGTCCAGAACAGTGCTCTGTGTGTGTGGGTTTTTGGACACGTTCGAGTCAGGTTCTGGACACGACATTGGGTGTACATCACGAGCACTTATGGTATGTTAATTACCAACTCTTGTTTCAACATATTAATATGTTTTGATCTATCAAATTAGAAAGTTCTTAGTGTACTGATACATTGTTCTGTTGATGATTCACTGAATTCATTCCAGTTTCAACCTGTTTAATTAGTGATTAAATTGCCATTTTAAATCCTGAACATGTGTATTAGTTCATGGTAGATTAGTCTTACATGTTAGAATAGGTTTATGTTCATAAAATGGATTTCGACATGTGAGTTGGACTGTTTGATATGGACTGATACAGTCCTAATATTCAAACTGCCTGAACTCTCATCTCTCTTTAAACTAATTTTTATTAAACTGAAGTTTGATTTCCATTAATCCATGTACATGTGTATCTACATCACTATAATATGGTTTGCTAATTCGTGTTGAGTTTTAGAATTCAATTTGGATTTTGACATGGGATTGGGTTGGCTAGTTGTTATATGACACTGCCATTGATTTCTTTTCATTTCCTTAAAACTAATTTAAATGATATTATTCCTTTATTAATAACGGAGAACTGGGGGTCACTGGTTTGGAATAGTGAACTAATTTTCCTTCCTTTCTTTTCCTGCTCTTATAACCTGAAAATGAGTTTGCTCTTCACTTAAATCATTTGGTAACCTGAGATTCATTCCTTATGATGAACTGTAATCAAACTGATTCTTATATCTGGGATTCCAGGAACTGATTTGGTTCCCCTCCTATATGTTTTAACTGAAATGAATGTGGATGCATGTTTAACTGATCAGAGATTTGGGTTTTTAGCTAACTGTTTTGCAATAGGTTTCCAGATTTTATCCCACACACAAATGCATTCCCTGTTTCCTATTGACACTGCCATGTTACTCACTGTTTTGATTATTCCCATTCGTTGTAAATATGACCCCAGTTATCACTTCACACATGTATCTTTGACACTGTCATGTCTCAACCCACACACACTGTTTTTTACATGTTATACACACAGGGACACATGGACACTTCACTGATTTTTTTCTCCTAGTTAGCCCACTGATTCCAGGGACACTTGAACACAGGCTCTCATGCCTTCCCACACTCACAGGAGCAGTGTATATCACTGTTTCCAGGTTACAGATGTTAGCTACAGAATCTCCTATGCTCTGTTTTCCATATTTCTGTTAGCACACACTTTTATTTACACATGAACACACACTCTAACATGTTACTCACTGTTTTCCCCTCTCCTATATACACAGGTTTCTTTGACACTGTGTATGTCTTACTAACACACATGCCATATCCCACACACAAGTGTCACTTCACTTCACACACACACACACATGAGCACAAGTGCCTTTCCTATTCTTTATACATGTATATATATATATATATATATATATATATTTACTATGTGAATTCATGTGTAGGCCTAGATGTAAACTAGGTTGTGGGATGTTTGGTTTGACTTGTGTGGTATGAGTTGTAAGGACTTGGTATGCTAGCATAGGCTAGTTTAGCCTAGTCTAGACTGGTATGGACTAGTTAGGCCTAGTATAGTCTAATATAGCCTAGAATGACTTGTTTGACCTAGTTTAGACTTGTTAGACCTAGTTTGACCATAGTTGACCTAGTTTGACTTCTAGGGCTGACCAGAGTTGACCAAGAGTTGACTTTGGCCTAGATGGACCTAGATTCATGTAGAATGCATTACAGTGTTGTCACGCCCCAGATCCAGAATACTGGAGAGCGGGGACAAACATAGCCAGCTACGTATATGAAATGGAATCCATCTCGCTATACGGTCACGGCTGTCTAGATACATGAGGGTTTATCTACAAGCTAACAGTCTCTTAAGGTCATGAACAAGCCTAGTGTCTCAATCATAAGCAAGTAAGTAAAAGTCACACGATGTATGATTATTAAATATACAATAGTAAGGCGTCCCAAACATTACATATTCAGTTGATCATGAAGCTAGTCATTACAAAATGTCAGGACTAGCAAGAGTTTAGTCATACATAATCAACCCTAGGATCTGTTAATCATGTTACAGCCCGTAGGCAGACAGTAAATAAGTGCAATCGAGCTAAACAGGTGCTCGTCGGCTAAACGCCTCAAAAGAATATTTTTACAATAAAGTGGGAGAGCCAAAAATAACCCACTCGTTGCCAGGATTTCTTTTAGTGTTCACCATCTGGCAGGAATGTCGGTAGATCCTCGGTAGCTGCTCCGAAATCTGGCCACACAAAACCAGCTGGGTCAGACCCCAGAAAGAGCAAGTGCCACAAAGGAGGCTTCACTTAAGAACTAAAACCAGCAATCAGCACAAGATATAAATAAATTAAGAACTGGAAATAAAGAAAATACACCAGGATGATATACGACGAGATAACCATGGAACTATTCAGATAACCAGGTTACAACCCGTAAACCAAACAAGGACCGGGGTAGTAACCCTTCGTCTGGATAGAGCTTGGAATTCTCACCATTTATCGGTAAAATAAATACAAGCATTCTGGTCGTTCAATGATCTGGAACAGGATCCGGGCAGGACTAGACTGGTTAGACTCCGTCCAATCACTTCACGGCCAAGCAAGAATTACGGCTTGATACTTTAACTAACTAGGGTTGTCACAAGCCTAATTACTAACAAAATACAGTGAGATTATTCCACAGCCACAAGCCCTGCAGACCATCCAGGTTCCCCGGGTTAAAAGATTAGAGTTGAATTCAGGTGGGTACATCGTCCAGGAAACGAATGTACCCTTAGGTAGCTTGAAGGGTGCAACACATGACAGTGTGCTGAAAATGTGCCCTACTCAACGGCAGGCTACAGATCCCAAGGCGTGCCCAAGTAACGGGATTGCCTGTAGCTGGGAAATCTCTTCATGACTAATGTATTAATCTAGTTATTAGCCCTTAGTTTATTTCAATAGGTACTCCTGACCGTGGTACTCAGGAGTCCCCTCCTAGACATGATGCAAGACAAGACTGGATTATTTATACAAGCACAATCGCCCACGGTGTCCAGGATTATTATACAGGTCATGTCATGTCAGGTAGCCGTCGCAACAGCTTATCAAGGTATAACATGTCAGGTTATCAGGTCAAGTGTACTTGTCAGGAGTGCACCACGACGGGCCACTATCAGGTCATGTCAGGTTACTCATGTCAGGAGTGCACCACTACGGGTCACTATCAGGTCATGCTCAATTGTCAATTCCAAACATATCAAGTAAATTCGCAATTATCAAGTTCAGGACAAAAGGTGTAAGGATATAAAATGGGCGTAAAATATCTAATAAAATATCAATATACAGGGCTATAAAAGAGCCAAGCTTAAGGAAAATAAAACCAAATCTAACACGCTGACATGAGACCAAGTCAGCCAAAGGCCATACGCTCAGGTCAAACTATGCTCAGGCCAGCGTACACCTTGCTCACTTAAGCTAGCGTACCAAGGCACGCGTACGCTCAAGCTACAGGTCAGCGTACGCTCAAGCTAGCGTACCAAAGGGTCTAGGGCACGCTCACGCTAGCGTACGCAAAAGACACGCTGCCAACAGGCAGCGTATCAAGGCTAGCGTACGCTCGCTAAAGAGCAGCGTACCAAGGCTAGCGTACGCTCGCTAAAGAACAGCGTACCAAGGCTAGCGTACGCTCGCTAAAGAGCAGCGTACAGCTCAGTGGCATAAGCTAAAAAGCTAGCTTACTGTTCACTGTCTTCTCCAATGGCAAGAACAGCAAGAACTCTAAAGTTGAATATAAGCTTCAACAGTCCATATCTTGGTCAAAACAAGTCCGAATCCAACTTTCCAAAGGTTAAAATTGGGTAGAATGAAATTCTCTACAACATGGAACCATTAAAACTTAAAAACAAGGAAGTTTGATAGATCAAAACCACCAAAAATCCGAAAATAACAAGACTCTAGATCTACAAGAATTAAAGCCTCAAAATGGAAAATAACAAGTTTTAATGTGGTTTAGAATCATGAGGAGAAGCTAATGAAACCTTCAAAAGGAGTTCTCTTGTGGAAGCAAGTTGCACTTGCCTATGGTGTTCTTGGTTGGTGGGGAAGAGTAATGGTGGGGGAAGGAGAAGTAAATGAGAATTATGGAGGAGAGAGAAGGTTGGTGGGGATAATAAAGAGGGGATTGTGGTGGAAATGAAGGAGAAGCATAGGCTAAGGTGTTCCACCCTTGGCCCATGATGAACCAAGCATTGGGCCGGCCGAACCAAGCCAACCCAAACCGAGAGTTAAACCAAGCCGAGAGCTAAACAAAGAATCAGGCAATACAGAATAAAATACGTATACGTATCCCAAAATACGTAATACGAACACAGGCATTACAACTCTACCCACCTTAAAAGAATTCCGTCCTCGAAATTTAATCAAGAGGCTAGAGGAGCAATGACAAGCTACATTAATCACATGCACGCTATAACTAGGCAGACAATCACTCATTCAAGCAAGAAATCGAAGGCATGAGGCATAAGAAAGACTTTATACCTCACGAGTCAAACAAGTTGGGATATCGCGATCGGATATCATCCTCACGCTCCCACGTTGACTCCCCCAAAGAGTAATGACCCCAAGCAACTCGGACTAACTTGATTGTCTTGTTCTTGAGGATCTTCTCTCTCCGGTCCAATATAGACACGGGCCTCTCCTTATACGAAAGGTTGGTACCAACAACCAATTCCGAATGATCCAGGATGTGGCTCGGGTCTGGGATATACCATCGTAATTGGGATACATGGAACACGTCATGCACCTCACTTAGTGACGGTGGAAGAGCGAGACGATAGGATACATTTCCTACTCGCTCCAGAATGTCAAACGGTCCTATATACCTAGGACTAAGCTTGCCCCGTACGTCGAAACGAATGACGCCACGGTTAGGCGAAATCCTCAGGAATATATGATCGCCGATCGAAAACTCGAGAGGGCGCCGATGAGAATCGGCCCAATGGCGCTGGCGATCTTAGGCAACTCGAAGATGATCTCGGACTCTCCTGACCACCTCAACTGTCTGGGCAATTATTTCTGGACCGAGCATCTGTCTCTCTCCAACATCATCCCAGGCTAGCGGGGATCTGCACTTCCTACCATACAGTGCCTCGAACGGTGCCATCTGGATACTGGCCTGGAAATTGTTGTTGTACGAGAATTCCACCAGGTGCAAGTGATCTTCCCATGAACCACCGAAGTCAAGTGTGCAAGACCGCAACATGTCTTCAAGAGTCTGGATCGTGCACTCCGACTGGCCATCTGTCTGCGGGTGATATGCTGAACTGAACTGGAGATGAGTTTCCAAGCTCTCTTGTAAGCTACGCCAAAAGTGCGACGTAAATCTTGAATCCCGGTCCGAGGTGATACTGACTGGCACACCGTGCAATCTGATAATCTGCCTAAGATACATCTCCGCTAGCTGAGCCGTCGACTGACCAACTCTGAATGGAAGAAAGTGAGCCACCTTCGTGAGCCTGTCAACTATAACCCAGATAGCATCTCTACCAGCTGGGGACCTAGGTAGTCCAGTCACAAAATCTATGGTCACATGCTCCCACTTCCATTCTGGAATCGGTAAGGGCTGAAGAAGTCCAGCCGGTCTCTGATGTTCGGCTTTAACTTGTTGGCAAACCAAACACCGAGAGACAAACCGAGATATCTTCCGCTTCATGCCATTCCACCAGAAATGCTGCCGGATATCACGGTACATCTTTGTACTGCCAGGATGGATGGAATACTGCGAACTGTGAGCTTCTGACATGATCTTCTGCCGGATATCTCTGCTGGGTACACAAAGATGCTTACCATGTCGAAGTGTACCATCCTCATGAATGCATAACTCTGGTCTTCGTCCTGTCTCACACTCTGCTCTGAGTTGCTGAAGCTTGGAATCTGTCGACTGCGACTTCCGGATCCTCTCGACTATAGTGGACTAAACTTGTATACTGGCCATCAATGCCACACTGGAAGGGAGAAGAACTTCTATACCCATCTTCTGAAGATCTGCTAACAATTCTGGCTGCGCTGTTAGGAAATAAGCTCCGGCTCTCCTGCTCAATGCATCTGCTACGACATTGACCTTCCCAGGATGATACTGCAGGTTAACATCATAATCCACAAGAAGCTCCAGCCACCTTCTTTGACGCATGTTAAGATCCTTCTGGGTGAAAACATACTTCAGGCTCTTGTGATCGGTGAAAATCTCAACCCTATCTCTATACAAATAGTGCCTCCATAACTTAAGTGCAAACACTACTGCTGCCAGCTCCAAGTCATGGGTTGGGTAATTCCTCTCATGATCACGAAGTTGTCGTGATGCATAAGCTATCACCTTCCCATGTTGCATCAGAACACATCCTAGGCCTCTGCCCGAAGCATCACAATATACTGAGAATCCTCCAGTTCTATCTGGAAGCGTGAGAATAGGAGCTGTTATCAGGCCTCGCTTCAACTGCTCAAAAGAACTCTGACACTCTGCTGTCCAAGCAAACTGCGCATCCTTGTGGGTCAACTGGGTCAATGGCGCTGAAATCCGAGCAAAATCTGAAATAAACCGCCGGTAATAGCCGGCCAATCCAAGAAAACTACGAACCTCTGCAACTGTGCTGGGCACTGGCCATGAATCAATAGCCACAATCTTCTGGGGATCCACTTCTACTCCTCCTCGAGTGATGATATGACCCAAGTACGAAATACGATCGAGCCAGAACTCGCATTTACTGAACTTGGCATATAACTGGTGCTCTCTAAGGATCTGAAGAACTATACGGAGATGCTGCTCATGCTCCGCCTCACTCTTGCTGTAGACCAGAATGTCATCCAAGAACACAATCACAAACTGATCCAAGTAAGGCATGAAGATGCGATTCATGAGGTCCATGAATACTGCCGGCGCATTGGTTGCTCCAAAAGGCATAACAAGAAACTCCCAATGCCCATATCTCGATCTAAAAGCTGTCTTCGGGATGTCCTGCTCTCTGACTCTGATCTGATGATAACCTGAGCGCAAATCAATCTTCTAGAATACTGATGCCCCTTTGAGTTGATCAAACAAGTCATCTATCTTCGGAAGAGGGTATCTGTTCTTGATTGTCACTGAGTTCAAGGTACGATAATCAACACATAACCTGGATGTACCATCCTTCTTTTTCATAAGAAGCATCGGGGCTCCCCAAGGCGATCCACTAGCACGAATGAATCCCTTGGTTCTGAGTTCTTCAATCATCTTATACAATATCTCCAATTCTGACGGCGCCATCCTGTAGACTCTCTCTGACACTGGGGCTGTTCCGAGAATCAAGTCTATAGTGAACTCGATCTCCCGCTCCGGCGGCATACCTGGAAGCTCTTCTGGAAAAACATCTGGGAACTCATCCACTATCCTGGGCAACTGAACTGCTGCTACTGCCATCCGCAATACTGGAGGAGATGACTCAACCTCACCTCGAGAGAAGGAAAACTCCGGCTCTCCTGGAATGCTAAAAACAGCCCTGCCAAGGTGGCAGTCTATCCTAGCATACTGGATCCTCAACCAATCTATCCCTAAGACCATATCATAATCGGCCATCGGGAATTCTATCAATCTAGCGGGAAACTCTCTACCGCTAACTACGATCTGACACGAGGAAAACACTCTATCTACTCCCACAAGTCCGTTACCAGTAAGTATATTGAGCCTTACTGATAATGACTCGGCCTCCAGTCCTATCCGTGTCGCGAATCGTGCAGACATAAATGAATGCGATGCACCAGAATCAAATAAAGCTGAAGCTGGAAAGGAGTTGACGAGAATAGTACCTGCCACTACCTCTTCTGGTGCCAATCCTTCCTCCACGGTCATCACCATAGCCTGGCCGTGCCCTCGGGGTGCTGGTCCCCTCTGCTGAAATCTTTGCTGTCTGCTCTGACTCTGGGCTTGGGCTTGAACATACTGTTGGGGGTTCTGCTGTTGGAACACTTGGGTCTGAGACGGCAAGGGCCTCGGCAATGGGTACTGCTGCTGTTGCTGGACCGGTGCTGGCCCTCTCACCGAAAAGCTAGAAAGGTTGGACGATGATGAACCACCCCTATTCGGGCAGGATCCAACCCTATGGTCTGGTGCTCCACAAGCCAGACACAATCCCTGTGCCCTGCGACAATCTGCCACCATATGGCCTGGCTTCCCATAATGAGAACATCCCACTGCGGAAGACTGCTTCTGCTTCTGCTGCTGAGGGTACGTCGGAGTGGAATGCTGAACCGACGTTACTGAGGCCGCTCGCCTCGGAGCTCCAATAGTCAAAGCCCTGGCTGCCGGGGCCGGTGCTGAAGACTGATTCATCTGGCCGTGAGATCTCTTCCGATCTCCAGTCCTATCCACAATCCTCTGGGAGGTATACTCATGCCTCCGGGCTGCTCTCAAGACTGCATCAAAAGTCTGATGCTCAAACTGCTCAACTGCCAACAAGATCTCCAGGTGAAGTCCCTGCTGGAACCGCTGGGCTCTATCATACTCGGTTGCCACCAGGGTAGGAGCAAACCGACTGAGTCTAGAAAACTCGGCCGCATATCCGTCGACCGTCCTGCCTCCTTGCTTCAGATTGGTAAACCTCATCTGCAGATTATACCGAGCCACGGCATCGAAGTACTTGGTCTGAAATCTCTCCCTGAATACTGCCCAAGCAATAGGTGCCGCTAATCCAACGGCCTGCGCTGCCCACCAGCTGCGGGCAAGATCTAACAACTGCAGGCGCACCACGGCTACCTTCTCATTCTCTGGAGTCTTGGCTGCTTCTAGAACCACCTCTGTGTCCTGAAGCCATGCATCTGCTGCGATAGCATCTTCACTACCGTCAAAGAATGGAGGGTTCAAGCGCTTGAAGCTGTTGGCCGCGTTGTTCCCTGGATGACCGCCTCTGGTAAAAGTATCCGCCAGTTCCTGTTGCAATGCATCTCCACGACGATCTTGAGAAGCTATCAAGGTCCTGACGAGACCTACCAAAGTGCCATCATCAGGCTCGACAGGCTGAACTGGCTGGACTGGTGGTTCTTCGTCAGAAGGTACTACTCTGGAGGCTACTCCGGAATGCTGGACTTGATCTCCAGGTTGCTGCTGGTCCGCGGGAGGTGCTCCGCCTTGCTAGTCGGTAGGACCACGAACAATGCCGCTGAAGAAGACGACATAGGGAACAATAAGGAAGGACCAGGACAGATCAACGATACAAGCATATGATAAGGACAAGAATCCAGGAATTCAGAAGATACGAGCAGAGATCAAGGACGAATACCGATTGAGACATCTATTCGGTAAACCCTCACATATCTTGATTTACAAGACCTGCATGGGCCACCACTTAAACCATGTCACGCCCCAGATCCAGAATACTGGAGAGCGGGGGCAAACATAGCCAGCTACGTATATAAAATGGAATCCATCTCGCTATACGGTCATGGCTGTCTAGATACATGTGGGTTTATTTACAAGCCAACAGTCTCTTAAGGTCATGAACAAGCCTAGTGTCTCAATCATAAGCAAGTAAGTAAAAGTCACAAGATGTATGATCATTAAATGTACAATAGTAAGGCGTCCCAAACATTATATATTCAGTTGATCATGAAGCTAGTCATTACAAAATGTCAGGACTAGCAAGAGTTTAGTCATACATGATCAACCCTAGGATCTGTTAATCATGTTACAGCCCGTAGGCAGACAGTAAATAAGTGCAATCGAGCTAAACAGGTGCTCGTCGGCTAAACGCCTCAAAAGAATATTTTTACAATAGAGTGGGAGAGCCAAAAATAACCCACTCATTGCCAGGATTTCTTCTAGCGTTCACCATCTGGCAGGAATGTCGGTAGATCCTCGGTAGCTGCTCCGAAA
Source organism: Iris pallida (assembly GCA_029216955.1). Classification (NCBI taxonomy): domain Eukaryota; kingdom Viridiplantae; phylum Streptophyta; class Magnoliopsida; order Asparagales; family Iridaceae; genus Iris; species Iris pallida. The sequence continues at coordinate 10,053,726 of JANAVB010017599.1, read as the reverse complement.
TCTGGCCACACAAAACCAGCTGGGTCAGACCCCAGAAAGAGCAAGTGCCACAAAGGAGGCTTCACTTAAGAGCTAAAACCAGCAATCAGCACAAGATATAAATAAAGTAAGAACTGGAAATAAAGAAAATACACTAGGATGATATACGACGAGATAACCATGGAATTATTCAGATAACCAGGTTACAACCCGTAAACCAAACAAGGACCGGGGTAGTAACCCTTCGTCTGAACAGAGCTTGAAATTCTCACCATTTATCGGTAAAATAAATACAAGCATTCTGGTCGTTCAATGATCTGGAACAGGATCCGGGCAGGACTAGACTGGTTAGACTCCGTCCAATCACTTCACGGTCAAGCAAGAATTACGGCTTGATACTTTAACTAACTAGGGTTGTCACAAGCCTAATTACTAACAAAATGTAGTGAGATTGTTCTATAGCCACAAGCCCTGCAGACCATCCAGGTTCCCCGGGTTAAAAGATTAGAGTTGAATTCAGGTGGGTACATCGTCCAGGAAATGAATGTACCCTTAGGTAGCTTGAAGGGTGCAACACATGACAGTGTACTGGAAATGTGCCCTACTCGACTGCAGGCTACAGATCCCAAGGCGTGCCCAGGTAACGAGATTGCCTGTAGCTGGGAAATCTCTTCATGACTAATGTATTAATCTAGTTATTAGCCCTTAGTTTATTTCAATAGGTAATCCTGACCGTGGTACTCAGGAGTCCCCTCCTAGACATGATGCAAGACAAGACTGGATTATTTATACAAGCACAATCGTCCACGGTGTCCAGGATTATTATACAGGTCATGTCATGTCAGGTAGCCGTCGCAACAGCTTATCAAGGTATAACATGTCAGGTTATCAGGTCAAGTGTACTTGTCAGGAGTGCGCCACGACCGGCCACTATCAGGTCATGTCAGGTTACTCATGTCAGGAGTGCACCACTACGGGTCACTATCAGGTCATGCTCAATTGTCAATTCCAAACATATCAAGTAAATTCGCAATTATCAAGTTCAGGACAAAAGACGTAAGGATATAAAATGGGCATAAAATATCTAATAAAATATCAATATACAGGGCTATAAAAGAGCCAAGCTTAAGAAAAATAAAACCAAATCTAACACGCTGACATGAGACCAAGTCAGCCAAAGGCCATACGCTCAGGTCAAACTATGCTCAGGCCAGCGTACACCTTGCTCGCATAAGCTAGCGTACCAAGGCACGCGTACGCTCAAGCTACAGGTCAGCGTACGCTCAAGCTAGCGTACCAAAGGGTCTAGGGCACGCTCACGCTAGCGTACGCAAAAGACACATTGCCAACAGGCAGCGTATCAAGGCTAGCGTATGCTCGCTAAAGAGCAGCGTACCAAGGCTAGCGTACGCTCGCTAAAGAGCAGCGTACCAAGGCTAGCGTACGCTCGCTAAAGAGCAGCGTACCAAGGCTAGCGTACGCTCGCTAAAGAGCAGCGTACAGCTCAGTGGCGTAAGCTAAAAAGCTAGCTCACTGTTCACTGTCTTCTCCAATGGCAAGAACAGCAAGAACTCTAAAGTTGAATCTAAGCTTCAACAGTCCATATCTTGGTCAAAAGAAGTCCGAATCCAACTTTTCAAAGGTCAAAATTGGGTAGAATAAAATTCTCTACAACATGGAACCATCAAAACTTGAAAACAAAGAAGTTTGATAGATCAAAACCACCAAAAATCCAAAAATAGCAAGACTCTAGATCTTCAAGAATTAAAGCCTCAAAATAAAAAATAACAAGTTCTAATGTGGTTTAGAATCATGAGAAGAAGCTAATAAAACCATCAAAAGGAGTTCTCTTGTGGAAGCAAGTTGCACTTGCCTATGGTGTTCTTGGTTGGTGGGGAAGAGTAAAGGTGAGGGAAGGAGAAGTAAATGAGAATTATGGAGGAGAGAGAAGGTTGGTGGGGATAATAAAGAGGGGGGTTGTGGTGGAAATGAAGGAGAAGCATAGGCTAAGGTGTTCCACCCTTGGCCCATGATGAACCAAGCATTGGGCCGGCCGAACCAAGCCAACCCAAACCGAGAGTTAAACCAAGCCGAGAGCTAAACAAGGAATCAGGCAATACAGAATAAAATACGTATACGTATCCCAAAATACGTAATACGAACACAGGCATTACAAGTGTTTCATTTTATCATTTTGGTCTTGTTATGACTTGTGCTGTTCTAAATAGGAACCAGACATCACTCCTCGGACAGTACTTTCATATTGGATACTCAGATACCAGGCGAGTACATTCTCTGATCATTTCATATCCTGCTTAGAATTATTTTATGCATTAATTTACTTTACTTGTTACTGTCACGTTGGTCACACGGATTGGTACTATATAGATCCCTTCTTGAGATGTTATCCTTAGGGAGCATCGGGTACTACATGTTCTGTGCGTTTCACTTACATGGCGTATCACTATGCTTCATTGGTTCTTTGATTACTTATGACATATACTCTTATGATCACAGAGTCTCCTAGAATCCTTATTCCATTTACTGGGTATCCTAGAATCTCCTAGAATCCTCATTTATGGGACATCCATGTTTTACCCTTCGGGGGCCTTTGCATGAAATTATAACATAACCTGGTTGGATCCTTATGTATTGATTGGGGGTACGGAGGAGTAGAATTAGACATGTGAATACTATCCAAGTAGTGTAGCATCAGAACCTTTCCATAGTGTAGCATCAGAATCTTCTATGCCATTTACATGTCTATATTGTACTCTGACTCACTAGCCACTGTTAGTCTATATTTATAGTAGATATTTCTATTACAGTTCTCTCTCTGTTACATACTGCACTTCTTTCAGTACTTGTATCTTACTTTACTGTATGATTATATTTTCTAACCTGATATGAACTGTTGAGATGTACTGTACTCGCTCCTGTCCTGACTGGACCTGTTGAAAATATTACAGAGGACGAAAAGGAGGCCTATGTGGATACCTACTACGGGGCAGCCCTAGACGACACTTGCGAGCTGGACTCTCAGGAGGACCCAGCTCAAGGTGAGGACATCACCTCCATTGCCTAGACTAGTTTAGTTAGGCTTATCTTACTTTATGTTGTCTTGAGAATGTTTAGCTAGACATTATTTCTGTTCAGAGATTTTGAGTTGTATATATTCTTTCATATCCTGTAGCTGGGATTTGTACTCTGGATATTTGCTGGGATATTATCTTAGACTACTTTATCATCTATATTTCCTTGAGTTCTATATCATATCGTGCTATCTCTTCCTTAGTTGTGATTGAGTTAATTTACTGCTATGTCACCCCCATTCGGGGAGTATAAACTGTTTAAAGTTATATTGTTAGATGTATGTTGACCTAGGATAGCGTTCTACCGTCGACACTGCGGCGTAGGCTGGACGTACCCATGTCTCGTGTCCTTACTCTAGGGTGTGGGTCGTGACACGTTTTTAGTGGTGGCCCATGCAGGTCTAGACTAAAAATGTAGTGGTATTTGAATTAGAGTATCACTACAGCTTGCAGTAGGATGTATGACATTAATTTTAAGGTACTCAATCACTTTAGGAAAAAAATTCTTTTATTGCCATCTAAATCCTTATTGTCAGCTGATCCTTTGAATTTTAACTGTCCGCCTTTGTTATATCGCTTCTTTTTCAGAAATTGATACTCTTGTTTATCTATCTTCAGGATGGTAGAGACTCGATCGCAGCGTACCATTCATGGGAATGCTATAGAGGGGACTGCTACCTCTCAGCCAGTACAGCAGGGCCAGGGGACTGCAGCTCCTGCCACCTCTGCTCGTATTGAGACCTCGGCAGCAGCAGCAGGGGGTATGCTTCCACCGGTTCGGAGGCAGGACCCAGTCATCGTAGAGGAGCCCTTCCAGCAGCCGCCTCCTACAGGATACGTGGATGCAGCACAGATGTTCGTATACTTCCAGCAGTTCATGGACCGGCAGCAGGCTCGACAGGACAGGGGCATGGAGTTGGCCCTCACGGCAGTCGCAGCTCGACCAGTAGTTCAGCAGCCGAGGACACCGGGAATAGAGCAGTTCCAGAAGATGAGCCCCAAAGACTTTCTGGGGACAGAGGGGATACTATATGCTGATGAGTGGATCGAGCATATAGAGGAGATCTTCCGTCTAGCCCGGATACCAGCAGATCTCCAGATTGAGGCCGCAGCTAGCCGGATGCGAGATCTTGCTCGCACCTGGTATCAGTCAGACCCCAGGGTGGGGGTAGCTGGGCAGACTTGGAAGTAGTTCAAGGGCTTCTTTAAGAAGAAGTTCTTCCCAGATTTAGCACTCAGAGCCTTGGAGTCACAGTTCGAGAGCCTAGTCCAGGGGAGCCTTTCAGTGGAGGAGTACGCATGAAGTTTGGAGACTTTTTGTGCCGTTTGGATCATGTATTCTGGGCCGCGTAAGGCTTATGCTGCTCTGGTCGCAGTCCTCGTGGCCGCATGACACCCCCTGCGGACCATGCCTCAGACCGCATAAACTCTTAGGCACGTGGGCCCTATGTCTGGTGACATGACACTTTTTTGTCTTTTTTGAAAGGTCACGCCTTATCTTCATCTTTGTGTCAGGATGTGTCAGAGTTGTCAGCTTTGTCATAGGTGTCAGCTTTGTCATAGGGGCTCCTGTGACTGATCAGCTTGGCCGCATAAGTAGTTCTTCCTTTTGTGGCTCGAATCGGTTTGGTCGTATTTTAACATAATCAATCTGTTTGAGACGACAATGATAGGCCACATGGATTTTAGGGTATTTTTGGACCGCAGAGTTCGTCATGCGGCTCTTTCTCCTGCAGACCAATTTAACTTGGCCCAGAGCACTCATGCGATCAGCTTTTTTCTGTAATGTGATCCGTATGAACCCCATCTTTTCTACGCTTCTATAAGACCCCCTTTAAAGTTTTCAAATTATAAATTTAGAATACTTTGAATAAGAAGCACGGAGATATGTCAAGCCGCAGGGAGGCTTCGAGCCATAGGAAGACTTTGAGTCGCAGGGGAATTTTGAGCCGCAGGGATACTTCGAGCCGCAAGGAGATCCCATCCAGGTTGTCCATCTGTCACCGCTACATTTAATGCTCTGATTCAGTTTTGGATTTGAGGCCATCTTTTTTGTTACAAGGGATAGAATCCCAAGAGTCATCATTATCTCTTAGTGGATGCGAGAATCGAAGCGGCGTCTATCAGTTTACGCTCTTTTAAAGACCTATAAATATGGGCCATACTACAGGGAGAGAGCTTCTCTATTTTCTGTCAACTTCTCCTCCTTCGGCTTCATCATCTTCGTCATCCTTTCTGCTCTAGTCAGCCATGGCTCCAAAAGTTTCTAAGTCGACCGGCGCTGCGGCCAAAGGGAAGGGACTCGCCTCTCCGTCGAGAGCTGCGGACTCTCCTCCTGTTCATCCCGACGTGTAGCCCCCATTAAGGATAAGGATGGTGGGAGAATGATGACTTGAATTTAAATGGCCATGTCGCATGCTTTATACGTAGGCCTGTCATGTATCGCCTCTGTGCTTGGCATAATCGGTGTATGCCCTATCTCACTGGACCGCATGTGTTCTGTGTGATGGGGCCGCATGGACTGAGCCTCATAAGCGTCACTGAACCATATGGATGCCTTATGATAGAGCCGCATGAGCGCCACATAACTGAACTGCATGGATGCCTCATGATCGAGTTGCATGAGCATTACATAACTGAACCGCATAAGTGCCTCATGATCGAGCCGCATGAGCATTACATAACGGAACCGCATAAGTGCCTCATGACTGAGCCGCATGCACGTCACATAACTGAACCGCATAAGCTCCACCTGACTAGGCCGCATATGCATCTCATGTTTTTAAGCCGCATGTGTACCCCTCACAACTGGATCGCATAAACTCTGCCTGACTGGGCCGTATATGCTTTATTTGATTTGAGCCGTATGTGCTCCTCACAACTAGGCCGCATAGGTTCTGTTTGACTAGGTCGCATAGCTGAAGAATGAACTTTGTTTTTCTCTAACTATATTTCTTCTTTGACCCTTGTAGTAAACTTGTCTACAGCTCCATCGGGGGAGCTCTTGATAGGGTACGCTCAGTCTGCTTTGTGTGTGAGATTTGACTATATAGTCAAATGCGTGTCGACTCAGATTACTTGAGGTCAACCTGAGGCCAGGTTAAGGGAGATCAGGGGCCAATCATTCTTCTACCTACTCAGCATGATGAATTTCGGAAGACTGGGGGACACTCATCTGAAGCCTGCATTCTTATTCGGAGATGCTCTAACTGTTTCGAACCCAAGCATACTGGAGATATCTGAGAGCTCGGATTTTTCTTCCAACGGAGTAGCGGTTCACCTTCCTCAGATGGAACGTCATTTACCCATATCAGGTTTTAACATGGTGACTATCGAGAGACGAATGACGGATCCCATAACTCAGGACCGGCAGGGAGTCTTCATAGGCAATATCCATTATAATAGACGAGCGCGGTCGGCGGTCACGACCAAGGAGTCAGTCAGTTATTCTGTTGTCGGACTAGCCCCCGACAGTTTCATAAATGAGATGAGGCCCAATAACCGGTTCTCTGAAGCTAACACCTTCTTGGACTAGATTACTCGCAAATGGTCATATCCCGTGGGCAGACTATCACTGCTGAATTGGATGCATCGTTCTCCTCCGTGGGTCAACTTGACATCCTGGATTCTGACGATGTATTGGGATACTTTGCAGCAGCTCGGCCTCTACTATACCATAAGGGGCACTTGCTACGGTCTTTCTGTGAACACAAGGCTGTTCATAGCGCTCCTCGAGATGTACAACCGTCATACGGGGACCTTTTTTACGCCTGTTGGAGATATGGGGCTCGCTCTCCACGAGATGCATGATGTCTCCAAGTTGCCCTGGGAGACAAAGTTTATGAGGAGTATACTCCCACAAAAGAGGAGTTTAGGGAGTTAGAGCAGTGGTTCCCCGGGTTCCTTGCCGTTTACCGGGAAGTGCTATGTCATCGTAGCACTTGTCAGCAAATGTCGAAGAAGAGGGATGCAAGCTCTGAAGGGAATCTTCCCCACACCAAGGCTTGGATCAGTTATCTGTTAAACCTTGGGGCCTCGGGCCGGGTTGCCCCTCGGAGCCCTCAGACTCAAGAAGAGGTGGTTGCTCAGGTTCAAACTGCCAAGAGGAGCAAAGCTTTCGGTGACAGATTCGGAAGCCAGACTGACACCTTCAGTTATTTCTATCAAGATACCCAACTCTTATCCAATAAGGCCATCCTGGCTGGGTTTCTGATGATATGGCTGAGGATCTGTGTGGTCTTGGGGGGTTTCGGTTCTATTGAGAGAATCAGCCGCAACCTGATCCTCCCTGCTATCAAGTTAGTCTTCGGAGGTAGGCTAGCTCTACTCCCAGCTTTGGTGTGCAGCATTCACCGAGGCCTTCGTATCTTTACGGCCAAAAACCTAGGTCATGACATTACAAAGGATTTCAACCGAATTGAGCTGCCCTACCATTATCTGATGGGGTGGCTGCTAATACACTGCCCATCTCTGATGCGACCTGGCCCTGAAGGTAACGCGACGGCTGATGATGCCTTCATCTTCCAGTACCATGATATGCCCTAGACCTGTTCAACCATACCCGACTGTCGAACTGAGCTCGTGCGGGCGGACAACTACTCCTTTTTTGTGTCGGTTCCGGATTTTACCGACGAGGAAATGAGGCACTTTTATCTTGATGGCCATGTCGCACCCCAGATCCTATCCGAGAAGTTGTTCCGCTGGTTGCAGAATATCCGCCCTGCACATCTGGTGTATCACAACCGCAATGTCGTCTTCTTGGAACCTTACCTACCCAGCCGATACTCTTGATAATTCAGGTACTGCTAGTTATTTTTGGACAACCCCAGCCCCTGCCTGGGTTATGAGGGAGGCGTCCTGGGTGGCATCCGGGCTTGGCATTACTATAGTGCAGCCCGTACCCAAACTAGCTTCTGTCTACCCGACACCGGGGGCTCGGGGCGCATCTCATACCTGGCGGCCCTCCACCATGTCTCCGTGAATGGGCCTCCCTGCGACTTCGATGCAAGTACCAGTTTCATTACCGGTACCAAGTTGGGGAAAAAATGTAAGGAACCCAAAAATAGGACCATGGCAAGAAAGACGAAGGCTATCGAAGTCTCTGACTCTGATTCCACTGATACGGAAGAGGAGAATGACTCTGACGATTCACCACCCCCTGCAAGTACTTTGGCGACGCGTTTGCCTTCTCCTGTGCCAAGTCCTCCGCATAAGCGAAGTAAGCGTGACCCTCCGTGACCGACAGGCCTCGTTCTCAGAAACGGGTCGCGATTAAGACCCGTGGGTCTAACGTTTCGGAAATAGGCAGCAATGCCGAAACTATCTCGGAGGTAAATTTCATCCCGACAGACCACCATGTTACTTTTGGGACATTATCTAATTGTTCCTTTTTTGTAGGCTTTGGAAGAAATAAACCCTTCGGAGCCCGATGTTGCTTCCGAGATTCCTCCTCCGGAGTCCGATGCTGCTTCCGAGATTCCTCCTCCAGAGCCCGATGCTGCTTCCGAGATTCCTCCAGCTATGGACACCTTGGTCAGAGAAGGGCGAACCTTACAGAACCGGATCTTGGGACTACGGGGTCTCAGTTGGTCGGTCCCAATCCAGCTACATCTCCTTTTGGGGCAACCGGGGCTGGAGCGGTAGATGCAGGCGGCTCGGGTATCACTGTTGAGGAGGATATGGGGGCAATAGGAGGAGTTATGACTGTCCTGAATGAGTCTCAGTCTCTGCCGCCCTTCCATGATAAGCTATGTCATATTCTTACCAACAAGGAGGTTCATTCGCTCTTTCTCCATATCCTTCGAGTCAAGCTGATTATCAGTTGTTATGGATCTGTAGGCCCTGCTCCTTCATTGCCGATGGTGGACATGGCCGCAGAAGAGGGGATAGTCGAGGACATCGGGGCGGACCTCATACAAAGTAGAAGAAGTGTACCTTCTCCTTTTCAAATCGAGAGGCCTCCCGCTGCGTCGAGTTCGGAGCTGTCTATAACAGAAATGCCGACGGTAGAGGTGGTGGTTCCTGTGCCAGCATCGATGGATACAGGGTCGGTTGAAGCTACCCCTTTCCCGAAAATTGAACTCTCCGTTCTACCCAGTCTTCAGCTCCTTCGGGCTACAGAGGGGAAGATTGCCGCTGCGCGGTAATCTCATTGCTCGGAGTTTGTTTCCCTTCTGACAGGGTCGTCAAGCTCCGTTGCGCCTCCTTCCCAGACAACTTCAGCTTCCTTGGCTGCTATTCCTTCGATGACGTCCTCATTGGAGAACCTGGACGAGTCGTCAAAGGACATAGTCGAGAGCTTCTACTGCCATTTGAAATAGGGGGTTAAAGCTGCTTTGAGGAGGGGAACGTCATTTGCCGTGGCTCGTCATTATGCCCACGGCCAGATTGAACAGCTGAAGACGCTCCAGGGTGGAGAGGGGACGACTGATCTTCTGGAGCACAAACTGGCAGAGGCTGATCGGCGCCTGATCCAATTATTAAAACTACGACAAGTTGATGTACCCGCTGCAGTGGAACAGGAGCGCGCCTTCCTTGTAACGGCCGTGAAAAAGGTGAAGGATGTGCTGGAGATGACCAAGCCCACCTTGGAGAAAGACCTCCAGAGGTTGTCTCTGAAGTATGACAAGCTGAGCCGGAAGGAAGTGGCTTGCCTAGTTCATGAGGAGGCCACGGTTCGTACGATGGCTGAGACTAACGAGCAAATCCTCCAGCTCCAAGCTAAGCTGGCCTCTCTGGAGAATGAGCTCCAAGCTACCCTTCAAGAGAGAGCTGATTTACGAGGAGACCGACATGGTCACACGAGCCTCTGCTGCTCTGGAGGGTACGCTAAAAAAGGTGGAGGACAACTGGCAGGCTCATGCACATCTTAAGGATGCTGAACAGCTGACCCAGGAAGCTGAACGCCTAGCCAAACAGAAAATTGAACGCTCAACAGCACAGTTGGAGGACGTACTCACCAAATTATGTATTGTTGATGAGTAGTAAATTTCCCCTCTTCCTTTTTTTATTTATTTTTATTGCTGGAGATGTAGCCTCACCAAAGTAGTTGATGTTTCTTGAATTAAAAAGATATATTATCTTCATTCCTTTCTTATGATATTTGAAATGCTCGTACTAGAGAGCCTAATACAACATTTACGATTAGCAGAGGATCCTACTTGGGGGACTTTTTGTGGACCTATTACCCTTTTGTGCATCTGCGATGTGAGTAAATAGATTCGAAGTAATTTTCAGTGGATCTATTACCTTTTTTTGCACTGGTGGTACGGGTAATAGAGTTGAATGATTTTTTTGTGGACCTTTGTGCACCGGTGCGAGTAATAGATTTGAACAATTTTTTTGTGGATCTATTACCCTTTTGCGCACTGGTGGTGCAGGTAATAGATTTGAATGATTTTTTGTGGACCTATTACTCTTTTGCGCACTGGTGGTGTAGGTAATAGATTTTGAAACAAAACCTAACAGAGGTAATATGGACGTGATAGGTTCTGTGGCCTTAACACCATAGCTTTTATCCCAGATTGGGTACAGGTGTTAAGTTAGGAGATTATCTATATTAGAGGTAGTATGGACGTGATATATGACAATCAAAACCAGGAAGTTTGCTCAGAGACGACAAAAACAAACCTGGCAGACTCCGGCGGGATGAGGCATTAGAGTGGAAGTTCAGAGGTGTAAACCCCCTCAGGCAAGATACCTTGCCTTATTTACTGTTATAATTATATGCACCTTTATTTATTTATTTACTGCATAATTATTATCTGTTCCTAGTTGGATCCATTACTTGCTATTTTTAGTTCACTTTATTTTGCTTTCAGTTATTTTTTCTTCTTGTTTTTTTTGCATATGGACCTAGTCTTAGCGAACTATCTTCTATTAGTGACCTTGGGAGGGAGAAGACAGTTAAATGTATGGGCTACCCCAAATCCAACAACTATAGTAACTGCGTACTACGGTAGTCGAGTCGCGAGGGTCACTAGCCTCGAGCTATGTGGACTGATGGGTCACGTGGGCCGCTAGCCTTGAGTAATGCCGGTTGATAGTATTGGTACTTGACGTGTGCGTGTTGTGATTTATTACCTTGTCCTGGGGGAGTCAGCCTTCACCTGCCCATACATCGAGATGTCTTCTAAGTTGCCTACTAGAAAGGTTAGGAGACCTTAGCAATTTCATGTTCCGATCATAGCATGGAAAAATGTCACATCGCGGAATAGTATGTTATCCCTTGTCCTTGTCTGGTTGTAGGGGTAGACTACTGTTTCGATGATGGGATATTGAGCCGTGTTATGGTTTGGACACTTTTACTTTATCTTTATTTTATGGTGCAGTTATATTCAATTCATATGGCATGTTCTTCCTGTATCTTGTTACGTCACTCTGAGGACCTGGTGATCTCTCTAGGTATAGACGATTTTTCGCAGGAGTATGGCTCAGCACTGGACCCTTCATACCTTGATGACGAGGCGTCTTTCGCTGATATCTAGATCCATGTTGTTCTTTGAGACTCATAGTGGACATCTACTTTATTTGAGATTATTTTTATTAGCTGTTTGGTGTGGGCATGTCCACCCGACTATCTTTTGACTCACTCATTTATTCTATTTGGACTCCTTTTATCTTCTGTATTTGCTGTGGATGAGATATAGTTTATTGATGTTCTGGCCTGTGATTATTTTACTACAGCTTATGTATATATACTAGGATTCCACATATTGGAGTATTCCTTGTATATATGCAGCTGGCATGTCTACGTACTTGGTCCTAAGTATTTTGGGACTGGGGCATTATATGTTTTTGTGGTGGCCCATGTAGGTCAGAAAATATTGTTGGGTTACATGACTATGCCCAACAAGCCTGCATATAGGAATAGGAATAGTATCTCATTCATGATTATTGCCTCCTTTGACCTCTAAACTTTTCGAACACTCTTTGATTACCTGTATTGCCTCATATCTGACCCTCCATACTATCAGTCTAATTCATGCTTGGTAGAGGTTAGGACGATGACTCGTACTAGGTAGACATGTTCCATCATTCCCACATTACCAATCTAACTTTTATAAGTTGTGTAGAATGCCTCAATACATAACACTTCCCTGACCATCACCATTGCCTCAGACCGGAAGACAGTGGGACGACTGTATAGGCACGAACCCCGAACAAAACTTCGAATTCTTAAAGGACTGCAATTTTTTATTTATCATTATCTCACGAACTTATGTTCTACCATCTTGACCAATGCTGCTATCATAGCCTAGATTTGCAAGCTTATTCATTTCGAGCTTGTTCATGACATATATGTTATTGGAGGTACCCCACTAACATATTGTTTATCAGAACCGGGGTATGATGGTCTGATCAACCTGGTGTACTTGGTTCTATCTTCATAAAATTATTCAATGAGATATAGTTAACTTGTTTCTCCAAAATCTCATCCGCAACTACGTTGACAACTCTCCTTCAACTGCTTGACCTGTAACTTGTTTGAATCTATTCTAACGTTATCCTATTTTCGTGCAAGCAGTATGGATCTACGAAGAGGACACAGCTCTACCTTGGCCCTCACCTCTGATGACGCGTCTACCCAGATGAAAAAAAATCCTCGAATGACCCCGGTGACTCCGTATCAGCCAGGACAGCCACAGACTACCATAACCCCATCAATGGTACAACAGGAAACACAAGTGCCACCAGTAATCCAGACTGGGCAGGCTATCATAGTACCACCCGAGGAGAATGTACCATCACCTCCACCACCCACTCGGCAGTATCCACCTCAGTGCGGGCCACAGATGCCTCCACCACCAGAGGATGGAAACCCTACTATACAGTTCATGTATGCCATGATACATACTCAGTGGCAACAAGCTGAACTGATGAGGCAGAGCATGACGGAAGCACTAACTTGGCCCCCACCTCTACCTCCGACACCGGTACCAGCACCAGCTCTACATCCATATGAGGGTTCTATCAATGACTTCATGGATATGAACCCCAAGCCCTTCAGAGGTACGGAGAAACCACTAGAGGTCACCGCATGGCTTATCAGCACAGAGAAGCTACTGAGGGCGTCCCAGTTGCCAACAAATGATTGGATGACAACAGTAGACTTGCTCTTAGAAGACAATGCCCATCATTGGTGGGAAGCCGAAGAAAGACGCTTGGGAGCCAATCAGACTTGGAAAGAGTTCTATAAACTCTTCAATGAGAGGTTCTTTCCTGTCCATGTACGCGATGTCTATGTATGTTGATGAGTATGATGCAGAATTTAGTCGACTGAGCAGATTCGGTGAGATACTAATTCCTACTGAGCAGGAAAGGGCCAAGAGATTTCACCAAGGATTGATACCAGAGCTCAAGAAGTATACTACAGTGCAGTCTAGGGTTTCTCATGCTGCAGTGTTAGAAGAAGCTAGAAGCCAGGAACTCCTTGACAAGGAAATACAATAGGCTCAGAGACGCCATATTCCAGCAACTGGGCCAAGTAACCTTATCCATGGTGGACCAATCAGACATTTTATGACACAACCACCAACAAGAGCATCACCTTATCCAATTGATGAGCTTCTTACATGTCACTTCTGTCATAGAAAAGGTCATGTCATGAAGGATTGTCGTCGCAGATTAGGACAATGTATGATTTGTAGCTCCAATCATCACAAAGCCCGAGACGGTATAGAACAACTAAAGGCAGTACGACAGCGGATGCAAGGACCCGTAGCACCAGGACCAATAGCAGAGCCCAGTCAACCATCATATGGAAGTTATCCTAGAGGATTACACTTAGCTGACCAATCGGCACAAGTTAGCCAGGCTGGACAGGAGATAAATGGACAAAGGCATGGGCAAGCATTTAGTATGACCGTGATAGGCACCCATCCGGAGGTTGAAAAATTGGCAGGTATTATTCCGGTTGCAATATTTATTTGTTTTAGACATGGCTTAGCGTTCGAACAACACATGCTTTAGTGTGGTCATCATACATATCATAATACTTGTCTTAGTATGAATAACTAGTTATTAGCAACACTGCATATGTACTACTTTCGATACCATTAGAAATCTATTGACCATAGTCTAGCAGACTTACTACGACTAGTGATTTAAGTGTTAGTAGTTAGAGATCTCACATAACGTACCTTTTAATTTATTACCCAATCAGTGATTTTCTTGTGCTATAGGAGGGTGAATCATTCAATTCCCCTGGTGCATGTGTCATCAGGGCACCCCTCGCCAACTTGGAAGCATAAGGATGACCTACGTAGTCATTTCTCCGTTGTTCGATGTTCAAAGTACGATCTTCAACTTGACATATTTTCTCAAATCAAGCAAGTAACTCAGTGGTTCACAACGTCCACTTCTATTCGTAATACTATGGATACTCCTACCGTGACTTCGAAATTTGGAGAACAACAATAGCATTTTTCTTCCAATAAATTCCATATACAAGACCTAGACGATCCCACCTTTATCTAGGCATATCATGTCCCACGCAAACACGTCCCCTTGTACCCTATTTTTATGATGCGAATTTCAGATCAGGATGGTCATTTATAACCCTTACCGCTATATCGATGAACTTCCCGACCTCAATTAGAGGCCCAACCTCGACTCAAATCTTTCAACCTAATATATGGTTATGATCCACTCGAAGCCCACTACACACATGCCACTAGTGTGCCACTCAAGTTCTCCCGTGCTACTTAAACACAAAAGTCACAAAAGGCGCATTGGGCTTAAGGAACCTAGTAACCCATCCGACCGTCAATTAGCCCAACCACTTGAGTTCAAACTAATTCTAGGCTACCCTTACTTAGTATGAAGGGTTCAGATTGATTTTAGGTAACCTGACCAGCTAATATAGATTAAAATTCGAGACTTAAATTAATCAAGATTGGTACCAACGGGACTTATAAATCATTAGTTTATAACTCCTATTTCCATCCGTATCATTTTGACACATTTGTGTGACCTTGATATTTGAAGCACAACACTAACCATTTTCTTCCAACAAATTCCACCCTCATGAACTAGACAAGCCACACTACACCTAAGACATACCTGTCCCAATTGCAAACACTCCATCCTATGCTTTATTTCAACTACACCACATGTATAACCCGATTTCCTTAGAAGGAACCGTAGAGATCCATTTTCGTCTCATTCGATGTTTAACAATGCAATATTGAGCCATTCCATTAGACGAACTGAATACCCATGATTCATGCAAGACCAAGAACACCTTGTCATGTAGAATATGGTGCCAGTTTAAAACTCCTCCATCTTTCCGAAAACCGAGTTACGAATTGACTACCTGCTCTCCCTTCGTATTCAGCCCACTATATTTTTATTAAGATTTATTGTCATATTTTTTTAGATGAGGTTTATTTTAATTTCGAGGACGAAATTTTTATAAGTTGGGTAGGATGTAAACCCCCTAAAATTTTCTACTTTTATGCATTATTATTAAATAGAAATAATTGGTATAATTTTTTTTGTTTAAAAGAAATAATTTATTTCCTAGAAGTGGTAAAATTTATATTTTAGCCTTATAAAGTGAGTAGAAATTTTAATTTATTTGATATTATGTGTGGCTTATTTTATGCAAAATAATTTTATATTATAGGTTACAAATACTTTAGAAATTACTATTATTTTGTTTTTAAAATTTTGAAAATATATTTCTTTAGTAGCGTATTAAGTATTTAAAGGAATTGTGGTATTTTAGAAATAGTAATAGTATATATATATATATCATGGACTTTTATTTTTTATTACTTTTTTTATATATTGATAATTATTAAAATTGTTTTATAGAGTTGTTAGATTTAGGAGTTTTAATAGGCATTTATTGGATTATTCCTAAAGTATATGTGTGTGTATATATGTATATCCGTATATACATACATACATACATACATACATACATATATATATATATATATATTTATATATATATATATATATATATATTAAAAAATATATATATATATATATATACATATATATATATATATATATATATATATATATATATATATATATATATATATATATTTTTTTTAATGGATTTTATTAGGATTTTATATATATTAAGATTTATATGTTATACATATTATAAAGTATTAGTAGGGATTAGAAAGAAAAAAAATATATATATAAATAACAAAACGTGCTGCTTACTGTTCCCAAAAGGGAACAGTAAACTTGTAATACCCAAGCCCCCAGTTTCCTTTCCGCGAACCGCTTGAGATTTTGATGGAATCAAAATCTTGCTCAAATCTTCCAAATTTTTGTTTAATCCAATCCTAAACCCAAATCTCTTGTGATTAACCCAAATTTGAGTTTAATCCAATACGGATTTAAAGGGACTTAAAGGAACCGTCGGCAACCTAAAACTTCCTTTCCTTCTCCGCCGAAATTGCCTGCGTAGAAAAATTGCATTCAGGATTTCTTGAGCCAGAGGATTCTCTGAACTCCCCCAGCACCCCGAGGCGCCTGCGCAGGACTGACGACCGCCCTTCGCCGGTGATCACCGGACAGGAACCGCCGAGGAAATAGAGCAGTGCTCTGCTTTGTATACCGCCAGGTACCAAACTTGGTGGTGTTTTTTCTACAATTCGGCGTAACCAAACTTTGACCTAATTAACTCTATAGAAAGCCAATATAACCCTCTAGATATCCCACCAACTGGATTGGGATATAGTGCATCGATCAGCTGGAAAAAGCGACGCCAAGTCGATAAAAAACCCACTGTATATGGACAGAATTGTGACTTCAAGTCTCCGGTTCGTTTTGTGTCCCCACATCAACTATGTGCTGCTTAGATTTATCATATAGAAAAGCCTCAGACGAATAATAAGATTCAACCCCTTTGAAGGGATCGATGTCGGCAAATTCCGTCTTCACGAAGCTGTACTTACTGACATACATGGAGCACTGGTGGAGCATGGACGGCACGATTATATAGTAATGTATCCATGGACGCCCCAAGAGGATATTCTAAGACGTATCTGCGTCTATGACGTAGCAGGTAACCTCCGTCTTCAGGTTGCCGATCTGACATTTCAAGCGAATCTTTCCTAGGTGATAACTTATTCACGAGTTAAAATCGCTAATGGCAGTGTTTGTCGATGCTAGCCGGTGCATAGGGATGCCCAGGAGTTGAAGCAAACTTTTTGGGATGATGGTTATTGATGAGCCAGGATCGATGTGCATCCGATCCACCTTGATGTCGCCTATGTATCCAGTGTAGTACAAGGGGCGATCATGCAAGTTGGTTTTGATTAACATGTCTTGTGGAGTGACTACGATGTTGGACATTGCATCTGCACAATTGTTGCCCTGGAGATCTATTAACAAGTCTTCCCTTGTAGGCTTGACCTGAGCTAAGTAGGTGTTAGTATTTTGGAGTGCTTCGTTCAATGCGACGTGAATATCCTTGGAGAGCCTTAGGAGCTCGAATAACGACAACTTTGCTGGCATATTAGCTAGTTGTGCTAGTATGTCAAAGTTGTAAGGTCTCTCCAGTCCCTAAGGTGCATCCTTACGGAGCGGCCTATCGAAGCGAATTTCCTTCGGCTTGGATCTGTCTGCCGGTGGAGTCTGAGATGGTCCCGAAACATCAGTAGCAGGCAGTGTTGTCGGCTGAGGGTCCTCGACTGAATTATCCAGAGTAGGCTGGAATTGTGCGCCAGACCGGGTAAAAATAGCCGCTGCCTCCTCAGCTTCGGCTGAGATTGTGTGGCAGGATCTGGACTTCCTGTCCTTCTTTTTGCTATTTGATGATGGCACCACCTGGGTAACTTCGGGCACTAAGTCCGGGTAGACCCACATGACTTCTCTTCGTGACGTGGTGAGAGGCACCAATCCAGTCGTTTGGTCCCGGACAGGTGGAAGGTTAGTAACCTCCATCGTTGCCCGGGGAACGGGTACTACCCCGTCTTGAGTTTTTGTTGGGGGGAAGTCGCCGAACTGAACGGATACCATGTTTGTAGCCACGGTAACATCTTTGAAATCCAGCGACAGAACATTGGAGTTGATGAGGTTCTGGATGTACCGCTTTAATGTGAAGCACTCCTGCGTAGGGTGGTGGACATAGCTGTAACGAAGCACTCCTGCGTAGGGTGGTGGACATAGCTGTAATGCCCCAGTCCCAAAATAGAAGGACTAGAAATGTATCATGCCAGCTGTATACATACGAGTAAATGAAAGGCTCGTTTGTATACATAAGCTGTAAAATGTAGAAAGCCAAGACACTAAATCTCATCCATGAAGATAAATAATGATATAAAAGCAACTTTGAGTTTGTCATGTATACAATCGTTGGGCGAAGACAAATCCACTACCAACCAATTTAAATAGGGAAGAAATATACAAAGAAAGTGATTTGGTCGAGCGAAGGGGATGACGATCCAAAAGCAACATCTCGACGGATTAGAGCGCAAGACATGGCCTTAGCTAGAGCACCTGCAGGAAGTCATGAAACACACCTGGAGAAATCACCAGGTCCTCAGAGGGACGTAAGAAGACACATAACATCATTCCATAAACTGAATATAAATATCTCAATAGAAAAGTACATAAACCTAAACAGATAAGGTCCCTAACCATTCTATGTGAAACCATGCACTTTTGGCGACAACGTTCTACGTAGGGGCTTTATGATAAGCCACACAAATAAACGAGGATTGGCAACACGTAGCGCTCATACGAGACTATCTGCCCTGGGCCGCAAGTAGCGCTCATCTGAGTCACTATCAGCCCGAAATATGCATAAAAAATAAAATGTAGCCCCTACGCTAATAGTTGTATCCTCCCTCCCCATGATACTATACATGCGTCGTCTCCACGACACACAACATGAATCGTTTCCACGAAACTGTTTTAGTCTTAATAACTGCAAAGTCTTCTATACAAATCTTTTAGCAGTTCTATCCTAACGCACGACCTGTACGCACCAATGATCAGTCAGCACGCAAGTCCGTATCTATATGCGACTAGCGACTTCGTGGCACACAAGTGTCGAGGCCAATGAATGCAACACACACAAAGGGTGGTCCCTTAACTCTAGGCCAAAATGCAACAAAAAAACTAAAGTATAGTAATTTGCATCTACATACAGTTTTGAAAGAACAATTTTATATTTGCTAGAAATAAATAAAAGCATGCATGATATTAAGCAAGTAAATAAACAGTAAAGGCAAGGTGTCTTACCTGGTGTGCTACGATGATCCAGTAAGTCCTGTTTGTCCAATGGCCGAGGTCAATATGAAAGGACTCAAGATTCATGAGAAATAGAAATGTGGGGTCAGTCATGATCGATGGCGGTAAACAAGAAGAATTTATGGAAATAAATAAATACATAAATAAATATTATTATTTTAAGAAAGTAATTTAATAATTGAAACTAGATTTTATTTAGTCAAAATATGTTTTTAGATTTATACTTAGAAAATCATTGTAAGCAAAAAAAATCCTAGGTTTTATAAAATACTATTTTAGGTCGAGCCTCAATTTCCAAAAATATTTGTAGGTAAATGCAAAATAATTCTAGATAATTATTTAAGACTAAACTAACTTTTATCAAGATATAATATTTTTGGGTCAAAACTATATTTTAAGTAGAAAAAAATTAATTTAAAAAATTCTTTTGTGAAATTTTATAACAAATAACAAAATACCGATATTTTGAATATTTAAATGCTAATGATAAAACTATTAATTAATTTATACCAATATATATATATATATATATATATATATATATATATATATATATATATATATATATATATTGTATATAAAGTAAATAGTAACTATTAGTAAGAATGATAGAAATAAAGCAATCATACTAAAATAAGAAAACAACCAAGTACTATTTCCCTTATACTGCTGGCAACAGTGGTGTTTTCATTGCCACCACTTATTCTTTCTTCTTCTTTCTTGTGGTGGAGAAAGAAAACCAAAACAGTAGAAAAGGAAAAAAAGAGCAAAGGAGAGAGAGAGTGAAAGAGTCGGGAGAGGGGGTTTACCAGAGCGGAAGGCGCGCCTGGGGGTGCACCGGCGGAGGATGGAGGGGGTCGCCGGCGTAGGGCACGAAAATAAGGCCGACGTGCACGGCAATGCAAGGAGGAGGTGGCACGGGTACGGCATCGGGCTACGTACGTGGGCACAACTGACCGGAGCGGGTGGCACCTCACCGGGAGACGTGTGCGGCCGTCGAGCACGGCGGTCGGGCGCAATGGTTCGACGGCCGAAAGGCGCAGAACAGAGAGCTGATCTCTCTGGGCCGTGCGGGCCCACGGCTTCGGGCGACATCCAAGGAGGAGGTGAGGTTTAGTTTGGTTGGTTGGATTTTTTTGGGGACACAGCGTGGCCGGACACTGGTGGTCTTGTGGTGACCCTGGTTGTGTTTGGGATTGATGGTGGCTGTTGGCGGCGTTCACCGACGGGGTCTGGTGGTGCTGGCGGTATTGATGGTGTTGGAGGGGACGATGGGCGAGCATGGTGGTGCTGGTGGTATTATTGGGTTGTCCGGGGACGGTGCGGGTCGGTTCCGACGAAGGTGGTGGTGCCGTGGGATGCCGGTGACGACGGAGGTGATGATGAAGATAATGACGGTGGTGATGGACGGTTTGAACGGAGGCTGTGACGACAAAGGAGGGGGTTGCGGTGGTAGCGGGTGAGGGTTTCTGTGGTTGTCGTTGTATCCGGGAATGTCGGGCACGATGCGGATAACTGTAAAAGATCTGGAATAAGAATCTGTGGACACCGACACGATGCATGTCTGTGGTGAAAGTTTGGCTTGTGGAATTTTATGGAGAAAATAGAACAATTAGGCTCTCCTTATATAGGGGTCGGGCTCCTAGAAGGATAAGGATTAGAATTATTTAAATCCCGATGGATAATTTCATCTTTTAATTCAAATCGATATAAAATTAATTCAATCAACTCTGAATCAAATCTAGATAAAACTTCCTTTAATTTAAAGTCTATTTAAAACAAAATCCTTTCCAAATTTAAATTATCATAATTAATCAAATATCAAATAAAACAAGATCCAAAATATCTTTTTCATAAATATTAAAATATAATAATAATTAATTTCAAAAATCATGATAAATGTTTGAAATATCATTTAATAAAATAATTATAATTCGTTTTCATAAATCAAAGTGGACATGAAATAAAATTTATGTCACTTGCACACAAAAATAATATATTTACACAAAAAATAGTTTTCTAAATTACTACTTATATTTATACTAAAAATAAACTAGCATTTTACAAGGTAAAATAAATAAAGTTTTGAAATTCTCTTTGCTCATAACCTTAAACAAGTTAAGTATTTATCATATATATGAAACGCAAACCCGTACGCGACGTACAATACGACAAATGCCAACTTGTATGCGACGTACAGATCCAAATTACAAAAATCAATACTAAATTATTCTTAAAAAAACGTAGTAGAAATTTAGGGGTTTTACATCCTACCCAACTTAAAAGAATTTCGTCCTCGAAATTTAGAAAAAAATAGGATAGGCAGGGTTGAAGAGTTAGAAATAGTTTTGTTATATGAAACCACGATTTAATTCATCGGACGAGAGAAGAATCGATATTCAATGAATATTTTAAAGGGTTAGAAGATAGTTATGCCTAACAACCTATCAAGGTTTTAAAATCAATCAACGCTACCTTTTTCCTATAGGCATGCAACCTCATACATATTTCCTATAGGCATGCAACCTTATAAATAGACAATAACTTCTTCGATCTCAGTTTTGAATCATAACCCACTATAATATTCATCATAATCTAAGGTTCTTCAAAGTTAGCATTTTTTTTCAATTTCCTTTAAGCATTACTTCCTTTTCTTTATTTGAAAATAATCTCAAATACTATGTAAATTCTTGAAGCGTACTCATGTATATATCGACCCTCAAATAATGTTTTATTTAACTCACAAAAACAATTGATACCTTAAAATATTTTTTATACGCGATCTCTCATAATTAGAAATCTAGTAAGTCACGAAACTTTAATATGCAGTCTCCATCTCTCAACATATTTATATATTCTCTCGAGTTTTAACCTTCTTAAAACTTTAGGCTCAAGAAATCAATTTAGTCGAAAATATGGTCAAGGTTACTTTAATAAAAAATTATAACCATAATCGCAAAAACTTTGATAAGTCCAAACTTTTCATTCAATATTTATCTAATTTTTCTCTCGTGCTAGTCCCTCTCGCATAATTACCTTCAAGAATAAAATTTCTTCACCCAATTTAGTCGAGAGTAAAATTTATCTCACCTTGTTACGACCTTTAAGTTTACCATCATCTTATAGTTAAATTCCTAAATCATAAAGAGTTTAAAAATTTACACCATTCTTGAAATCTAATAGCTTCAAACACCCCATCTATCATCTCATAAATTTCTTAATCAATAGATTTCCACGATGTACCAATTTGTCGATCAAGAAATCTACTCTCCTTAGATCATAAAATGTACTCCGCCTAATAGGGTTTACCGCAAAATTTTACTTATGTATATTCAATCATCTTACTCCACTTTACCACTACCTTTCTCTAGGGATTTTCTAATCTAACCTCTTTCCAACCAAAGGATGTCATGATCAAATTTCATCTTCGCACAAGGGAATCATATAAGGACAAGGTTTTTATGAATCATGCAGGAGTTTAGAAAATATTCTTAAAGTGGAAAGCAAAACAACTCTATTAGGTTCAATAAGGTTGCTAATTATTGCATGAAGAGTAAAAGATGTTATGGTTGTAAGTAAATCAGGATAATAAATGGACAAGTGTCAAGCAGTCAAGATAAAATACAAAGTTAAGCAGAAAATTAAGTAGATCATCCTCATATATTGGGCGAAAGAATTGAGTCAAGGTTGAGTCCTTATCCGTAGACGGAAGGTATATCGCTATCTTGGTAAAAGTTATAGTTTAGTCTTTATGACCCGAAAGTCGCATCATAAAAATAAAGTACAAGAAGACATATTTTAGTAGGACATTATATACCTACACAAAGGTGGTCTTGTCTATGTCTTGCATATTAATTTTGTTGGAAGGAAACGTCCAGTGTTGTGCACCAAATATCAAAGTCACGATAGGGGACACCAAATGATCAAAATAGAAAGTGGATTTCATTAAGTACTAATTAATGCACAAAAATAAAAAGGTTTAAAGCACAAAATAAAGATAATTAAGGAAATCTCGTAGATCTTGGTAGAATAAGTTAGGGACACAGTTACTAGAGAGAAGATAGTCTCCTAGATGGGGTATGACCGAGGAACAATCTAATCATTTATTCAAGAATAAAATGATGAGAAGGTCATGATAAAAGATCTAGACTTGAGGGAAGGTCGAGTAAGTCAAGATGAAGTTATGGTCACGTGGTTTGGTCGATGACTAACTATACTTGAGTATTTACAACTATCATGGCCATGGGTGATATGTCACTGATGTGGACTACTCTATCTCATTAGGGCTATCTTGGTTGTCTACAGTTATAAGTCTAACTTCTTGAACTCGAGCTTTCACATATTTTCTTAATAACAATTTTCGAAAATAATCTACCATAATTTCTATTCATTCTAAGTCATCTAACATAATCATAACTTAAATTGTAAATTCTTTTAATCAATCAAAAAATAACTTTTCATCATATCATTAATAACTTTTCCCAAAAAGTTGTAATAAAACTCAATATTCAAATAGTCCTATCAGTCGTCAAATCCCTTTTTTTATTTTTATTTTTACTAAACTTCCATAACAAATCATAACTTTTAAAAATTTAAAATTTCTCAAATAACCTCGAGATAACACTTAGCATATTACAGTCAACCCAAAACGTAAGCTCAAGACTTAAATGATCTTATCAATCATAATTCAAAAATTGAACATTTAAAATAACTCCTCGGATTGATTCTATATCCTTCAAAATGTATATCTAAACTTTGAGCAAGTCATAACTACTCTAAAATCTTCAAAAGTCAATTTTTTTCCACAATCGAGACATTAAACTCATAATCTAAATAAATCAATAATAAGAAATTTAGAATTTCTCCCAAATAAATTTTATATTCTCGAAATATGTATAGCTATAACCCAAATTCATAAATATTTTCGAAGACCTTCCAAATCAACTCAAAAAATTAAATCAACTTGTTTTTCTCAATTGTATATAGATGCTAACTATCTCTTGTGTACACCACTCAGTAGTGTCAAAATAAAATTCTAACTACCCTTCAAAGTCGGTAATCGCTACTACCCAACTTGGAATCAACTAATACCTCTTACAAGATCATACCTTTAGGAAGATAGGGTTCTCTGATCCTTAAAGTAATAAATGTCTTTATAACTCAAGATAGGACCTCAATGCATACTAATTGTCAATATAATCCTTCTAGCCATGTGTTTGACCTATGAGCATAAACTAGTGTAGTCATCTTTCTAGCTGTCACCAAGCACGAAAAATTAAGAATTTACGGTAGAAGGAGTTCAAGCAGGATGCAAATCAAAGAAGGTAACGAGAATTCGAAACTTGAAGCAAGGAAGGAGGTCAAGCTTGTGGATGAGATCCTAAACTCTAACCCTATCTGCAGGTTCACATCGGTACAGTCACGTAACCGAAGTGATAACTGACCTGCATGGGCCACCACAAAAACATGTAACGCTCCAGTCCCAAAATAGAAGAACTAGAAACGTATCATGCCAACTTTATACATACGAGTAAGTGAAAGGATCGTATGTATACATAAGCTGTAAAATATAGAAAGACAAGACACTAAAACTCATCCACGAAGATAAATAATGATATAAAAGCAACTTTGAGTTTGTCATGTATACAATCGTTGGGCGGCGACAAATCCACTACCAACCAATTTAAATAGGGAAGAAATATACAAAAAAAGTGATTTGGTCGAGCGAAGGGGATGACGATCCAAAAGCAACATCTCAAAGGAATAGAGCACAAGTCATGGCCTTATCTAGAGCACCTGCAGGAAGTCACAAAACACACCTGGAAAAATCACCAGGTCCTCAGAGGGACGTAACAAGACACATAATATTATGCCATAAACTGAATATAAATAGCTTAATAGAAAAGTACATAAACCTAAACAGATAAGGTCCCTAACCATTCTATGTGAAACCATGCACTTTTGGAGACAACGTTCTACGCAGGGGCTCTATGATAAGCCACGCAAATAAAAGAGGATTGGCAGCACGTAGCGCTCATACGAGATACTATCTGCCCTGGGCCGCAAGTAGCGCTCATCTGAGTCACTATCTGCCCAAAATGTGCATAAAAATAAAATATAGCCCGTACGCTAATAGCTGTCTCCTCCCTCTCCATGATACTATACATGTGTCGTCTCCACGACACACAACATGAATCGTTTCCACGATACTATTTTAGTCTTAATAACTGCTAGGTCTTCTATACAAATCTATTAGCAGTTATATCCTAAGGCACGGCCTGTACGCACCAATGATCAGTCAGCACGCAAGTCCGTATCTATATGCGACTCGTGACTTCGTGGCACATAAGTGTCGAGGCCAATGAATGCAACACACACAAAGGGTGGTCCCTTAACTCTAGGCCAAAATGTAACAAGAAAACTAAAGTATAGTAATTTGTATCTACATACAATTTTAAAAGAACAATTTTATATTTGCTAGAAATAAGTAAAAGCATGCATGATATTGAGCAAGTAAATAAACAGTAAAGACAAGGTGTCTTGCCTGGTGTGTCGCCTGGTGTGATGCAATGATCCAATAAGTCCTGTTTGTCCAATGGCCAAGGTCAATGTGAAAGGGCTCAAGATTCACGAGAAATAGAAATGTGGGGTCATTTGTGATCGATGGCGGTAAACAAGGAGAATTTATGGAAATAAATAAATACATAAATAAATATTATTATTTTTAGAAAGTAATTTAATAATTGAAACTAGATTTTATTTAGTCAAAATATGTTTCTAGATTTATACTTTCAAAACTATATTTTTAGTAGATAAAATACTAATTAAAAAAATTCTTTTATGAAATTATATATAGGTCCCATGCCTGATAACATATTTGTTAAAATAAAATAAAATTTAGAATATTTAATAACAAATAACAAAATACTGATATTCTGAATGTTTAAATGTTAATGATAAAACTATTAATTAATTTATACCAATATATATATATATATATTGTATATAAAGTAAATAGTAACTATTAGTAAGAATGATAGAAATAAAGCAATCATACTAAAATAAGAAAACAACCAAGTACTATTTCCCTTATACTGCTAGAAACAGTGGTGTTTTCATTGCCACCACTTATTCTTTCTTCTTCTTACTTGTGGAGAAAGAAAACCAAAATAGTAGAAAAGAAAAAGGAGAGCAAAGGAGAGCGAGAGTGAGAGAGTCGGGAGAGGGGGTTTACCAGAGCGGAAGGTGTGCCTGGGGGGTGCACCGACGGAGGACGGAAGGGGTTGCCGACGCAGGGAGCGGAGATCTGGCCGGCGGGTACGACACGCCAAGGAGAAGGCGGTGCAGGTATGGCTTCGGGCTATGTGCGTGGGCACAATTGACCGGAGCGGGTGGCACCTCGTCGAGAGACGCGTACGACCGTCGAGCGCGGTGGTCGGGCGCAAGGGTTCGGCGGTCGGAAAGGCGCAGAACAGAGAGCTGACCTCTCTGGGCCGTACGGGCCTGCAGCTTTGGGTGGCGTCCAAGGAGTAGGTGAGGTTTAGTTTGGTTGGTTGGATTCTTTTGGGGACACGGCGTGGCCGGACACGGGTGGTCTTATGGTGACCCTGGTTGTGTTCGGGATTGATGGTGGCTGTTGGCGACGTTCACCGGCGGGGTCTGGTGGTGCTGGCGGTATTGATGGTGTTGGAGGGGACGATGGGCGAGCTTCGTGGTGCTGGTGGTATTTTTTGGGTTGTCCGGGGACGGTGCGAGTCGGTTCCGACGAAGGTGGTGGTGCCGCGGGATGCCGGTGACGGCGGAGGTGATGATGAAGATAATGACGGTAGAGATGGACGGTTCAGATGGTGGCTGTAACGACAAAGGAGGGGGTTGCGGTGGCAGTGGGTGAGGGTTTTTGTGGTTGTCGTTGTGTCTGTGGATGTCGGGGACGACGCGGGTAACTGTAAAAGATCTAGAATAAGAATATGTGGACACCGACACGATGCACGTCTGTGGTAAAAGTTTTGCTTATGGAATTTTATAGAGAAAATAGAACAATGAGGCTCTCCTTATGTAGGGGTCGGGCTCCTAGAAGGATAAGGATTAGAATTATTTAAATTCCGATGGATAATTCCATCTTTTAATTCAAATCGATATAAAATTAATTCAGTCAACTCCGAATCAAATCTAGATAAAACTTTCTTTAATTTAAAGTCTATTTAAAACAAAATCCTTTCCAAATTTAAATTATCATAATTAGTCAAATATCAAATAAAACAAAAATATCTTTTTCATAAATATTAAAATATAATAATAATTAATTTCAAAAATCATGATAAATGTTTGAAATATCATTTAATAAAATAATTATAATTTGTTTTTAAGTAGGTCGACATGAAATAAATTTTATGTCACTTACACACAAAAATAATATATTTACATAAACAATAGTTTTCTAAATTACCACTTATATTTGTACTAAAAATAAACAAGCATTTTACAAGGTAAAATAAATGAAGTTTTGAAATTTTCTTTGCTCATAACCTTAAACAAGTTAAGTATTTATCATATATATACATATTGGAAATACTATACTTTCTTTATAATAAAATAAAATTGTTTTTTTCTAAAAATATGTACCTCACACATATTCGCACTCGTCGAGAAAATACGAAACGCAAACCCACAGGCGACGTACAATACGACAAATGCCAACTTGTATACGACATACAGATCCAAATTACAAAAATCAATACTAAATTTTTTTAAAAAATGTCGTAGAAATTTAGGAGTTTTACAATAGTGGTGGAAGTGACAATACTTCGGATCCTCAATCTCTGCTGGTCGAGGCTCGCGCTCTACATCACGGAGTCGGATCCTACCCGCCTTCAGGAGATTGTCGAAGATAGGATTGACATGGCTATATTCAAAAGAGTATGTCATCTCCTTGGGCTTTGGAGCTTCTGCTTACTTTTGTTCAGGCTTTTTGGTCGTACCAGCGACCGTGGCCTGTTTGCCTTTGGTGTTCGTATTATTGGTGGTGCCGCCACTATTGTTGTTATTAGAGGTGGTACCGGGACGTTTGCCTTTGTCCTCTCCATCTGGGATGTGTAATCCCAGCTGGCGAGCCTTCTTTAACTTCACCTCCGCATTTGTAGCGCTTATTTTGAAAGTCGTCCAATCCCTGAATTGATCTTTGTCCATCCAGAGGCTGATTGCAGGGAGCAACTTCTTATAGCAGATTTTAATCAAGGAGCTTTCAGGATTGCCTTGGGGTAATCTCATCGCGGTTTGGTGAAACCGCTCGATGTAGTTTCTCGTCAGCTCCCTTTTTCCCTGAACGACGTCCATAAGAGACGACAATGTCACATCATAGACAACTTTGTAGAACCTTTCAAGGAACATGTGTTTGAAGCCGTCGAAGGAATGTATGCAGTTGTCCGGGAGCTTGCGGTACCAGTCGAATGCGATTCTCTCCAATGCTCCGATAAATAATCGTGTAAGGATAGCGTTACTATACGGAAAGTGGTCTGTTGTGACTTCAAAATAAGTCATGTACCGGCTAGCAGAGGTCTTCCCGTCATATGAATCGATATGAAATGGTTTGTACCATGGAGGAGAAGGAATGTCTCTCCATGCAGCGAAATATGGCTGTCGTATTCTGAGGTCCCGGAAGGAGTCTCGGGCTTTGAACATTGCTCGAAGCTCTTGGACTTCTCTCTTTGCCTTCCTGGCCTCGTCTAAAGCTGAGGGAGCGGATACTCCAGGAGGATTGTCGCCCAGAGGAAGAGCGGTCGTGTTTGAGTCCGCGTTGACTGTGGGGCCCAAACTTGTTTGTCCAGGTGTCCTTCTTGGTTGAGTCGACAAGGCAGCTTTGATCTCGTCTACTAACTTGACCAAGGTTAGGATCATGGCTTAAAGTGCTTCTAGACGTTTTCGATCACTAGGCCCTTCATGATCATCTCCTGCCATAAATACTGTCCGCACGTAGAGAGAGATGGATGGGACCGTAGAGGATGTGCTTTCCGTATCGTACCCTCGTACAGAGAAATCGTCGGGGAACGTCGGAATGTCCTCCTCCTCGAACTCGGAAGGGGTGCTACTCCCTACACAGGAAGCTGCATCGTCTTGACAAAGGCGGTCACCCTCGGGACGTCCAAGTCTGTTGCATAATTCCAGTGGATCGCTACCCCCTGCGTATCCTCTTAGAACTCCGGCTTGTTGCATATGTTCAGGGGACTACCACCCCCAGCTTTGTTTACCCCCAGGGACCCCGAGGATGCACCGCCGGGTGTTGAAAGCTTTTTTCTGGAATGGGTACCTAGGTAGACAGCCCCTGTGGTTGTTAGCGGCAATCCTCCAGATGAGAGTTTTCTTGCAGTGCTGGCTAAGGTTGCCGAGCTGGAGGAGCCTGTCTTCTTTTCTCCCTTGCCGGCAGGAACCTTCCGAGTTGAATTACAGGAGGCAAAAAGAAATTTCTCGTCTCCCGAAATTTGTATTGCTTCTCGAGTTGTCGTCGGACAGGTGCTGGCTGGTGCATTCGCTGGAAGATGGACTGTCGATCTTCAGGTGCTGGTGACTTGTCGCAGTAGCAGTTGATGTTAACTTGGGTACAGTGATGTCCTAGAGAGGGCTCACCGCATGCCAAGGTTGTCTCTCTCTCCTTACGTTTGTGCATGAGTACATCTCGCAAGTCGAGGGCAAATTGATCTACCTTTGCATCCGTTTTGTGAGCTCGGGTATCCTGAGCGCACGGGTGCGTAGGTATCGTAGCTCCCTGATATAAGGCTAGTAAAAGCACTTGCTCTCGATCGTTGTAGGAAGACTTTTGGAACCTGCCCTGTCCGTTTGCTGCAGAGGACTGGACACGGGAAGTTCTGTACAAGTTTCCATCAGGGGCCCGTGTAACAGTTAACGGTACCCGCCGACGGTCAGTAGATTGGATAGTTGATTGGGCTTGTTGAGCCTGCACTGCCCTAGACTTCTTCGACTTAGCACCCAAAGGTGCGTAGTAAGAAGAGTCCTAGTTGGAAGCTTCACCATTCCCCATGGGCCGCATGGGGTCTGGTCCGTATAAGAGACGGTCAAAGACAGAGCTTCTGACAGGGCCGTATGGGGCATCCTGTTTGCTGTCAGGATTGGCTGCTGTATAGGCCATTTGCCTGTGGCCAGGATTGGCTGCCGTATGGGAAATCTGCTTGCGGCCAGGATTGGCTGTCGCATAGGTAATCTGTCTGCGGCCACCTTCCTTATGCGGCTTCTTCTTTGACCGCATGAGTTTCCCTTGTGCCTCTAAAAGTCAAATATCGTATTGTTTTCCTCTGTCGGATTTGGGGACAACGGGGTCATCAACGGTTCGATGCGAGGCCGCATGGGAGCTTTGGTCACCATCTTGAGCAGCGAGAGGAGTTTCTTCCAGAGCCTGGCACGGAGCAATGGTCTTGGGCTTCCGTGTCCTGCGAGCTCTTTTCGTGTTGGCTCGCTTCTGTGCTGGACTGGTGCTTCCATCGGAGAGCATTTCCTCAAATGCTTGTTGATCAAAGTGAACAACGAGCATCTGCTGCATTGAGCCAAGCTTGGACGTGTCGGATTACGTCACCAATTTCTCATCAGTAGAGAAAGAAGTCCCTAGCAAAGTCGCCATCATGTTTGCCATTAATTATCAAACAAGAACTACAGTGGAACTAGTTTTGATTGCAAACTTTGAAAGTACAACAGAAAGCCTAGAAAGAAATCCTAGGAAACAATCTAAGTACAATTTAGTTTTGATTCTATGGGTGACGATGGAGGCTCGGGAGAAGTGTAGGAACTCTGTCTTACTCCGTGGACTATCGGACACGATCTTTACTTTTGAGGAAATTGCCAGCCTTTTGCATGGGTGTGGTACCCTGCTATTTATAATGATTTCAGGATGAAGCATATTTTTGGCCGCATAGATGGCCACGTGGTCATGTGGCTGTAACAGCACACGAAGACTCGATCTTTGGCTGCCAGCAAGTGGTTTGTTGAGATTTTCTTATTACAACGAATGTGGTTGGTTGAGACCTGGTTAACTTGCCACGTGCCCTGAGTCAGCAAATGAAGTGCCGCATAGAGCTTGGGGCATTTTGGACCGCATAGGTCTTCTTTGTCTTTTAATGCTCGGCCATGCTGGGTCGCATAAGACTCATACGGCTCAGGTCGCAGTCTTCCTTAGCCACGTGTCTCACCAGCAGTGCCACCAGTCCGCATAAAGTTTGGGGACTTTTTGTGCCACATGGATCCTGTATTCTGGGCCGCATAAGGATTATGCGGCTCTGGTCGTAATCCTCGTGGCCGTATGACACCCCATGCGGACCATGCGTCAAACCGCATGAACTCACTGGCACGTGGGCCCTATGTCTGGTGACATGACACTTCTTTGTCTTTTTCGAAAGGTCACGTCTTATCTTCATCTTTTTGTCAGGATGTGTCAGAGTTGTCAACTTTGTCAGAGGTGTCAGCTTTGTCATAGGGGCTACTTCGGCTGATCAGCTTAGCCGCATAAGTAGCTCTTCTTTCTGCATCTCAAATCAGTTTGGTCGCATTTTAACATAATTAATCTGTTTGAGACGGCAATGATATGGCCGCAGGGATTTTTGGGGCATTTTTGGACCGCAGAGTTTGTCATGCGGCTCTTCCTCCCGCAGACCAATTTAACTTGGCCAAGAGCACTCACGCGGTTGGCTTTTTTCTGTAATATGATCCGCATGAACCCCATCTTTTCCATGCTTCTACACCTGCAAAAAGTCACGAAACACACACCTGGAGAATTCACCAGGTCCTCAGAGGGACGTAACAAGATACATGAAGAACATGCCATATAAACTAAATATAAAATATTCCATAAAGTCATAAGTAAAAGTGAAGTGACATGACATCAAGTAGGGTCACCTAACCGTTCTACAGTATTCATGCAATTAAGAACAAACCTTTAGTCGCTTGGGCAGTTCTGGCTATAAATGGGATTGGCTTAGTTCCCGTATAGGGTACCATGGGCCTACGTTCGTAAAGTTCCATGAAAGTCAGATGGCAACAATATAGGGTACGTCCATAACGCTCAGCAAATGTCAGAGGGCATCAATGACCTGCGTCTCTGGTGGAGCTTACAAGTTACAAAGGAAAGTGTAATAGTGGCCCATACGATAAGGAAGTGTTCTCCATACCCTATGGACCTATTAAGTCGTATCCACGACCCTGTACCTCTACTAACTGCCAAGTCTCCTAACATGCATCTAATTGGCAGTTAGACCTAACGCACGTCCCATACGTATTAGTGATCAGCCAACACGCAAGTCTGGAGTCTATATGTACTCACAACTCATACATCTCATGGCACATCTGTGTCAAAGTTTATGAAAATGTACTAAACTAGTGGTAGTCCGTTAACTCCGGTCCATATGCAAATTTAAAGGTGAGAAAGAAAAATACGACTAGCATTATGTATAACTGAAAGTAAGTAAGTATGAACTATATCAAGAAAGCAACTAGAAAACTGGAAATAACCACAGGCAGTAATATGCAATAACTAAGCAAATGCAGACTAAATATAAGCAGTAAATATGGCAAGGTATCTTGCCTGGTGGGTCGCCAGGTGTGGTGCGATGTTCTGAAAAATCCAAGTTTGTCTAATAGCCATGATTGATATATAGAGGTCCGAAATTGCTAGAAAATAGGATTATGATCAGTCACGATCAGGATTGACAGATAGTGAGAATTTGCAGAGAAATGTATCCATACTACTTTTAGAAAATATAATATTTAAAACTAGGTTTTATTAGTCAAAAATATGTTTTTAGAAAA
The DNA here is from genome assembly GCA_029216955.1 of Iris pallida. Classification (NCBI taxonomy): domain Eukaryota; kingdom Viridiplantae; phylum Streptophyta; class Magnoliopsida; order Asparagales; family Iridaceae; genus Iris; species Iris pallida. The sequence goes on along the minus strand of JANAVB010017599.1, from coordinate 10,020,625 downwards.
AATCTTTAAAAAATCAAAAATCGTTTTAGGCTAACCCTAAGTTTGTCAATATAAAATTTGTAGGTATAAATCTATATCTTATTAGTTGAAAATAATTCAGATAAATAATTGGGAATACTCAAAAATCTTTTTATAAATTGGTACGTACTTGTATAAAAGATACCAGAAAATCTTTTTAGGGCAAATTTTTTTTTCTCAAAACTAGGATTTCTATGTGTAAACTAAATTATTATTAGTCCAAAAATAAAATAACTATATAAAAATCTAGAAAAATATTTTAGGACATCTTATTCGTCAAACATAATTTTGGAAAACTATTAACTACTATTAAATAAAAATAGAATAATAATAATAATAATAATAATAATAATAATAATAATAATAATAATAATAATAATAATAATAATAATAACAACAACAACAACAACAACAACAACAACAACAACAATAATAATAATAATAATAATAAAAATAATAATAATAATAATAACATAATATATATACAATAATAATAATAAAAAAATACTAATAATACAGAAATACTAATAATACTATTCACATATACAGTACATATATACATACTTTATCATAATAATAATAATAATAATAATAATAATAATAATAATAATAATAATAATAAAAAAATATAATAATGAATTGGAACCAACAAAGCAGCGATCGCGGCTGTCAACTCACTTCACTTCAAATTTGAGGAGAAGATGTTTTAAGGAGAGAGAGTGTGGTTGTTGAAGCATGAGAAATCTCAGCTGACAATATTCCTCCACCACACCACAAATAATACAAATGTGCAGACAGAGTGTTAAAATGACAAAATAGAAGATATGGAAGAAAGTTCTTTTATTATCATGTCTACAAAGGTCTAGTACTGACTCATCAAGGCTACATATAAAGGCCCAACCCTATTCTTCTACAAAGAATCGATTACAGATTCAGCAAAGCATAGAGGAGTCTACAAGGGGTTTAGTCTTCGTCAAAGCGCAGTCTCCCTGCTTCTCGGTACGCATACTGAAAGAATGATCTCCAGTGAAGCGTATTCTGACTTTCTTGTGGGCGTAACCCTCCAAAAGTGCATCAGCTACTCGACTGAAGTGAGCAACTTCCTGAAGCAGCAATTAGCTCGGGTTTCCAGAAGGCACAGAAGGTCGCAAAGCCCAGAATAAGCAGGGTTGAGCACAACCTATGGCTCTTCGGGTTGGCCATCCACCCACAAGCTAGGTTGTCAGGACCTCGAAGACCTCCAAGGCGTCGCCTAGGTTCAAAGTCCTCATAAGAAGCGTTCCAGCACGTTCCGAGGCTCATCAACGGTTCTTCTATGAAAGCATAGCCCCTTTGAACGAAGGAATCCTCAACAAAAATTCGAGGCCAACCGCCGCTCAAAACTAAGTCTGGATCCAACATGGTGTTGAAATGCAAGAAGAAGAAGAAGACGTGGCTCTTTATAAGAAATTCCCCCTTTATATAGGGCAGGAATGCTCCAAAACATAGGCCACATGGCCGACGGTCAAAGTTCTCCCATTAATGGGATGAACCTAGGACTTAGCATGATGAACCTCATTAAATAATATTCATTCGACTAAATTCTAGACTATCCTAGGACCCCTTGAAATTTTCCAAGTAACCATGGCAATTAAGAGGGAGTCGTTCATTAAGGAGCGGTCATTCATTGTTATTTAAAAAAAGACTTCAAAGCCAAAGCCTTCAAGCAGAGGCACAACTACATTCCTGCGCCAACCTCAGGCATAGATTGGTGAAGTTTTTATACCACCTCAATTCCAACGGCGCAACACTCTACTCCGACCCAGAAGCTCAACTACCTTTCGTCAGAGACTTGGGAGATACCATTTGCATCCAACACGAGTCTGTCTGCCGCTCCAAAAGTACAGTAACCTCGTCAACCTGAAGAACAAGCCTACTCGTCACCCTAAAGCACAATGACTTCGTCGCTCGAAACACAGCCTTCTCGTCGCTTATACGCACAGAAGCTCCGTCATCTTCGAAGCATAGTCCACTCGTTGCCTGAAAGCACAGAGGCTCCGTTGTCTCCAGAAGAACAGTCTACTCGTTGCTCGAAAAGCGCATCAGTACTTAGAACTCGCCAGAGGCGCAGAAAACATGGTTCCATCCAGTCGGTTTGCTTAAACTGACTCTCTCGAAGGTAAGATTTGGATTAATCATGATTGATAACTTATCAAATTGATTTAAATCTTAGACGAGGATCAATCAGAATCGAAATTTGAGATAAAGTCCCAAGTTTTACTCGGCTGCATTCGAACGAGCAAATTGGCACACGCTACGTGTCTCCTTCTTCGATTGTTTTGATAACCACCAGAGATCTCAATTGAGAGGAATCTCAATGTCCGCCACGTGTCAGTGCCGTAGAAGCCCGTACCATACAATGATGACAGATTCCTTTATATCTTAAAACCCTAATACACTTCGCATATGTGCGCTCTTCCCCAATAAAAAAGAGTTTTCCTTCAACAAAGGAGAGACCACCGAATATCAAATCTCCAGCTCCAGGCATCCTCTTGATCGACAACCCTAGAGTTCCATCAAAGGCATCAGAAAGTCATAGCAAGTTCAACCCGTCGTCAGATCGTCAACAGAGTAAAGGAGCCGCTGCAGTGCTCGATCTCCACTGTCATACTTTCCCAGAAACTCTTCCTCTTGTACTTAGAATATCCTGTTTAGGACTTTCTTCTCTGTACACAGGTATTCCCCTTGTACTTAGAATATCCTATTTAGGATGTCCTTCTCTGTACACAGGTCTTCCCCTTGTACTTAGAATATCCTATTTAGGACTTCCTTCTCTGTACATAGGTCATTTTACGTTCAATAAACAAAAAGTTTGTTCAACCTTTTATGATGTCGAATAAAATGGCAACTCTACTAAGGACTACCTTCTCCTCCAATGAGAAGGCGGTGACGCAATCTGAGGATGACATGCTGGGATCTTCCTAGAAGATGCTAGTTGTACGCTTCGAACAACAACCTTTTCAAGATCTCCTTTCTGATGAGAAGTCGAATCCTTCGAAGCGGTTCGTAAAAGCAAAGAAGACTCGACGTGTCTGGGGGCCCAAGGCGGCTACGACAAGCAGCACGATGGAGGGAACTGCGATCCAGAACCCCTCAATACCGAAGCCCAGGAGAAGATCTCGGCTGCTACAGCCATATCTCCTCGCTCGATTCCCACCCTGGAAAAGTATGGCGAGGAAGACATTGTCTCTATGGTGCGCCTGACGAAGGCACAACATCGAAGGAAGCGTGCGCCGGTTCAACCCCTCACGACGGGAGCCTTGCCGACAAAAAGATCCGTCTTCGACAGAATCGCCTTCTCATCAGGTGAGCCTTCATTGGATTCTGAATACTATGCACGCACTGGGGGTAGTAGAAAGAAATCAAAGGCAGTACGTGCCTCGTGCAACAAACTTACCATGCCTATGATCGAACAAAGGCCTGCATTGATAGTCACACGCTGCTGATGGGAAGTTATACAAGAATGGTCCCCGTGTCCCGATGCCTTGACCAGTTGAACCCCTCTGTCACTTGAGCACTCCTGTGCATGATGCAAGCCAGGGGTACGTCCCGTAGAGAGAGACTCGTGCGAGCAGCGTTCCTGCAAGCATGATAGAAGTCTGCCTCGCCAGACCCTCTCTGATCATACCCACGTGCAGCTTCCCTGTGCGTACAATGGGGGTACTACGACGGAATACCTGGTGCTGTCCAAAGCAGAAAAAAAATCGGCGACGCAGGGCATGTCTAAATCAAGGCATCCTTCTACCCAGATTACCATCAACTACTGTTGTCAACATGCGACTGTACTACCACCGAGGAGGCGTTCCGTCTTTAAAAGACTTCAACCTACGTCGACTGTACGTCAGAGACTCAACAGGGGGTCGGCGAGCAAGAGAGAAGATAAACTTTGTGTCGCCACGTACAATGCGACGCAGGGTTCTACAACTCTCAAGAAGTCATCCAAGAATCCTCCCGTATTGGCCACCAAGCCCAAGAAGCGGCTCGAGAGTAGCAAGGCAAAGGTACCCAGCACAGGTGTGTTCCAAGGCACACGTTCCAAATCTTCGTTGGGTGCCACGTCAGATGCTGGGGGTAGCCAACCTCCCACTATACATGACAATGCTGCATTCTAATCTGAGGAGGAGCCATATGATACAGATGGCTCCACAGGCGCAGCTAGCCACCAGACTGGGGATAGCAACCACAATGAGTCTGAGGAAGACCGTAAACTCCCAGTCTATCCTCAGGACGGCGAGGCTCAGACATCTGAGCCAGAGAGCGAAGGATCTAATGTCCCTTCCACCCATCCATACACAAGGTCCGTATTTATGATTGAGGGTGACGAGGCGGACAATAGCGAAGCACCTGACTAGCTGAAATGCATCGAAGCTCTCGAGACGAGCTTAGATACGTTAAATGCCACAATAAAGACTCTATCTTATCTCATGCTGGAGATCAAGGGGAATTTGGTACCCACTGCCTCCACACCTGCTCCTGGTCCAGCAGCCAATAATGGATCTAGCAAACTGCCCACCGTCCATCAGGCGGGACCATCGACGTCTACTCCATCGACTATAGGCCCGGCAATGTCAACTGAGATACAGCAAGCCATCAAGGAAATATATGCTCACTACGATGCCAAATAGAAGCAAGCAGCACTCCGAAAGATGGGGATTCGGTAGCCATATCCTGCCGAGTAGGACAATGTAGTTTATCTACCCAAGTACATTCACAGACGCTCACGCCCAACGAGAGAAAGGAGTCTCTCCGACGATACTTGAGGTACTTTGTCTCAGTGACAGGGAACTTGCCGAAGGACGATGCCCTCCTTACCAACATCTTCATAGGAGCTCTGCAGGGGGTAGCTTATGAATGGTTCTGCAGCCTTCCGGACGACTGTATGTCATCATTCGAGGAACTACAGAATCTATTCGTAAATCGATTCTATGAAGGAGGGATGGACATGACAATGTCAACTCTTATGGAGGTCATCCAGAAAAAGAAGGAGCTTGTCCGCGCATACATTGAGCGCTTCCATCAGACAGCCTTAAGGCTACCGCATGGTATACCTGAGCCCAAGCTTATGGACTCATGCCGCAAGAACATGCTGCCTGCGATAAAATTATGGTACAGTTCTCCTTGCATAGAGTGGACGCCTTTCATTACAGAAATGGACGTGGCACAAAGGAAAGCCTAAGACGTGCACCTCCTGGGATTGAACTTTCCTTCTATCGAAGATAAGGGGAGACATTCGTCTAGCAACAATCCCAAGGACGGAAAAGGCAAGCAAGCCATGACCGTCAACATCTCCAAAGGTTCGGTAACCATGAACCCCAAGTCTGCAGAAGCGCAGAAGCCGAAGGAGACTTACTCCTTCAACGACAAGGATACGCTGGAACTCTTTAATATGCTAACGAAGAGTGGCAAGCTGTCTCTCCCAACACCAAGGCGCCTCGACGAAGTGGGAAAGGTGGACAATCCTAAATACTGCCATTATCATCAGCATGTCCACCATTCGACACGAGATTGCTACGTATTAAAAGGACAGATTCAGCACCTTATCGACGCCAAAGTCATATCACTTGACTCTGAAGAAAAGACTGTCACGGCCAACATGGTTACTCTCCAATTTGAAAGTTTTCCAACCACGGAGGCACGGGACGGGATCGTCCCCATCCCGAGGGCGATAATGGAAGTAGTCAATCTTCCACCAGCATGTGACAACGCTCAAGGGCTCATCCTATTTTCCACACTACGAGACGAAATCATGTGGGTCCAGCCCGACCTTATTTCCGACATGATGGTGCCTATAACCCTTTTTGTCAAAGGAAAAAAGGTCAGGACATGCCGCATGGTCTCGATTTCGATTGATGACACCTTGGTGACCACTCGCTCGACACAACAGTGAGAGGAGAACTAGTCTCCAGAGGAGGCAGCGCCTCCACCAACTACAACCCCTGTTCTTGATGTATCAGAGGCAGGCCCGTCTCAGACTCCTGCCGCAGATAGGGAGAAGCAAAATGAGGTTCTCTTTGCCAAACCTCTCAGAAAAGACTCGACAGTAGGGCCTATCAAACCCTACAACTTCGACATACTTGCATAGCTAGCTAACACCCTGGCTAGATTGTCACTTTTTGAGATCCTCTGTCTCTCCAAAGAGACACGGGATGCGCTCAGCGAAGCCTTGCAGAATGTCGAGTCCTTTCTCACTCAGGTGCGGCCACCAAAAGAAGACCCTATGGCCTGCCCACATTGTCACAGTATGGTCGAAGTGATCCCCAGTATCACCTTCACCCAACAAGACATGCTACTAAAGAACAATCGGCAAAATAGGCCTCTGTACTATACAGGGTATGTTGGTACCATTAAAGTCGATCGCATCCACATCGACCCGGGCTTCTCTCTCAGCATCATCCTAAGGAGGCTGCTCCAAACTCTTGGGATTCTGATGCATCGGCTGACTGCATCAAACACAACAATCAGCGGCTTCAACGCGGGAAAGAGCGAGCCTATGGGCAAAATTTGCTTGAAGTGCCAAATCAGCGGTCTCCATACCGAAGTGACTTGTTATGTCATCGACGCTAACATAAATTACAACATGCTGTTGGGACGACCATGTATCCATGAGTATATGATCGTTCCTTCCATCCTCCATCAGTTCATGAAGTACGCGACCAGCAACGGGACTATCAAGATCGAGTTCACTGACATCGACCCGTACCGGGGACTTGAAGCCTACTGTACGGATGTTGATCTATACAAGTCAGTCCCTTAGGACGATGAGGGCAATGATGCTGATGATGAGGCAGAGACGGCCTCAGAAAGTGCAACGGTTGCTAAAAAGCCTCTAAAGGTTCGACTGAAAGGAAGATCCCTCAAGGTTAATGTGCCCCTCGTCGTCAAGCTCCGAGGCAGAGCACCACCTTTGCCCTCAGTAACGACAGATGATGGCCAGGAGCCTATGCTGATAAGGCTACCTCGGAGGTCCTCAAGGCCGACCGTGAAGGCGCATGAGCCTCCGACCGTGACCCCTTTGGTGATCAAACTAAAAGGAAAGCGTCCTCCTCCTCCTCATTCGACATCCCTAGTCCTCGCCGATGAGGAGCTAGGAGACTACATTTATGCCAACACAGAAGCACACTCATTCGATGATGTAATCCCCCGAGATAAAATCTCTCATTTTATTAATAAAATGTTGTCTTCGAATTACTCTTATGCATATTGAAAAACTAGATATTTTCTTGACAACTCTCTATATAAGCTACAAACGCAAGTGACAATCGCCAACCATGCGAGCCAAGTTATCCCCTTCCAGGGCACCTACTTCTTCGTTCCAGCAAGAAAGAAAGAAGAGGAACCCATCATCTTTGGTCGAGTGGAGCATCCTCAGCGACTAGCTCCCAAAGATCCAGAATCTGACGGCGGCAAGATGCAGCTCTACCGCTACGCTACTCAGGCCAAACACCTTATACAGAAGATTAGTTACGACCTGAACAGCAACAAAGGGCTCAACTATGGTAAAGGCTGGCCCCTTCCCTTACGAATTCGAGTTCCGAAGGAAAAGGCCCAAAACTATTACCAACGCACTCGCTGGGGGTTGGGTTATATTACGCCCACTTCCGCTCGGAGACAGAAGTCATGATGCACTACACTCTTCTGACTTCTCAACCTGGGACTCCGATACTAGTACCGTCCAGGTCTTCAAAATGATATTGTCAGCAAACATGGCCTCTGCAAGCCCTCAAGTTGAAGACAAAGACCAGACAGTCGAGTATTTTGAAGATGAACTTTCAGCTCAATGTCTGGGTTCCCAATGGGAATGGCGCTTCGAGCAGCGTGAACCTCCCACAGAAGATGAAGTCATCCAAGTTAAATTAGGAAACGAGGCCTCCTCTAAGCCTTTCTTCATTAGCAAGAGTCTGACATAAGAAGACAAGCAATCTCTGATACAGCTTATCCGAGAATACATCGACGTACTCACCTGGAGCTACGAGGATATGTCGGGTCTAGACCCATAGGTTGCCATGCATCACCTCAACATCTTGCCCGACGTCAAGCCCGTTAAGCAACAACAACGTCGGTTTCGCTCGAACATTATGGATGCTATCGAAGAAAAAATCGATAAACTCATCGAGAGTGGCTTCATACGTGAAGAGCAACATCTGGATTGGGTGGCAAACGTCATCCTAGTCGCCAAGAAGAATGGGAAGATACAAATTTGCATAGACTTTAGGGATCTCAATTCAGCTTGTCCTAAGGACGAATTTCCCCTCCCAATCACTAATGTGATGATTGACAACACTTATGCCTTCGAGCGTATGTCCTTCATGGATGACTTCTTCGGCTACGACCAGATCAAGATGCTCACCGAAGACGAGAAGCATACAGCATTCTGGACTCCAAAAGGGGTGTACTATTATACGGTAATGCCCTTTGGATTGAAGAACACGGAAGCAACATACCAGAGGGCTATAAGCACAATATTCTGCAAGCATCTCCGGAAAATGGTGGAGTGTTATGTCGATGACATTGCCGTTAAGAGCAAGGACAAGTCCAACCACTTGGATGACCTACAGACGGTGTTCGATCTAATGCGAACGCATCAACTGAAGATGAATCTGACCAAGTCCTTCCTAGAAATTTCTAGCGGCAAGTTCTTGGGCTTCATCATCATGGCAAAGGGGATTCACATTGATCCATAGAAGATTAAGGCAATTCTGGACATGGCTTCTCCAAGAAATCTTCAAGAGCTTCGAGGATTGCAAGGGCGCTTGGCGTATATCAGAAGATTCATAGCGAATCTTTCCAGTAAATGTTAAACCTTCACCAAGTTAATGAAGAAAGGGGTCTCCTTTGTATGGACCGAAGAAGGCCAACTTGCGTTCGACGACATCAAAAAGTACCTCACCAGTCCTCCCGTACTAGCACCAGTCGTGGGAAAGCCCTTTCTGCTATACATCCGAGCTATGGACCATTCTCTTGGTGCCTTACTGGCACAAAAGAACAAAGAAGGCCACGAGTAGGCGATATATTATCTCAGCCAAACCATAATTGGAACCGAACATCAGTATAATCATGTTAAAAAAGAGTGCCTCGCCCTTTTCTTTGCCATCCAGAAGACGCGACACTATGTGACCGGACAGACAATCCATGTCATGTACAGGATAAATCCCCTCAGAGTCCTCATGACCAAGCCAAGGGCATTAAACTCACGATTAGCCATGTGGGCAATCCTTCATGACTCCTTATGATATAGTGTTCGTCCCACAGAAGACAGTTAAAGGCCACTAGCAGATTTCTTGGTAGCCCATCCTGTGCCAGAGACATCGAGACTCTACGAAGAAATCCTCGACGAAGTTCTGGAGTCCAATACAGTCTCAGACAACTCGATTTGGCGTATGTTCTTCGACGGAGCCTCGAGAACGGGACCAAAGGGTGATATCGTCACAGGGGTCGGGATCGTCCTCATCACTCCTGACGGTTTAGTTATCAATCGCGTATACTCGCTCATGGAGTCGTGCACCAATAATGCTGCAGAGTATAACGCTCTCACCATTGGGCTCTAACTCGCTAAACAGCTGAGGGTTGACAATATCGATGCCTATGGAGACTCAAAATTAATCATCAGCCAGGTTCAAGGGCATTACGAGGTTTGACATGAAGACCTGATCTCCTACCACCAGGCGGAGATCGACATCATCTCTACCTTCACAGGGTTCTTTATAGAACATGTGTCGCATCTGCAAAACTTGGAGGCCGACGCACTAGCTGGTCTCGCTGCATCGCTGGCTGCCCCCGTTGGGTCCCAATATACCATTACAGTGATGGGACATGAGCTACTCTGTCCAAAGAATGCTTTGCACATATGTCAAAGCTACTCGCTACAAGTAGATTCTGACAATCGAGATTGGCGATTCTCATTCATAGACTACGTTGTCTACGAGATCCTGCCTGAAGACCTAAAGGAAGCAGCTTCCGTCAGAAGATGCTCAATCCGATTCTTCTATAACACAGCCACCAAAATGCTGTATTATTGTTCATATGACGGACTCCTCCTATGGTGTTTGTCTCAGACAGAGGCGCCAGAGACACTCCAAGAGGCGCATGATGGGACCTGTAGAGCCCATAAGCCTGGTCCCAAGCTATAAGACTGACTGCGCCGCATAGGCTATTATTGGCCCACCATGATGACAGATGCCAAAGAATATACAAAGAAGTGTCGGGCATATCAGTTTTACGCTGACTTCATCCACCAACCGTCAGAATATCTACACCCACGGTGGCCTCTTGTCCATTCGAGGCATGGCGAATGGACATCATTGGGACAATCAGCCCGTCCTCCTCTAAAGGACACCGGTTCATCCTCGCCATCACGGACTATTTCTCTAAATGGACAGAAGCAAAACCATTGACAAAAGTAAAAACCTCCAACATGATCAGCTTTATCAAGCACCACGTCATTTACCGCTTCAGAGTTCCTAGGAGGATTATCCACGATAATAGCCCCCAGTTCGTAAGACATGCATTCTATCGTTTTTGTGACAAGGACCAGATTCAGAATATGGCATCAACGGATTACAACCCTGCGGCTAATGGACTAGCCAAGGCATTCAATAAAACAATCGTCAAGCTGATCAAGAAAGTCGTCTCTTCTAATAAACGTGACTGGAATGAGAAGTTAGGTGAATGTATATGGTCTTACCGTACGACCGTTCGTACACCCACGGGCAGTACACCATTCTCCCTTGTCTATGAGAGCGAGGTAGTCCTGCCCCTCGAGATCCAAATCCCATCCTGACGGGTAGCCATCACTAACCAGCTGACTGACGAAGATAACCAATGTCGACAGCTACAAGAGTTAGAGGCGCTAGATGAAAAATGCCTGCTAGCGCAACAAAGAATCAAGCTTTATCAGGCTCATATTTTTGGTACCTTTAACAAAAAGGTACGGGAACGAACATTCCAAGTGGGCGACCTCGTCTTGGCAGTCTGAAGACCGATGGTGATGACTCACAAAACGGCAGGAAAGTTCGAGCCCAAGTGGAAGGAACCGTTCGTTATAGAAACGGTCTACTCTAATGGTGCTTACCGGCTGGCTAAACCTAATGGCGACTTGCTAATGATGCCCATCAATAGCAAGTTCCTAAAAAAGTATTACGCCTGAAGATGGAACTGGCATAGGCTCCCACATCCCCCAAAGGTGCCTATTGGTTCTGGTAAGGGGATTCCTCTCTTCTATATTTCTTCCTCAAGTAGATAAAGCACTTCACGTCCATATTACCTCTGGATTGCTCCTCTACACCCAAAATCGTGGCTACCATGTCCATATTACCTCTGAGTAGTCGCCCTCTTCTTGATTGATCCTACGATTATCATGGCTATCTAGACAGTTCACGTTCATACTACCTGTGAATTGTTGTTCTACATCCTAGCAAAGATTATGCCTGCCACGTTCATATTACCTCTGGTTAGGCATATCTTCCGTGAAGACCCCTTGTCATGTTCATCAAGGGCCAAGAAACCTTTTACCTGGGGTCGTTAAATAAAGAGACAGAAAAGTCCTTATACAGAAGCATGTGGCTACAAAGACCTATTATAGACTCTTCGTAGTTACGTACACAGAGGCATTTAATGCTGAAACTTAAGCACAACGTCAGCCTGGCAACAGAGGAGATGGGCATTTCACCTACAAAGAGGCACATGTTCATGCTTATGTTCAAAGTACCCCGAGCTTGACCCAAGTTCGGAACACTTTGAAGGGGGTCTTGTAGAAGCATGAAAACTCTCAGCTGACAATATTCCTCCACCACAGCGCAAATGTTACAAATGTGCAGATAGAGTATCAAAAAGACAAAACAGAAGATATGGAAGAAAGTTCTTTTATTATGATGTCTACAAAGGTCTGGTACATTCTCATCAAGGCTACATATAAAGGACCAGCCCTATTCTTCTACAAAGAATAGATTACAGATTCAGCAAAGCCTAGAGGACTCTATAAGGGGTTTAGTCTTCGTCAAAGCGCAGTCCCCCTTCTTCTCGGTACGCATACTTAATCTCCAGTGAAGCGTATTCTGACTTTCTTGTGGGCGCAACCCTCCAAAAGCGCATCAGCTACTCGACTGAAGTGAGCAACTTACTAAAGCAGTAATTGGCCCAGGTTTCTAGAAGGCACAGAAGGTCGCAAAGTCCAAAATGAGTAGGGCAGAGCACAACATGTGGCTCTTCGGGTTGGCCATCCACCCACAAGATAGGTCGTCAAGATCTCAAAGACCTCCAAGGCGTCGCCCAGGTTCGAACTCCTCATGAGAAGCGCTCTAGCACGTTCCGAGCCTCATCAACAGTTCTTCTACAAAGACATAGCCCCTTTGAACGAAGGAATCCTTAACCAAAATTCGACTTAGGCAAGGCCAACCGCCGCTCAAAGCTAAGTCTGGATCCAGCATGGTATTGAAGGACAAGAAGAAGAAGAAGACGTGGCTCTTCAGAAGAAACTCTGTCTTTATATAGGACAGAAATGGTACAAAACACAAGCCACATGGCCGACGATCAATGTTAGGGGTGAGCATTATTTGGTTTTGGACCAAAAACCAAACCGAACCGAACCGAATAAGAGGTTCGGTTCGGTTTTAAAAAAATTTGGTTCGGTTTTGGTTTTGAAAATACTAAAATTTCTTATTCGATTTCGGTTTTGGGTTTCGGTTTGGGTCCAAAACCGAAAACCAAAAAAAAATTTAATTGATTAAATTATATATATGTGTATGTGTACTATATATATAAGTATTAATATATATATGTATATACTAAATATATATAGGTATATACTAAATATGTCTATGTATATTTAGTTACTATATATATTAACAAAAAAAAGCTCAAAAAAATCAAAAAAATATGAATAAACCGAAAACCGAAATGATTTAATTCGGTTCGGTTTGATTCGGTTTTGGGCTAATTCTGTTCGGTTTCGTTTTTGCTTATTCGGTTTCGGTCCAATTCGGTTTTGGGTTATTCGGATCGGTTTAAACCGAATAAACCGAATGCTCACCCCTAGTCAATATCAAGACCCGCACCCAGTATAGGACACGAGAAGTGGGTATATCCAGCCTACACCGCAGTGTCGACGGTAGAATGCTGTTCTAGGTCACAATTAAAACTAAATACAATATGATATACTCTCCGTATGGAGGACAATCACAGCAGATACAACTCAATCACCAAAACTAGAAGTAGCACGATAAGATAACTATGAATCCACAAGAAAAGTACAACAGAGAGAAATAAATTTCGGTGTTATCAACACCAACTCAAACAAGCATAAAATAAAGACAACTCAAGACAACTAAAAATAAAATAAGAAAAACTCTAGCCATCTACTCCAACCTCTACTGTGTCACCTCTAGGCTAGCAGGTAACCTCCAAGCTATCTGTAAAATTTATCAACAGGTCCAGTTAGGACAGGAGCGAGCACAATACATCTCACGCAGTTCATAATATAACAGGATATGTAAATATGCTATAGAGTAAGATACATGAAACGCTGGGAAATATATAAAGTAAAAAAGATGACTGTAAAGAAATATCTACTATAAGTAAAGAACTAACAATGGCTAGTGATGCAAAGTACAAGATAGACATGTGAACGACTTGATAATAAACATAAAAGTTTGTACATGACTACACTACTTTGGAATTGTTCACATGACCATTTATACTCCCCTATACCCTAATCAATACACAAGGATCCAGACAGGTTATGTTATTGCACATGATATCACATAAAGGCCCATAAATGGGTGCACATGAATGTATATATGGGGGCTCTGTGAACATGAGAGTACATGAATCACAAGAGTGCACACGAATGGTGAAAGCACCGGAGTACATGATGAAAGTGAAACGCACATGACATACTGTAACCCGATGCTCCCGAGGGGAATGACATCTCATGAACGGATCCATATAGTACCAATCCGTGTTAACAACGTGACAGCATCAAGTAAAGTAATCTAGAACATAAATGTAAATCCTATCAAGTATGAAACGGTCAGATAATGTACTCGCCTGATACCCTGAACAGCTGATTTGAAAAGATGGCCAACTGGAGTCACAAAGTTCTAGTTAGAGCAACACAGGTTATAAAGAGTTCAATTAATATGGTAATTGAAATTATAAAGTAATCTATATGAGTCTAAGTCAATCTAGGTCAAAGTCAACTATTGGTCAACTCTGGTCAACTATAAAGTCAAACTAGGCCAACTCTAGTCAACTGTGGTCAAACTAGCTAGGGTTGGGTCAACAATGGTCAACTAGTCTAGGTTAGTCAATTCTAGGTCTAAACAAACTAAGTCTATACAAATCAAGTATCCATGATAGCTACTAACTCATAGCCTAAGTCACTTGCTAAACCAAGCATAAAACTAAACCATAAGCTAACAAGGCACACGAACTTAGTCATATAATGTATATATATATTATTCACATTCATATATTCATATACATAGATATATATAGGAAAGCTATATATATAGGCACATATATATATATATATATATATATATATATATATATATATATATATATATATATATATATATATATATAAAGAGAGAGAGAGAGAGAGAGAGAGAGAGAGAAGGAGAGGTAAAAGAGTAAGTGAGTGTGTGTGTGTGTGTGTGTGTGTGTGTGTGTGTGTGTGTGTGTGTGTGTGTGTTTGGCATGTGTGTGAAAGGATACGTGTTAATGTTCTCAGATTTAGTGATAGGTAGGTGTATCTGACATGGGATACATGGCGTCAAAGGGTGTATGAATGCATGTGTGTAAAAGGTTTTAGGTTAACTCAGTTTATAGAAATGCATACATACATACTTACATTGCATACATGTATACATACATATCATGTATACATACATACATTGCATACATGCCTATATACATATCATATATCATACTTGCATTCATTCATGCACCTATACATACATACATAGATGCATACATACATATCATGTATACATACATACATTGCATACATGCCTACATACATATCATATATGCATACTTGCATTCATTCATGCACCTATATATACATATATCGATGCATACATACATATTTGAATACATTATACTTGCATACATTATATTCATATATGCATACTCTACATTATATTACATTCATTCCTGCATACATGCATACATATAATATATACATACAAACTAATATATTTAACTCAAAATATATGTGAATACATACATTACATTACCTTAACACATATATATCATTTATTCATATCCCATATACATGCATACTTCAGTTCAGGCATTATATCCATTCACATATCATTAAGTTGTATACATATACTTATTTTTATTATATACATATCATTCATGCATATTACATACTTATATGCATCTATACATTATATACATTGTACACAACATGTAAAAATAGAAGAGGGAAAAAAACTGAAATGGAAAGGGAAGGGAAGGAAAAATGAAAAAAAAAGGAAAAATAATGGACATGTACATGCTTCCATAATATATTCTACATTACCATACATGCTATCATTATATATTGTATTACATTATGTATACATTATGCATTCATATCTATCATTACATGTGTACCTTGCATTCATATCTAGCATTCATTATATACTTTCATGCATACATTGTATATCATTCTTTCATTCATGCATTTATGCATTGCTTACATACATTACATTGATTGCATTCCTACATTCTTGCATTCAACCATATATATACATTAATGTAAAGAGGATACATATTATATATATATATATATATATATATATATATATTTTATATATATATATATATATATATATATATATATATATATATATTATATATCATTTTATTCATCTAACATATCATGCATTGCATACTCTACATTCATTTAATATCCATACTTCATAGGCTCATAGGTTACATAAAATGCCTATGTCATATAGTCACTCTTCTACTTAAAACCAATACTGTACCAATTAGGCCTTCACTAAATTCTAGGATTAAAGTATGTCGTAGCTCTTTATGTTAGCTTTTCGAAACTTCAAACGGATTGTATTCTTGTGTCCGGAAGCTCCCCAAAATTACAAAAACACCGAAACACGTTTGTCTTTCGGACATCTGACACTCAAATAGTTTTATAGAAAGTTCCAGAATGATTTTGGCTTAATAATATATATATATTTGGAAAGATAACTTCGATATGGTTCTTTTAAAAAAAACGAAAGATTAATCGGAGTTATAAGCTAAAAGTTATGACATTTCTAAGTTTCTTTGGTTAATAAAAACGTGGATAAATATTATGACGAATTTGAGTTGTTTTGGACAAAAGAAATATATGTAGGCCAAGATACTTGGATACCAACATAGGTATCCAAATGAAACTCATTCTAACTATCCTAACTAAGACCAATCCACTCTCTAACCATTCTAAAACTGAATTTAAATATCTATTTAAACTATTATCATACATACATACACATGGGGTATTCTAATTTGGGATCTATCAAGTAGGACAGAAGACACATATCTAAAATCCTCAAGAGAGCTCCAGATGGCCTCAAATTTGAATCTAAATAGGGTGGGGTGGATCCTATGGATTCAAAACTAACTAATATGCATAGAAAATCAATTTGGAGGGTTGGTTTTACCTATTGGGAGTGGAATTCCAATGATACTCCCAAGAACACGGCTCCGACACGAAGATCTTCCAAAAAAGGACACTCCTCCTTGCACTTTGCTCCAAATCTTTGCTAGCACCCTCCATTGGTAGTATGAGAAGGTTGGATGAAAGTTTTGGTGGAGGGATGTAAGGATTTGGAGATCAAGTCAAAGAGGGAAGCTCTCTAATTTGGGGAAGAACACTTTGTGAAGGAAAAGAGGCAAGATGGAATGAAATAAAAGAAAGGAAGGCTAACCTAGCTATAGTGGCTGCCATTAAACCCTATTTGGGCCTTGGAGGAAAGCTCAATAAGGCCTCAACTAGTCTTCTTGGTTAATTTTAAGTTAGGTTCAAGTTTGGGATCAAAAGGGTTAAATTTAAGCCTCTAACTTAACCAATCTAACAAGTGGGATTAGTCTAAACTCACTAACTTAATTAGTGGGATTTGTGGGCCATAACTAACTAATATTGGGATCTCGTCTACAGTCTAAGCTACCCGGATCACTAACACAAGTCAAAACGAAACGAAACTCAAACTCGACTAAACAAATCCTGTAAAATCAATATTAAAATATAAAAATTTCCAAAATATTAAAATATGAAAAATGACCAAAATCACAATACATTAATTTAAATATTTTTAAAATAATCTAAGATTCACCAATTAATTAAAATCCTAAATAATTCAAAAGTCACAAAATGACCAAAATATCCTTAGCCTAAAAAGTTATAAATAGTCATTCTAATCACATGGTTAGGTCTCCATGGTCATGGTTAGTCTCTAGGCTCAACAGTTCTAGGGTTCACTAGCTAACACATCAAAATTATAATTCACCAATTTCAAATAGTATTAAATTAATTAAAAATTTCCATAAATTATAAATCCTATTATTAAATAATAAATTTTTACAAAAGTTCAAAATTATCCTCATTTTAGAAAAGTGGGTGTTACAGTCAAAGTTTTCACATTAATGGGATGAACCTAGGGCTCAGCAAGATGAACCTCATTAAATAAAGTTTATTCGACTAAGTCCTAGACTATCCTAGGACCCCTTGAAATTTCCCAAGTAACGGTGGCAATTAAGAGGTAGTCGTTCATTAAGGAGCGGTCATTCATTGCTCTTTAAAAAAAACTTCAAAGCCAATGCCTTCAAGCAGAGGCGGCTACATTCCTGTGCCAACCTCAGGTGCAGACTGGTGATGTTTTGACACCACCTCAACTCCAACAACGCAGCACTCTGCTCTGACCTAGAAGCTCAACTACCTTTCGTCAGAGACTTGGAAGATACCATTTGCATCCAACACAAGTTCGTATGTCGCTCCAAAAGTACAGTAACCTCGTCAACTGAAGCCCAAGCCTACTCGTCGCCCTGAAGCACAGTGACTTCGTCGCTCGAAACACAGCCTTCTCGTCGCTTATACGCACAGAGGCTCCGTCGTCTTCGAAGCATAGTCCACTCGTCGTCTGAAAGCACAGAGGCTCCGTTGTCTCCAGAAGAACGGTCTACTCATCGTCCCAGAAGCATAGCAGTACTTATACCTCGCCAGAGGTACCGAAATCATGGTTCTACCTAGTCGATTTTCTTAAACCGACTCTCTCGAAGATAAGATTGGGATTAATCATGATTGATATCTTATCAAATTGATTTAAATCTTAGACGAAGATCAATCAGAATTCAAATCTGAGATAAAATCCCAAGATTTACTCGGCTGCATCCAAACGAGCAAATCGGCACACGTCATGTGTCTCCTTTTTCGGTTATTTTAATAACCACCAAAGATCTCGATTGAGAGAATCTCAATGTCCGCCACATGTCAGCGCCACAGAAGCCTGTATCGTACAATGATGGCAGATTCTTTCATATCTTAAAACCCTAATGCATATCACATATGTGCTCTCTTTCCCTATAAAAAGAAGGAGTTTTCCTTCAACAAAGAAGCGACCACCGATTATCAAATCTCCTGCTCCAGGCATCCTCTTGATCGGTAACCCTAGAGTACCATCAAAGGCATCAAAAAGTTAGAGAAAGTTCAACCCATCGTCAGATCATCAACGGAGTAAAGGAGCCGCTGCAGTGCTCGATCTCCACCGTCATACTTTCCTAGAAACTCTTTCCCTTGTACTTAGAATATCCTATTTAGGACTTCCTTCTCTGTACACAGGTCTTCCCCTTATACTTAGAATATCCTATTTAGGATTTCCTTTTCTGTACACAGGTCTTCCCCTTGTACTTAGAATATTCTGTTTAGGACTTCCTTCTCTATATATAGGTATTTTTATGGTCAATAAACAAAAAGTTCGTTCAACCTTTTGTGATGTCGAACAGTGGTGTTAACCCAACTTTCTCCACAAGCTAAATAAGTAGCAATGGAGGAAAAAAGTGAGCGTACGAAAGGGAGAAAGTGTGCGGGAGAGAGAGAGAGCAAGGGGCGAGAGGGAGAGAGGGAGGATTATCGCCTGGGTAGCTCGACGGTGGGTCGCAGAAAAGTGCGACCGACGTGCTGCAGTTTGGGGACTCTGGCGGCGGTGGAAGCTATCGACATGCGACACGGAGACGTGGGCTGGCCTGGACGACATGGTGCGGCGGACGCGCGGTTCCGTCGGAGCGCTGTGGGCGGGATGGGGCGGCCGTGGAGGGTTGAGGAAGGCGCGGAGGGGGTCTCACCGACGGCTTCCAACGCGCACGAAGGTGAGGTGTTTTTCTTGTTTGTCTGTTCTTCTCTCTGGTTTGGGGTGATGTTGATGGTAGTGACGATGGGTTATAGTGGTGACTTAGGATGGCTTATATGTGGCGATCAGCATTGGAGGACGCCCGCAGCGGGGAGCTGATGGTGTTGATGATTGGAGGGGTTGATTTGGGAAGCCAGGGGTCGGGTTAGGGGTGTTACGGTGGTGAAGGTGATGTGGCGGAGGACGGCTGTGTAGACGGATTCGGGTGGCCGGGAGGGACTATGGCCTGAGGTTAGGGGGTCGGGCTGCGACGAGGCTAGGGTGTGGCAGGGCGGTGGCGGTGCTGCCATTGGTGGTTGTCGACGGTGGGGGTTGGATTATGTCCTGTGCGACAGAAGAACAAAGTTGTGTCCGGCATGTCGAACACGGATAAGATAATTATATTTGTACTAGAAAATATAGTGTATGGGAAGGGGGACACGGCAACGATGCACAAATTTTGGTTGTGGAATTTCTATGAAAAAGAGCAACGGTGATATCTCCTTATATAGGAAGTGAAGACCCCTAGTTGGATACAGGTTGTCACCCTCATTTCTCGTATTTCATATTTATACTCGTAATTGGATTTTGGCATGTATTTTTATTTTTCTCGACTTGCGGAATTTTGGGTTTTCTCGTATTTTGGGTTTCGGCTCGGCTCGGTTTTAGTTGGATTGGTTTCATTTAAAACCCAATGGAACACTTTAGCCTATACTACACCCTCATTCCACCACAACCACCCTCATTAAAAACCCCACCTAACTTTCTCTCTCCTCATAACTTCTATTTATTTTCTTCATCATCTTCTTCCTTCCTCCACACAACACCCAACACCATAGGCAAGTACATCTTGCCACCATATAAGGACCCAATTTTATTTGTCCATTAGCTAGTTTAGGCTATGGTGAACAACATTAGAACCTGGCATTTTGTGATTTGGAGCTTCCATTTTTCTAGATCTAGGTTTTAACCATTTTGGGTTTTTCTTGGTTTTGATCTATTAAACTTAGATTTTTTTTTCCTTGTTTTGAGGCTTCCATGTGGAAGAGAATTCAATTTTACACAAGTTAGAACTTTGGAAATCCAAATTTGGTTTTATTTTGGCCAAGTTATGAAGATTTGAAGTTTAGGGTTCTTGGGGTCTTCCTCTCGGCCTGATGGAGAAGAAGACCTCGGCCTGCGCTCTTTAGCGCATGGCCGGATTGCGCAACCCCTCGGCCAGTGCCTTGCGCTGGACTGACTTGCACTGGCGCTTCTTAGCTCCAGCGCCTTCCTCCGCTGGCGCACTTGACTGCTACGCCGCTCGCTCCAGCGCTACTTGCTCCTGTGCAACCTGCACACAGCGTAACCTGCCGTCAGCACAATCCGCTCTCAGCGCAACCCAACCCTAGTGCAACTCAACCCTGCGCAACTTGACTCAGCGCAACCTGCTCCCAGCGCAACCTGCTCTCAGCGCAACCCGCTTTCAGCGCAACCCGACCCAGCGCAGTCCATCCCCTGCGCAGTTCATCCCCTGCGCAGTCCATTACCCCCAGCGTAATCTGATTCCCTGCGCAACCCACTTGCCCATTATGGTTTGATTTTATTTCTTGGACTTGGCTTCTCTTTTATGGATTAGAGTTTTGAGATCTTGTTCCACACAACACGACCTGGCACGGTTTTCGGTGTTTGCTTATGACTAGTACGGTTTTCATAAATTTTATGATTTATGATTCTAGTGCCTTCTGGTCTTCTTGATAGTGACCCGATGGGGTGCGCTCTTAATTGTAACCTGTGATTCGTAATTCACTTTTGCAATTGGATAACTAGATAGTGGCCCGTGGTGGCGCACTCCTGACTTGTAACCTGTTATTTGTAACTTGACTTGACTTGATGCTGTTGCGATGGCTAACTTGACTCGTATAATCAACTCTGACTCCGTGGGTGTTCATTCTTGCTGCTTGTGCAATCCACTTGTCCTGTCTTGCATCATGTCTAGGACGTGACTCCCTGGTTACCACGGTCAGGGATTCACACTGAATATGGACTAGGCTAATGACTAGATCAAACTATAGTTCATGGAGAATTTCCAGTCACAGGCGATCTCGTTATCTGGGCGCTTTAAACGAACTTGTAGCCTGCCGACGAGTAGGGCACATTTCCAGCACACTGTTACGTGTTGCACCCTCTAAGTCACCTAAGGGTATATCGTCTCCTGGGCGATGTACCCAACCATACTCTCAACCCGCGAAAGGATAACTAGATAGTCTGCAGGGCTTGGGACTGGAAAATTCTCATTGCATCTTGTTAGTAATTAGGCTTGTGATAACCCTAGTTAGTTAAGTAGTAAGCCGTAGTAATTGCTTGGCTGCTTGTGAATGGATGTTGTCTAGCCCTGTCTAAGTCTCATCTAAGTCCCTGTACCTGGTACTCCTGCACATGATTGTTTTACTTATCTTTAACAATAAATGGATAGAGACAAGTGCTATTCAGGCGAAGGGTTACAACCCCGATCCTTGTTTGGTTTACGGGTTGTAATCTGGCTCCCGGAATGGTTCCATGTCCCTAGTCGTTTATTGTCCTGCTGTACTTTTATTACTTGTACTTTTCTTCCATTTTCTTATGTTCTGATATGCTGGCTTTTGTCCTTATTTCATGGCCTCCTTTGTGGCACTTGCTCTTTCTGGGGTTTGACCCAGCTGGTTTTGTGTGGCCAGATTTTGGAGCAGTACTCGAGGATCTACCGAACTTCCAGTCCAATGGTGGCGACTAGAAGGAACCCGGGCTACGAGTGGGTTTTCCATTTTGTTTCACCCACTACATTGTAAATTTATTCTTTTGAGGCGTTTAGCCGACGAACACCTGTTAGCTCGATGTATCATTACTTCCTGTCTGCCTATGGGTTGTAACATGATTAACAAATCCTAGGGTTGATCATGTATGACTTAACTCTTGCTAGTCCTCGTATTTTGTATGACTAGCTTCATGATCAACTGAATATGTAATATTTGGAACGCCTTTTATTGTATATTTGGTGATCTAACATCTTCTAATTATATTATTTGTTTGAGATTAAGACAATAGGCTTGACCTTAAGAGACCGTTGGCTTGTAGTAAACCCTCATATCTAGACAGTCGTGATCGTATATCGAGGTGGATTTCATTTCAATATACGTAGCTGGCTATGTACGCACCTGCTCTCCAGTATTCTGGTTCTGGGCGTCACATGGTTTAAGTGGTGGCCCATGCAGGTCTTGGCATTCAATATATATGAGGGTTTACCGGATAGATGTCTCAATCAGTACTCGTCTTTGATCTCCGTTCATATCCTCTGAATCTCTGGATTTTTTTTGCCCTGATCATGTGCTTGTATCGTTGATCTGTCCTGGTCCTTCCTTATTGTTTTTCCTGTGTCGTCTTCTTCAGCGGTACTGTACCTGACCCCGCCGATCAGCAAGATGGAGCACTTTCCATAGACCAGCAACCCGGAGATCAAGCCCATCATTCCGGAGTAGCCTCCAGAGTTGTACCTCCCGGAGGAGAGCCCCCAGTTCGGCCCGTCCAGCCTGCAGAGCCTGACAATGGCACCTTGGTAGGTCTCATCAGGACCTTGATAGCTTCCCAGGATCGTCAAGGAGACGCCTTACACCAGGTAGTGGCAGATGCTTTGACTAGAGGCGGTCATCCAGGGAACAGCGCGGCCAACAGCTTTAAGCGCTTGAACCTCCATTCTTCGACGGAGCGAGGATGCGATTGCCACGGACGCTTGGCTTCAGGATACCGAAGTGATTCTGGAAGCAGCCAGGACACCTGAGAATGAGAAGGTGGCGGTGGTACGCCTATAATTGCTGGACTTGGCTCGCAGTTGGTGGGCGGCGCAGGCCATGGGATTAGTGGCACCCATTGCTTGGGCAGTGTTTAGAGAAAGATTCTAGACGAAGTATTTTGATGCTATAGCTCGGTACGACCTACAGACGAGATTTACCAACTTGAAGCAAGGAGGCAGAACGGTCGACGGTTATGCATCTGAGTTTTCTAGACTCAGTAGGTTGGCAACCGAGTTTGATAGGGCCCAGCGGTTCCAACAGGGACTGCATTTAGAGATCTTGTTGGCAGTTGAGCGGTTCGAGCACCAGACGTTCGATGCAGTATTGAGAGCAGCTAGGAGGCATGAGTACACCTCCCAGAGGATCGTGGATAGGACCGTAGGTAGGAAGCGATCCCACAGTCAGATGCACCAATCATCAGCTCTGGCCCCGGCAGCTAGGAGTTTGACCATTGGAACTCCGAGGTGGGCGGCCTCAGTGACATCGGTTCAACATTCAACCTCGACGTACCCGCAGCAATAGAAGCAGAAGCAGACTTCCGCGATAGGATGTTCTCATTGCGGGAAGCCAGGCCATGTAGTGGCGGATTATCGTAGGGCGCAGGGATTGTGTCTGGCTTGTGGAGCGGCAGATCACAAGATAGGAGCCTGCCCGAATAGGGGTAGTTCATCCTCTTCCAACCTAACCAGTCCATCGGTTAGGGGACCAGCACCTATGCAGCAGCAGCAGTACCCGAGGCCCTTATTGCCTCAGGCCCAGGCATTTCATCAGCAGAACCAGCAGCAGTACACCCAAGCCCAAGTGCAGAGCAGGCAGAGAGGTTTCCAGCAGAGGGGACCCGCAGCAAGAGGACAAGGTCAGGCCATGATGATGGCTATGGAAGAAGAAGTTGTACCAGGTGAGGTAGTGGCAGGTACTATTCTCGTCAACTCCTCTCCAGCATCGGTATTATTTGATTCTGGTGCATCGCATTCATTCATGTCTGCACGATTCGCGATACGGATAGGATTGGAGCCTGAGTCATTATCAGTAAGGCTCAATATACTTACTGGTAATGGTCTTGTGGGAGTAGATCGAGTGTTTTCCTCGTGTCGGATCGTAGTTAGCGGTAGAGAGTTCTCCGCTAGATTCATAGACTTTCCTATGGCAGACTATGATGTAGTCTTAGGCATGGATTGGTTAAGGAACCAGTATGCAAGGATAGACTGCTATGTTGGCAGGGTTGTCTTTAGTATTTCATGCGAGCCAGAGTTTTCATTTTCCAGAGGCGCAGTGGAACCATCTTCTCCAGTATTGTGGATAGCAGTAGCAGTAGTACAGTTACCCCGAATAGTTGAAGAGTTTCCAGATGTCTTCCCAGAGGAACTTCCAGGGATGCCGCCAGAGCGGGAGATCAAGTTCATTGGACAGCACCAGTATCAGAGAGAGTCTATAGGATGGCGCCTTCAGAGTTGGAGATTTTGTACAAGATGATTGAAGAATTAAGGACCAAAGGATTCATTCGTGTAAGTGGATCGCCTTGGGGAGCCCCGATGCTTCTTGTAAAAAAGAAGGATGGTACGTCCAGGTTATGTGTAGATTATCGTACCTTGAACTCAGTGACAATCAAGAATAGATACCCTTTCCCGAGGATAGATGACTTGTTTGATCAACTCAGAGGGGCTTCAGTGTTCTCGAAGATAGACTTGCGGTCAGGATACCACCAGATCAGAGTCAGAGAGCAGGACATCCCAAAGACAGCATTTAGATCGAGGTATGGGCATTGGGAGTTCCTTGTTATGCCCTTTGGAGCGACCAATGCGCCATCCGTCTTCATGGACCTCTTGAATCGCATTTTCATGCCTTACTTGGATCAGTTCGTGATCATGTTCTAGATGATATCCTGGTCTACAGCAAGAGCGAAGCGGAGCATAAGCAGCATCTCAGAATCGTCCTTCAGACGCTTAGAAAGCACCAGTTGTACGCCAAGTTTAGTAAATACGAGTTCTGGCTCGATCACATTTCGTACTT
This sequence comes from Iris pallida, assembly GCA_029216955.1. Taxonomy (NCBI): domain Eukaryota; kingdom Viridiplantae; phylum Streptophyta; class Magnoliopsida; order Asparagales; family Iridaceae; genus Iris; species Iris pallida. The sequence goes on along the minus strand of JANAVB010017599.1, from coordinate 9,995,379 downwards.
GGGTCACATCATTACTCGAGGAGGAGTAGAAGTGGATCCCCAGAAGATTATGGCGATCGAGTCATGGCCAGTACCTAGCTCAGTGGCAGAGGTTCACAGCTTCCTTGGATTGGCCGGCTACTACCGGCGGTTTGTTTCATATTTTACAAGGATTTCGGCGCCGATGACCCAGTTGACCCGCAAGGATGTGCAGTTCGCTTGGACAGCAGAGTGTCAGGAATTATTTGGGAAGTTGAAGCAAGGTTTGATAACGGCTCCCATTCTCACACTTCCAGATGGGACCGAAGGATTCACAGTTTATTGCGACGCTTCAGGCAGAGGATTGGGATGTGTCTTGATACAGCATGGGAAGGTAATATCTTATGCATCATGTCAACTTCGTGATCATAAGAAGAATTATCCGACCTACGACTTGGAACTGGCAGCAGTAGTGTTTGCACTTAAGCTTTGGCGACACTACTTGTACGGAGACAGAGTGGAGATATTTACTGATCACAAGAGCCTGAAGTATGTTTTCACCCAGAAGGACCTTAACATGCGGCAGAGAAGATAGCTCGAGCTACTGGTGGACTACGATATGGATTTACAGTATCACCCAAGGAAGGCCAACGTTGTAGCAGATGCGTTGAGCAGGAGAGCAGGAGTTTATTTTCTAACGGCACAACCAAAATTATTGGCAGATCTTCAGAAGATGGGAATTGAAGTGGTTCTTCCTACCAACGTGGCATTGATGGCCAGTCTACAGGTTCAGTCCAGCATAGTCGAAAGGATCCGGATGGCACAATCTACAAATTCTAAGATTCAGCGACTCAGAGTAGAGTGTGAGGCGGAAAGAAGGCCAGAGTTGTGCATTCATGAAGATGGTACACTTCGGTACGGTACTCATCTTTGTGTACCCAGTGGAGATATCAGACAGGAAGTCGTGGTAGAAGCTCACAGTTCACAGTATTCTATTCATCCCGGTGGCACAAAGATGTACCGTGATATTTGTCAGCATTTCTGGTAGAATGGCATGAAGAGGGAGATAGCCCTGTTTGTCTCTCGGTGTTTGGTTTGCCAGCAGGTTAAAGCTGAACATCAGAGGCCCGCTGGACTTCTTCAGCCCTTTCTGATTCCAGAATGGAAGTGGGAGGATGTGACCATGGATTTTGTGACTGGATTGCCTAGATCCCAGCTGGTAGAGATGCTATTTGGGTTATAGTTGACCGGCTCACGAAGGTGGCTCATTTTCTCCCATTCAGAGTTGGTCAGTCTACAGCCCAGTTGGCAGAGATGTACCTCAGATAGATTATCAGGCTTCACGGAGTGCCCGTCAGTATCACCTCGGACCGAGATTCAAGGTTCACATCACACTTTTGGCGCAGCCTGCAAGAGAGTTTGGGAACTCACCTTCAGTTTAGCTCAGCTTATCATCCGCAGACCGATGGTCAGTCAGAGCGCACAATCCAGACACTAGAAGACATGTTGAGATCTTGTACACTTGACTTCGGTGGTTCATGGGAAGATCACCTGCACCTGGTGGAATTTTCGTACAATAATAGTTTCCAGGCCAGTATTCAGATGGCCCCGTTTGAGGCGCTGTATGGCAGGAAGTGCAGATCCCCGCTAGCATGGGATGATGTCGGAGAGAGGCAGATGCTCGGTCCAGATATGATTGCCCAGACAGTTGAAGTAGTCAGAAAAGTCAGGGATCATCTTCGAGTTGCCCAAGATCGCCAGCGACATTGGGCCGATGCCCATCGGCGTCCCTTAGAGTTTGCTATCGGCGACCATGTATTCCTTAGGATCTCGCATAACCGCGATGTTATTCGTTTTGGCGTATGGGAAAAGCTTAGTCCTAGGTATATAGGGCCGTTCGATATCCTGGAGCGAGTAGGAGATGTATCCTATCGTCTTGCTCTTCCGCCGTCGCTAAGTGAGGTGCATGATATATTCCATGTGTCCCAATTACGACGGTATATCCCGAACCCGAGCCATATCCTAGACCATTCGAAATTGGTTGTTGGTACCAACCTTTCGTATGAGGAGAGGCCCGAATCTATATTAGACCGGAGAGAGAAGATACTCAAGAACAAGACTATTAGCTTAGTCCGTGTTGCTTGGGGTCATCACTCTCTAGGTGAGTCAACGTGGGAGCGTGAGGACGACATCCGATCGTGATATCCCGACTTGTTTGACTCGTAAGGTATATTGTCTTCCTTATGCCTTATGCTTTCCATCCCTTGCTTGCATGTATGATTGTATGATTGAACTGCTTAGTGTAGTTGTTGGTGCTTAGTGTAGCTTGCCGTGGCAGTCTCTAGCTCCTTGATTAAATTCCGAGGATGGAATTCTTTTAAGGTGGGTAGAGTTGTCACCCTCATTTCCCGTATTTCGTATTTATACTCGTAATTGGATTTTGGCATATATTTTTATTTTTTTCGACTTGCAAAATTTTGGGTTTTCTCGTATTTGGGGTTTCGGCTCGGCTCGGTTTTAGTTGGATTGGTTTGATTTTAAACCCAATGGAACACTTTAGCCTATACTCCACCCTCATTCCACCACAACCACCCTCATTAAAAACCCCACCTAACTTTCTCTCTCCTCTAACTTTGTCACTACCACATTTCTAGTGTAAGGGTATTTTTGTCATTTTTGTGGTAATTTAAATTTATTAGAATTTATTTGAATTTTTGGGAATTTTTAGGAATTATTTTGGGATTGTTTGGACTAGGTTGACTTTGACTAATCTTGACCCTTGTAGACTAACCTAGAAGCTAACCCTAGTTAGTATGGACTTGGTTAGGTTATGTGACTCTAGCCTAACCTAGCATGACTTAAGTTAGTAGTAATTAGTTCATTAGAAATTGAGTGAGGAGATTAGGAATTAAATGGTTTGAGAAATGGCTTGTGATTTCACAAGTCATTTTGTGACTTAACCTAATAGGTCTAGCCAACCTAGTGCAAACCCTAGCCTAGTCCACACTTGGTCGGCCACCTAGCTTAATCTAGGGATTCCCCTACTATAAAATCCCTCCTAAAATCTAGGGCTAGCCTCTTCTTTAGGAATTTATTGCAAGAGAAGAAAGAGGTGAGTCTCCATGTTTAAAAACCCATAGAAAATCTATTATAGATCCTATTTCTCCCAAACAAGTTGCATTGAATCCTAATATTACTGTTCTTGCTGCTATTTGAGTTTTATTTTAGTTTGAGGTTGTTTTGATTGGATTGGGATATCAAGAGAGGAGCTCACAAAGAGGGGTTTTTCTTGAAGGTTCAACAATAGGTAAATTTCTTATTTCTCCATGGATTTTCGATTTCTCTTCATGGTTAGGAAGCCCCAGGAGACCCCTAAGTGTCTGTATAGGTTTCGTGTCGGGTACCATAGGTTTCGTGTCCGTTCTGGACACGTATCAGAGCCTAGGCTGAAGTGCTTGTCGAAATGCCTCAAAGGGCATTTCGATTTTATTCGTGCAATATTTTTGAATAGGAAATTAAGTTTTATCATTTATTATTGATTTCTAATCTTCTGTGGTGATTATAGTGTCGATTTGTGTCGGATTCACGGCTTGGACACGCGCCGCACACTACGCGTACACGCTACAGGGATCCCCTGCTGTTCGGGGGTTGTGCCGGACACGACACGGCGAGTCTTGACACGAGATTTTGGGGGAGTCTCGGGGCACCCACTGACACACCATATGTCAAATTTCGTGGGCCTACGTGGCGTGTCGAAGGATTTATTGACAGTGCACTGGTCGCCACTGTCAGTCCCAGGCCGAGTTTTTCGACACTGATACGGCCCTATTACTATGGACACGACACCCTAGGACTCAGTACAGGTGCTTGGACACTTAGCTGGACACTAGGTGTACTTACTGACACGAGCACGAGACACAGTAGTGTCCTGTGTCGTGCACACGACACGAGTGCACGTGTGCACGAGACAGTGCACTGGACAGTGCACTGTTGTGTCTGTTTTGAGTTTTCCTTGTTCTGGACACGTCGTGTCCACTTGGGTGGACACCATTGCATTGTGGGACACATATATATGTATATTTTAATTACCAACCATTAACTTTGCAAATTAATTAATTTTTGAATTATTTTTCCCATTTTTTCCCCAAATTCTGAAACATGCTATTTCCCTGTATTTTCCAGTTTTTTAATCCGAACTTGAGCAGTCTTTTTGACCTGTTTAACTGATGTGAAATGTTGGTTTTAGTCTCTAATATGGTTCCCCTACATGTTATCTATCTATGGGTCAAATTTGGGTGATTTTGGTTTGGTTTTGAATACAAATGGGGGCTTGATTGTTGTGGACTGAACTGTCATGGTCTGGACAGTTGGGGTATGTGCTGAATTGATTTCCTTTTTCCTATTTTTGAGAAAACCTGAACTGTTAATGAATGATTTTCCTTCCTTCTCCTTAACTGTCCAGAAATAGACTGCTACTTTTTCCCTCTACACACACATGACACTATCACCTAGGGTTTACTCCCACACACACACAAGTTTATATATGCTCTCACACATTGTTTTATGACACACTTTAGTCCTAACACTCACACATCTCTAACACACACAGGCCTATGACACACACAACCAAATACTTGTGCACTCTTGACACACACTCACTCTCTAACACTCTATCTTCCTATGTACATATTTTCTAATGTAATATATATATGTAACGTAAGTATATATTTAATGTATACTCTAATATATGTATATATATATAATGTAGGTTTGTGTATTATATATAAGTATTTAGTATAGATTCATGCATTGGATGAATAGGTATATTGGCATATATACTAGTATCATGTAATGTGTATATATATATTATGGTTGTGTAATATATATATATATATATATATATATATATATATATATATATATATATATATATATATATATGTGTGTGTGTTATGTATTAGATTAGGTAAATATATCAATATGTGTAGTATTATAGATATAGGTAATGTCATGTTGTCTTGTATTATGGGTTGGCTAATAGGCATGATATAGCCTATGGCCTGTGTGTGTCTGTTTGACTAGTGAGCCTAGATTGGACTTGTATAGCTTAGATTGACCTAGTTTAGACTTGTTAGACCTAGTTTGACCATAGTTGACCAAGTTTGACTTCTAGGGTTGACCAGAGTTGACCAAGAGTTGACTTTGGCCTAGATTGACCTAGACTCATGTAGAATGCATAGTAGAACTTTATTTTACCATCTTGGGCTTGTTGTGACTTGTGCTGTTCTGATTAGGAGCCAGACACCACTCTCGGACAGTACTTTCATATTGGACACTCAGATACCAGGCGAGTACATTCTTTGATCATTTCATATCCTGGTTAGAATTATTTCCTGCAGTAGATTACTTTACTTGTACCGTTACGTTGGTCACACGAATTGCTACTATATGGATCCCTTCTTGAGATGTTATCCTTAGGGCGCATCGGGTACTACATGTTCTGTGTGTTTTACTTACATGGCGTATCACTATGCTTCATTGGTTTACTGATTACTTGTGACATATACTCTTATAATGACAGAGTCTTCCTTGAATCCTTATCCCATACATTGGGTTTCCTAGAATCCCTATTTATGGGACATCTATGTACCACCCTCCGGGGGCCTTACATGAAATCATAACATAACCTGGTTGGATCCTTGTGTATTGATTGGGGGTACGGGGGAGTAGAAGTGGACATGTGAATAATATACCAGTAGTATCTTATCAGAATCATTCCGTAGTGTCTTATCAGAATCATCCCATGCCATTTACATGTCCATGTTGTACTCTGACTCACTAGCCACATGTTAGCTCTTTATTTATAGTAGATATTTCAATTACAGCTTTCTTTCCCTGTTTACATACTGCACTTCTTTCAGTACTTGTATCTTACTTTACAACATGATTATATTTTCTAACCTGCTATGAACTGTTAAGATGTACTGTACTAGCTCCTGTCCTGACTGGACCTGTTGAAATATTACAGAGGACGAGGAGGAGGCCTGCCTGGACACTTTCTACGGGGCAGCCTTAGATGACACCTGCGAGCTGGACCCTCAGGAGGACCCAGCTCTAGCTGAGGATATCACCCCGATTGCTTAGACTAGATTAGTTAGGCTTATCTTCTTTTATGTAGTCTTGAGGCATGTTTTAGCTAGACTTTATTTGGAGTTCAGAGTTGTATATATTCTTTCATTCTGTATCTGAGACCATGTACTTCTGGATATTGCTGGGATTATCTTAGACTACTTTTCATCTATTTATTTCCTTGAGTTCTATTTCATATCGTGCTATCTCTTCCTTAGTTATGATTGAGTTTTACTGCTATGTCACCCCCATTCGGGGAGTATAAACTATTTAGAGATATATTGCTAGTTGATTGTAGACCTAGGACAGCGTTCTACCGTCGACACTGCGGCGTAGGCTGGACGTACCCACGTCTCGTGCCTTACTCTAGGGTGCGGGTCATGATACGTTTTTAGTGGTGGCCCATGCAGGTCTAGACTAGAAGTGTAGTGGTATTCGAATTAGAGTATCACTACAGCCTGCAGTAGGATATAAGACATTAATTTTATGGTACTCAATCACTTTAGGAAAAATTCTTTTATTGCCATCTAAATCCTTATTGTCAGCTGATCCTTTGAATTTTTAACTGTCCGCCTTTGTTATTTCGCTTCTTTCTCAGAAATTGATACTCTTGTTTGTCTATCTTCAGGATGGTAGAGACTCGATCGCAGCGTGCCATTCATGAGGATGCTATAGCGGGGACTGCTACCTCTCAGCCAGTACAACGAGGCCAGGGGACTGCAGGTCCTTCTACCTCTGCACCTCGGCAGCCGCAGCAGGGGGTATGCATCCACCGACTCGGAGGCAGGACCCGGTCATTCCAGAGGATCCCTTCCAGCAGCCACCGCCTACAGGATACGTGGATGCAGCGCAGATATTGTAGGAACGAAATCGTAAAGCACAATACTCTAGAGGGGGGGTGAATAGAGTAGGCAGCGGAAATATGCTAATTAAAAAATGTTAGCAGTAAGATTACAGAATAATAATCACAACTAAGTAAAGTAAAGGCAGAGATAAGAAAACAAACGCAAAGACATCGATGTATATTGGTTTCCCTCTGTTGAGGACTAATCCAGTCGGTAGAACTCTTGCTACCAGTTGAATCCACTATTGGAAAAACTGCAAGTTTTCTTATGAAGTCCTTGCAACTTCTACAACGCGAGCTTTGATACGAAGAACTCGTCCAACTTCAAATGTGAAGAGGTATTCTTCAATCAAGCCTTCTGATTACAATCTCTCAGAAACTTCTAGACCGTACCGCACTGGCAAATCGACTAGAGGATTGTAATTGGCTTGGGATCTGAAATTTAAAGCTCAAGAAAAACTCTTTGGAAGACTGAAAGCTTTAGATAGAAAGAAGATTGAAAGTGAATGAGTGAGTTGAAATGATCGAAATCCTTCTCTATTTATAGGAATTCCAAAGACAGAATTCTGGCAGAATTCGGGCAGAATTCGGGCAGAACTCGATGAGGAAATCTCGGTCAAATCCGCAACTGCAGGAGGACCAAGTTCCAGAGAATTCAAAAATCAAACGGCCACCAACCGAACTCTGGCCGAACTCTGGCCGAGTTCTGTCAGGGTTAGGTTAGGTTTTTTAAAAACAATTTTTGGAGATTTTTGAAAACCTTTTTGAAAACCTTTTTGAAGCTTTTGTTTAAAAGAATGTTTTTCAAAACAAAGGATATTTTAAAAGTATTTTGAAAACATTTTGGAATAGCCTATTTGCCAGTACGACTCGGTGTACAACGTATTCCTAGACTCAATAAAATGAAAGATATATTGCTTAAAGGAAATACAGACTCGAACAGGCAAACATAGCTTCGGTCTTGAACTGTGTAGATAGCTGTTCTTGTTCATGTCCAAGAGTCCGATACATCCTGACTAGCTTCAAATATCCAGACAGAGTTTGATCAATTATTAAAATCAGGTTGACCATATGACCAATGGGCCAACAATCTCCCTTATTTTGATAATTGACAAACTATGAATGATATAACATTTAAGCTAGAAATAAAATAAAAAATAGTTCATGTCCTGCATTTTCTAAAAAAAATGAGGAGCACGGTCAGAACGGTACCAATCATATGCGTTATCGGGCTGGAAGTAGGCATGAACAGCCTCATCCTCACAGCGGTAACCAGAAAAAGCTGGATCTCTAGGGATGGAACCGGCTGAATGTCCAGTCTGGGCGAAACGAAGATCAGCTAATGAGTTTGCAATCGCCTGATAACGGGTGACGTCGCGGAACTCACGTTCGTAAGCCATGTCCATCATGGAGGCGTGCAAATATGAAAGGTGCTGGTGTATGCCCTCAAATGTCGTAGCATACTGCTGAGGAGGTGGAGGAGGTGGAGCAGTAGCAGGAGCAGGAGGAGGAGCAGATGCAGTCCTACTGCGGCGAGATAACTTGAGAACCTTGGGCTCAGGGTCTTGAGCACAAGTAGATAAGTCAATGTCGAAACGCTGAAAGATGCGTAGGAGAATCATCGCATAAGAGAGATTTCTATCTCTTGTACGACAACGTCCCATCATCTGAATAATGGTCTTAGGGGCAGAAAATGGAATCCCCTTAAGAATGTGATACATAGCAGATAATTCAAGAGACGTGACATCATCCTTCGAAGTAGACTTTGGAAGGAGAGTAGAATAAATGATACGGTGCAATTCATAATTAAACAAGTTCAGGTTGTTTGCCTTGAACTTTCCAGAGCGAACTCTATCAGGTGCACAAAGTTCAGCTTTGAAACTGGTAAGTGTCGTGCCTTCGGGGAAATCAAACTCAGTGATGTCAACAAGCGGTTCACCTTCGTTGGGAATACCAAGGATCTCCGCTAAGAGAACATCATTAAAATTGATATCTATTCCTCCAACACGTGTGCTTACATCAAAAGTGTTTAATATGATATTGCAGTAAAACAGTCTAATGGCATTAGTTGCTACGGGAAAACAGAGTTTAACAAAATGCTGTAACCCTAATGCCTCAAAGAAATGGCGATGATCAGGAAATACAGTCCACTTGATGGGTCCGCCTGTGCATATGGATCTCATGGAGAAGTCTCCATACCACAGTAAGGCTTGGTCTAGGGTTTGAAAGTAAAACCCGTCGAACGCGCCGTCGCTAGATTGGACTGGCGAAAATAGAGAATTAGTGGGTGGATCCGAAGACGAACCTTCCTCATTTGGGTTGGTTGTCTTCTTCCTATTAAAAGAGTTGAATCCCTTAGGTGCCATTTGTGCAAATAGAAGTAAATATGCACTAATTGAAAAGTAGATAAAAATGGAGTTATACCTCCCGAAATCAAAGTATGTCGAAGAGAACGACGAACTCCGCACGAATCCAAAGTTTGGATTGATTTTACCACTTGGATTAGAAGATAGGGGGTGGTGAAGAACTAGGGTTCGGGGCTCCTTCGCGGCTGCTGTTGCTGGTTATGATGTAGTTTAGAAGCAATGAGGAAGAAAGGCTCTCGGGTTCTGGTATATATAACCTGACACCCTCAACCGAACTCGGGCCGAATTCGGTCCGAAGTCTGGCCGAATTCGCCTGGGTTTGGTTTGAAATACTTTCTTTTTCATTGGCTCATTTCAAATATTTAATTCAAAGATTAGTAATTTTAACCTTCAACTAACATAATTAATATTATTTTATAGATTAAATATTATTACACAGCGACTGTTTCAGATTAGCTGTAGGAGTACTGTCCCAGCTGGCGGAGGTTCACCGGGGAACTCTTAAGTACCGCTTCGCTTCAACCGTAGTTGTGGTGACAGACAAACTCTTTATTGGCTTGTCTCTAACACAGTTTTTGCATATTAAAATAACATCATAAAACAAAATTAATTAATATTATTGACGTCCAAAATTCCTAATTCTCGACGTAAATAATTGAAACGATCTTCTGCTAGAGGTTTTGTGAAAATGTCAGCTAATTGATTGTCAGTATCTATGTATACAAGGTCAATATCTCTATTTTGATGATGATCTCTAAGAAAATGATGTCTAATCTCGATATGTTTAGTACGAGAATGACATACAGGATTCTTAGTCAAATTAATAGTGCTCGTGTTATCACAGAAAATGGGAATGTGTGTATAAAATAAATCATAGTCTTCCAAGGTTTGTTTCATCCACAAAATCTGAGCACAACAACGTCCTGCGGCGATATAATCAGCCTCTGTTGTTGATAGGGCTACAGAATTTTGCTTTTTACTAAACCATGAGACTAAAGCTTTGCCTAAGAAATGACATGTGCCACTGGTACTTTTTTTATCAACTTTGCATCCGGCAAAATCTGCATCCGAATAACCAGTAAGGTCAAAGGACTTAGTTTTGGAATACCACAAGCCAACAGAAGAAGTGCCCTTAAGGTATCGAAAGATACGCTTAACTGCGCACATATGTGATTCTTTTGGATTAGCTAGAAAATGTGCACACATGCAAACACTAAACATTATATCTGGACGACTAGCAGTTAAATAAAGTAAACTACCGATCATACCTCGATACTTACATGTGTCGACCGGCTTGCCTTGTTCATCAAGCTTTGTTGAAGTTGCCATCGAAGTTCCAATAGGTTTGACATTGTCCAGATCGAACTTCTTTAGCAAATCTTTAGTGTATTTGGCTTGATTTATGAACGTCCCATTGTCAGTTTGTTTGATTTGCAGTCCGAGAAAGAATTTCAGCTCTCCCATCATGCTCATCTCAAACTTATTCTGCATACACTTAGAAAATTCTTGACACAGAGATTCATCAGTAGATCCAAATATGATATCATCTACATAGACTTGTATTAAAAGAAGCTTACCATTAAAGGACTTAATAAAAAGTGTAGTGTCAACCTTGCCTTTTGAAAAACCGTTGTCAAGTAGAAAAGAGCTTAGACGATCATACCAAGCACGAGGGGCTTGTTTCAAACCGTACAAAGCTTTCTTCAACTTGAAAACATGATCAGGGTTTTTAAAATCTGTGAAACCTGGAGGTTGTGCTACAAAAACTTCTTCTTTAATAAAACCATTTAAAAATGCACTCTTGACATCCATTTGAAATAATTTGAAATTATGAAAACATGTAAATGCACATAACATGCGAATGGATTCTAATCTCGTAACTGGGGCATAAGCCTCATCGTAGTCGATACCTTCTTCCTGATTGTATCCTTGAGCTACGAGTCGAGCCTTATTACGAGTCACTAAACCATTCTCATTTAGTTTATTTCAGAATACCCAATGGGTGCCAATGACCGGACGATCAATAGGCTTAGGAACAAGTTCCCAAACTTGATTCCGTTCAAATTGGTTTAATTCCTCTTACATAGCATCTATCCAAAAACTATCACTACATGCTTCATCAATAGTTTTGGGTTCTAGCTGTGAAAAAAATGCAACACTAGAAACAATATCTCTACTGGATGTACGAGTACTTACACCTTTGGTAATGTCACCAATTACCAAATCCTTTGGATGATCAGCTGTAAATTTTAATCTTTTCGACAGACTCTGAAGGTAGCTGGTTCCTGGATCTTCTCTAGGAGGATCAGCTAGTGCCGAGCTTGGTTGAGAATCAGCTGTTGTTGAGCTTGGTACAGTTGGATCTTCGTCATTGTCATCGATAGTCATTTGATTCAGTTCATCAAAAGTGACGTTGATTGACTCTTCGATGATCATGGTTCGTTTGTTGAAGACTCTGTATCCTTTGCTCTTGGCCGTATAACCTACAAATATACCTTCATCGGCCTTTTCGTCAAACTTTCCCAAATTGTCTTTAGTATTAAGAATAAAACATTTACAACCAAATATTCTAAAATAAGAAACAGATGGAATTCTATCAAACCATAACTCAAATTGAGTCTTCTTCGATTTAGGTCGAATTAGAACTCTATTGAGAATAAAGCAAGCTGTATTGACAACTTCAGCCCAGAAATATTTGGGTAGACTAAACTGGTTTAACATCACTCTGGCCATTTCAGATAGAGTTCTATTCTTACGTTCCACAACTCCATTTTGTTGTGGAGTCCTAGGACAGGAGAACTCGTGTACAAAACCGTGTGTGTCACAAAAATGCTCAAACTCTGCATTCTCGAATTCGCCTCCATGATCGCTTCTAATACGAGTGATCATGTAACCTTTTTCATTCTGAACTTTCTTGCAAAAGGCGACAAATTCGGATAATGCATCATTTTTGCGTGTCAAGAAGTATACCCACGTGTATCTAGAGAAATCATCTACAATTACGAAAGCATAAAGTTTACCTTCGAGGCTAGCAACTCTGCTATGACCAAATAAGTCTATATGAAGCAATTGTAGAGGTCTAGTAGTACATACTGCGTTTACTGACTTGAATGTGGATCTGGTAGCTTTGTTCTTTTCACATTGGCTGCATACCGAATCCTTCTTGAATGTAATGTCCGGTAAACCACGTACTAGCTTCTTTGTGGATAATCTTGATATTGTATCCATATTTGCGTGACCGAGTCTCATATGCCACAGATGACTCTCATCGCTTTTAGCCATTGAGCATCTACCTGAAATGTTAGTTTCTTCCAACAAATAGAAAACATATATGTTGTCTTCCCTGATACCTTCAAAGATAGTATTACCAGTTGAGCTATCAACTATAATACATTTGTCTTTGCCAAAGTTGATGCCATAACCATGATCAGCCAAATGACTTACGCTGAGTAGATTATGTTTCAACTCGGTAACCGGACAGATATCCTTAATCATAGGATAGGGAGACTTACCAACATTATCGATACCATTTCAAGTTATTACCGAAGGAGACATAGCCTTTCTTCTTTTTCTTCGACAGTGTTGTAAATAGTATAGCGTCACCGGTCATATGCCGTGAGCAACCGCTGTCGAGGATCCATTTGCTTCTAGCATGTGAAAGGTGTTCCACCTACAAAACAATTTGCAGATAAAACTTTTGGTACCCATTTCTTGTAGGGTCCTGAAATGTTAGCCTTTGGTATCCAAGCATAAATATTTAAATCAACAAGCTTTCTGATTCTACATGCAGATGAAATATGACCAATGAGTCCACAATAATGACATTGTGCATGTCGAGTGTTGAAAGCTGAGTAGTGTGCATGGTTGGTAGGTTTAGGTTTTCTAGTATAGAAGAAAGCATACCTATAATCTTGTTTGGGCTTAACCTTTTGGGGTAAAGGTTTGATAGGGTTAGGTCTGACAGTGTTTGGCTTGGGAATGTTCCGATTTTTCGGTAAGTGACACGTGTTAGGATAGGAAGCAGCAGGCTCAGGCTGTTTTCCTAACCTAATTTCCAATCTTTTGGAAGTGTCAGACAACTTAGTATAATCAGAAATGAGTGTTTCCATTCTGATTTGTGCACTTTGAAGACTTTTTTTCTCTTTAGAAAGTTCTTCCTTGAGTTGGTCAATAACTTTGTCTTTCTATTCAGATGACTTGGTAGTCTCATGTAATAAGAGCTTTATTAAAGAAAGCTCACCAGACTCACTAACATTATTTCTAACCTCAGCTAGTAGGTCGGTAAGTCTACCTATTTCACCTTTGTACTCTTTGAGTACCTTCTTAGAGGTCTGATACTTGCTACACAGTTTCCTGTAATCAGTCATCAGTTCACTGAAGGCATCTCCTAATTGCTCAAAGGTGAAGTCATCATAAGTATCAACTACAGGTTCAGTAGGCACCTGATCGGATGCCATAAAGCATACGTTTGCAGCGTCTTCTGATTGTTCGCCTTCTGAGTCGCTGGCTTCACTTTCATATCATATGCTGGTATTGGCATATCTCCTAGATGTTGATCTCTTCAGGTTCCCTTTTTAATACCTGTTGCTCTTCTTGCTTGATGATGAGTTTGTAGGACAATCCTTCTTCATGTGTCCCTTCTTCTTGCAGCAGTAGCAGACAGCATCATATTGATACCAGTTGTTGCTGCTGTTGTTTTCTTTGGCTCTCTTCTCATATCTCATGAATCTTTTGAATTTCCTTGCTAGGAGTGCTTGATCTTCAGCATCAGATTCACTGCTGTCTGAGTCACCTTCAGCAACTTTTCTGTGCTCAGCCTTGAAAGCGATTGTCTTCTCCTTTGGTGCAGGCTCTTCAAAATCTTGTAGCTCCAGTTCATGAGTGAGTAGCTTACCCATGAGTACTTCGAGGGACATAGTTGTGAGGTCGTTCCCTTCAATGATTGCAGTAGCCTTCGGAATCCAGTTCTTGGTAAGTGCTCGCAGGAGTTTGCGAATCTTTTAATGGTTACTGTACTCTTTGCCTAGGGAGGACAAAGGATTTACAATATCCAAGAATCTTTCGAACATTTGAGTAACTGTTTCGTTGGGCTTCATCTTGAACACCTCATACTCTTGAGTAAGTCTGCTGACTTTTGATTCTTTGACTTGAGTCGTGCCTTCATGTGTGACTTCAAGTAGCTTCCACACTTCATTAGCCGTTGTGTAGATAGACACCCTGTTAAATTAAGTTCTGTCTAAAGCACAAAATAGAGCATTAATAGCACGTACGTCAAGACTGGCCTTTTTCTTTTCCTCCTCTGTATATCTGCTATGGGGTTTTTCAACTAAAACTCCATCAACATTTATACGAGGTGGCTTTTGATAGCCGTCAATAACAATAGACCATAAATCAAAGTCAAGAGATTTCAAGAAGAAACTCATCCATATTTTCCAATAGGTATAGTTCGTACCATCAAACAGTGGAGGTCTGTTTGTGGCCTGGCCTTCACTTATGAATTTCACAGTTGCCATGTGTTGTGCTGTGATCTATATAACAATTAATTAAAATGAATAAATAATTGTACTGTTACCTTTGCTTTACCTGTAACACCCGCTCTGATACCAATTATAGGAATAAAATCGTAAAGCACAATACTCTAGAGGGGAGGGGGTAAATAGAGTAGGCAGCAGAAATATGCTAATTAAAAAATGTTAGCAGCAAGAGCACAGAATAATAATCACAACTAAGTAAAGTAAAGGCAGAGATAAGAAAGCAAACGCAAAGACAGCGATGTATACTTGTTTCCCTCTGTTGAGGACTAATCCAGTCGGTAGAACTCTTGCTACCAGTTGAATCCACTATTGGAAAAACCGCAAGTTTTCTTACGAAGTCCTTACAACTTCTACAACGCGAGCTTTGATACGAAGAACTCGTCCAACTTCAAATGTGAAGAGGTATTCTTCAATCAAGCCTTCTGATTACAATCTCTCAGAAACTTCTAGACCACACCGCACTGGCAAATCGACTAGAGGATTGTAATTGGCTTGGGATCTGAAATTTAAAGCTCAAGAAAAACTCTTTGGAAGACTGAAAGCTTTAGATAGAGAGAAGATTGAAAGTGAATGAGTGAGTTGAAATGATCGAAATCCTTCTCTGTTTATAGGAATTCCAAAGACAGAACTCTGGCAGAATTCGGGCAGAATTCGGGCAGAACTCGATGAGGAAATCTCGGTCAAATCTGCAACTGCAGGAGGACCAAGTTCCAGAGAATTCAAAAATCAAACGGCCACCAACCGAACTCTGGCCGAACTCTGGGCGAACTCTGGCCGAGTTCTGTCAGGGTGAGGTTAGGTTTTTTAAAAACAATTTTTGTAGATTTTTGAAAACCTTTTTGAAAACCTTTTTGAAGCTTTTGTTTAAAAGAATGTTTTTCAAAACAAAGGATATTTTAAAAGTATTTTGAAAACATTTTGGAATAGCCTATTTGCCAGTACGACTCAGTGTACAACGTATTCCTAGACTCAATAAAATGAAAAATATATTGCTTAAAGGAAATACAGACTCGAACAGGCAAACACAGCTTCGGTCTTGAACTGTGTAGATAGCTGTTCTTGTTCATGTCCAAGAGTCCGATACATCCTGACTAGCTTCAAATATCCAGACAGAGTTTGATCAATTATTAAAATCAGGTTGACCATATGACCAATGGGCCAACGGATGTTCGCGTACTTCCAGCAGTTCATGGACCGGCAGCAGGCTCGACAGGACAGGGACATGGAGCTGGCCCTTACGACGGTCGTATCTCGACCAGTGGTTCAGCAGCCGAGGATATCGGAGATCGAGCAGTTTCAGAAGATGAGCCCCAGAGACTTTCTGGGGACAGAGGGGATCCTATATGCCGATGAGTGGATCGAGCATATAGAGGAGATCTTCCGCTTGGACAGGATACCAGCAGATCTTCAGATCGAGGCCGCAGCTAGCCGGATGCGAGATCTTGCTCGCACCTGGTATCAGTCAGACCCCAGGGTGGGGGTACCTGGGCAGACTTGGGAGCAGTTCAAGGGCTTCTTCAAGAAGAAGTTCTTTCCAGATTCAGCACTCAGAGCCTTGGAGTCGCAGTTCGAGAGCCTAGTCCAGGGGAGCCTTTCAGTGGAGGAGTACGCCAGGGAGTTCGGCCGCCTCGGCAGGTTTGTGGATGGTTTGAGCGAGACGGCGAAGGCCCAGAGGTTCCGAAAGGGCCTAGTCAAGGAGGTCAAGTCCTTGACTAAGGGCAACCGGGATGCTACGTTTGAGAAGATCTTGACGGGAGCCTTGCTAGTAGAGGATGATTTTGAGCTTAGGCTCAAGAGGGGGCGAGACCCAGTTGGAGGTAGCAGCAGCGGGGGCCAGGCCAAGAGGCCCCACTTTCAGCATCAGCAGCTGAGGCAGTTCCATCCACAGCCGATTCAGCAGAGGCCAATTCATCAGAAGCAGCAGCCGAGGCAGCACCAGCAGCCGAGGCAGCACCAGCAGCCGAGGCAGCACCAGCAGCCGAGGCAGCACCAGCAGCCGAGGCAGCACCAGCAGGGCCAGAGGCAGGTTATCACTTATGTCTACTACAAGAAGCCCGGGCATATCGCCAATGAGTGTCGAAAGAGGCTGGGCCAGTGCCTAGTACGTGGTTCAGCAGACCACCAGATGAGGGAGTGCCGCATAGCACGAGCAGGCCCGGGAGGAGGAGCCAGGGCTCCAACAGACCAGCAGAGGGGACCAGCCCTACCGACGCAGCAGCAGAGGTTCGTCCAGCACCAGCAGCAGGCCAAGGGAGGCCAGTAGGGGCGAGCTTTCGCCATGGCAGCAGAGGATACAGAGGTGATCGAAGAGCTGATTGCAGGTTCGATCCTTCTCGACTCCAGTCCAGTATTTGCATTAATCGATTTCGGTGCTTCGCATAGCTTCATATCAGTATCTTTTGCTATTAGACACGATATCATAGCTGAATCGTTGCCTAGGACTTACAAGATCACGACCGGGGGTGGCATTATCCTAGTAAATGATGTTTATAAGGGTCGAAGAGTAGTTTTGGTAGGCCGTGAGTTGGAGGTGAGCCTGCTCGTAATGCCATTGTCGAACTACGATATAGTACTAGGCATGGATTGGTTGAGCAGGCACCACGCCAGCATTGATTGCAGAGGGGGTAGAGTTCTTTTCAGAGCGCCGGGGGAGCCAGAGTTCGAGTACTCCAGACGTCAGGTAGAGCAGAGCAGCGGAGTCTTCTGTGGAGTCTCGGTCGAGGAGCAGGCGATTCCACACCCCTTGATAGCAGAGTATATGGATGTTTTCCCAGAGGAGTTGCCGGGGTTGCCACCAGACAGAGACATAGAGTTCTCGATAGACTTGGTTCCAGGAGCGGAACCCATCTCTCAGCATGTCTATCGGGTGAACAACAGCGAGCTGGTGGAGCTGAAGAAGCAAGTGGATGAGCTGCAGGACAAGGGCTTCATCCGCTCGAGTTCGTCGCCATGGGGTGTACCAGTGTTGTTCGTGCCGAAGAGGGATGGGTCAGTATGCATGTGTATTGACTATAGGGCACTCAACAACCTCACAATCAAGAACAAATACCTACTGCCGCGGATCGATGATCTATTTGACCAGTTGAACGAAGCTCGGGTATTTTCCAAGATTGATCTGAGGTCGGGATATCACCAGGTGAAGGTAAAGAGGGAGGATATTCCCAAGACCGCTTTCAGGACGCGGTACGGGCAGTTTGAGTTTTTGGTTATGCCGTTTGGGCTAACCAATGCACCAGCAGTGTTTATGAACCTTATGAACAAGGTGTTCCACCAGTATCTGGATCAGTTTGTGGTGGCGTTCATTGACGACATCTTGGTATATTCTAAGACTGAGGAGGAGCATGAGGAGCATTTGAGGATCGTGCTGGAGACTCTCAGAAAGGAGCAGCTTTACGGGAAGCTCTTCAAGTGTGAGTTCTTCTTGGACCGGGTAGACTTCTTGGGGCATGTGGTGACTGGAGATGGTATCTCCGTTGACCCCAAGAAAATTGTAGCAGTTGAGGCATGGGAAGTGCCGACTTCAGTTGCAGAGATCAGGAGTTTCCTGGGGCTGACAGGATATTATCGGAGATTTGTGCAGGATTTCTCCCGAATTGCAGAGCCGTTGACTCGGTTGACCCGGAAGGATGCTGAGTTCGTTTGGTCAGAGGAGTGTCAGACAGCTTTTGATGAGTTGAAGAAGCGGCTTACGACAGCTCCGATTCTGACATTGCCTTTAGGATCAGGTGGTTTCACTATTTATAGTGATGCTTCAGGGAAGGGGCTGGGTTGCGTCTTGCAGCAGCACGGGAAGGTGATTGCCTATGCTTCCAGGCAATTACGTCCCCATGAGAAGAACTACCCTACCCACGACCTGGAGCTGGCAGCAGTGATTTTTGCTCTGAAGCTGTGGAAGCATTATCTGTATGGTGAGAGGGTAGAGATCTTCACAGATCACAAGAGCTTAAAGTATGTGTTCACTCAGAAGGAGTTGAACATGAGACAGCGCAGATAGCTAGAGTTGATGAAGGATTTTGACATCCTACTTCAGTACCACCCCGGAAAGGCCAACGTGGTTGCCGATGCTTTGAGTAGGTATCCGACAGCCATGTATTTGACCATGGATCGGTATTTGCTTGCCGACTTGGAGAGCCTTGGGATTGAGGTGATCGTGCCCGGAGAGGATCAAGTCGGCACAGTTTGAGGATGTTGCTCTGCGGTGTCTCCGAGAGTAGGTTCGAGCAGGATTGCTGGAGGGCGAGTTTTCTCTTGCAGAAGATGGTGCCTTGAGGCATGGTTCCAGGTTATGTGTGCCCAGCGGAGATCTCAGGGAGCAGGTTATGCAGGAGGCCCACAGATCTCAGTACTCTATACACACGGGTGCTAACAAGATGTACCAAGATCTACGGGAGCATGTTTGGTGGTCAGGAATGAAGCGGGAGGTGGCTCGCTTCGTGGCTAGGTGTTTGGTTTGTCAGCAGGTCAAGGTAGAGAGACAGAGGCCGGGTGGATTGTTGCAGCCGCTGCCCATTCTCGAGTGGAAATAGGAGCATATTACTATGGACTTCGTATCAGGATTGCCGCGTACTCCAGGAGGGAAAGACGCAATTTGGGTCATCATTGACAGGTTGACAAAATTGGCCCACTTCTTGCCATTCAAGGTGGGTACGTCTACAGAGAGGCTGGCGGAGATGTATATGCGACAGATAGTCAGGATTCATGGAGTTCTAGTCAGCATCGTCTCAGATCGGGATAGCTATTTTACTTTCCATTTCTGGAGGAGTCTGCAGACCAGCTTGAGCACTCAGCTCAAGTTCAGTACTGCATACCACCCCCAGACGGACGGACAGTCAGAGCGGACTATTCAGACACTTGAGGATATGCTACGGACGTGCGTCCTGGACTTTGCAGGTTCCTGGAAGGATCACCTTCATTTGGTGGAGTTTGCTTACAACTATAATTTCTAGGCCAGCATTGAGATATCACCTTTCGAGGCTCTGTACGGGCGTAGGTGCCGTACACCCTTATCCTGGGATGATATTGGTGAGCGAGCTTTACTGGGGCTAGAGATGGTTGTTGATGCAGTCGAGAAGGTGAAGCTCATCAGGGACAGACTTCATGTGGCGCAGGACAGACATCGGCACTGGGCCGATAGCCACCGGAGGCCCTTGGAGTTTGAGGTACAGATTAGAGTAGGATTAGATTTAGGTTTGTTTGTTTGTGATTTTTGATCATGTTTGTTTATTATATTAATTGAGACCTTGCTTGTGATTAGGTCGGAGACCAGGTTTTCTTGAGGATATCTCCGACTCGTGGTACGATACGTTTTGGTAGAGGCGGAAAGCTTAGCCCGCGCTTCATCGACCCTTTCGTTATCAGCGGAAGAGTCGGTGACGTTGCATACAGGCTAGACTTGCCGCCTGTGCTAGTGGGGGTCCACAATGTATTTCATGTATCACAGCTGAGACGGTACGTAGCTGACCCTAGCCATGTGCTCGATCATTCAGAGATAGAGGTTGGGCCTTCTCTCAGCTATCCAGAGCAGCCAGTGGAGATTCTGGATCGACGAGAGAAGGTTCTGAGGAACCAGGTGATACCCTTGGTGTGCGTCGCATGGAGGCATCATTCTCCAGGAGAGTCTACCTGGAAGCGGGAGGATGAGATGCGCGAGCGCTACCCTTATCTTTTTGGACAGTAAGGTATGCTTTCTATCCTTCCCATCAGTTGTATTTCGCCTTTCAATTTCGAAGACGAAATTCTTTTAAGGATGGTAGATTTGCACTATCACATTTCTAGTGTAAGGGTATTTTTGTCATTTTTGGGGTAATTTAAATTTATTAGAATTTATTTGAATTTTTGGGAATTTTTAGGGATTATTTTGGGATTGTTTGGACTAGGTTGACTTTGACTAGTCTTGACCCTTGTAGACTAACCTAGAAGCTAACCCTAGTTAGTATGGACTTGGTTAGGTTATGTGACTCTAGCCTAACCTAGCATGACTTAAGTTAGTGGTAATTAGTTCATTAGAAATTGAGTGAGGAGATTAGGAATTAAATGGTTTGAGAAATGGCTTGTGATTTCACAAGTCATTTTGTGACTTAACCTAATAGGACTAGCCAACCTAGTGTAAACCCTAGCCTAGTCCACACTTGGCCGACCACCTAGCTTATCCTAGGGATTCCCCCACTATAAAATCCCTCCTAAAATCTAGGGCTAGCCTCTTCTTTAGGAATTTATTGCAAGAGAAGAAAGAGGTGAGTCTCCATGTTTAAAAACCCATAGAAAATCTATTATAGATCCCTTTTCTCCTAAACAAGTTGCATTGAATCCTAATATTACTGTTCTTGCTGCTACTTGAGTTTTATTTCAGTTTGAGGTTGTTTTGATTGGATTGGCATATCAAGAGAGGAGCTCACAAAGAAGGGTTTTCTTGAAGGTTCAACAATAGGTAACTTTCTCATTTCTCCATGGATTTTTGATTTGTCTTCATGGTTAGGAAGCCCTAGGAGTCCCCTAAGTGTTTGTATAGGTTTTGTATCGGGTACCATAGGTTTCGTGTCCGTTCTGGACACGTATCAGAGCCTAGGCTGAAGTGTTTGTCGAAATACCTCAAAGGGCATTTCGATTTTATTCTTGCAATATTTTTGAATAGGAAATTAAGTTTTATCATTTATTATTGATTCCTAATCTTCTGTGGTGATTATAGTGTCGATTTGTGTCGGATTCATGGCTTGGACACGCGTCGCACACCACGCGCACACGCTACAGGGATCCCCTACTGTTCGGGGGTTGTGCCGGACACGACACGGCGAGTCTTGGCACGAGATTTTGGAAAAGTCTTGGGGCACCCACTGACACGCCATGTGTCAAATTTCGTGGGCCCATGTGGCGTGTCGAAGGATTTATTGACAGTGCACTGGTTGCCACTGTCAGTCCCAGGCCGAGTTTCTCGACACTGATACGGCCCTATTACTATGGACACGACACCCTAGGACTCAGTACAGGTGCTTGGGCACTTAGCTGGATACTAGGTGTACTTACTGATACGAACACGAGACACAGTAGTGTCCTGTGTCGTGCACACGACACGAGTGTACGTGTGCACGAGACAGTGCACTCTTGTGTCTGTTTTGAGTTTTTCTTGTTCTGGACATGTCGTGTCCACTTGGGTGGACACCATTGCATTATGGGACACATATATATGTATATTTTAATTACCAACCATTAACTTTGCAAATTAATTAATTTTTGAATTATTTTTCCCATTTTTCCCCCAAATTCTGAAACATGCCATTTTCCTGTATTTTCCAGTTTTTTAATCCGAACTTGAGCAGTCTTTTTGACCTGTTTAACTGATGTGAAATGTTGGTTTTAGTCTCTAATATGGTTCCCCTACATGTTATCTATCTATGGGTCAAATTTGGGTGATTTTGGTTTGGTTTTGAATGCAAATGGGGGCTTGATTGTTGTGGACTGAACTGTCATGGTCTGGACAGTTGGGGTATGTGCTGAATTGATTTCCTTTTTCCTATTTCTAAGAAAACCTGAACTGTTAATGAATGATTTTCCTTCCTTCTCCTTAACTGTCCAGAAATAGACTGCTACTTTTTCCCTCTACACACACATGACACTATCACCAAGGGTTTACTCCCCCCCACACACACAGGTTTATATATGCTCTCACACATTGTTTTATGACACACTTTAGTCCTAACACTCACACATCTCTAACACACACAGGCTTATGACACACACAACCAAATACTTGTGCACTCTTGACACACACTCACTCTCTAACACTCTATCTTCCTATGTACATATTTCCTAATGTAATATATATATGTAATGTAAGTATATATTTAATGTATACTCTAATATATGTATATATATAATGCAGGTTTGTGTATTATATATAAGTATTTAGTATAGATTCATGCATTGGATGAATAGGTATATTGGCATATATACTAGTATCATGTAATGTGTATATATACATATTATGGTTGTGTAATATATATATATATATATATATATATATATATATATATATATATATATATATATATATATATATATATGAGTTATGTATTAGATTAGGTAAATATATCAATATGTGTAGTATTATGGATATAGGTAATGTCATGTTGTCTTGTATTATGGGTTGGCTAATAGGCATGATATAGCCTATGGCCTGTGTGTGTCTGTTTGACTAGTGAGCCTAGATTGGGCTTGTATAGCTTAGATTGACCTAGTTTAGACTTGTTAGACCTAGTTTGACCATAGTTGACCAAGTTTGACTTCTAGGGTTGACCAGAGTTGACCAAGAGTTGACTTTGGCCTAGATTGACCTAGACTCATGTAGAATGCATAGTAGAACTTCATTTTACCATCTTGGGCTTGTTGTGACTTGTGCTGTTCTGATTAGGAGCCAGACACCACTCCTCGGACAGTACTTTCATATTTGACACTCAGATACCAGGCGAGTACATTCTCTGATCATTTCATATCCTGCTTAGAATTATTTCCTGCAGTAGATTACTTTACTTGTACTGTCACGTTGGTCACACGGATTGGTACTATATGGATCCCTTCTTGAGATGTTATCCTTAGGGAGCATCGGGTACTACATGTTATGTGCGTTTCACTTACATTGCGTATCACTATGCTTCATTGGTTCACTGATTACTTGTGACATATACTCTTATGATCACAGAGTCTTCCTTGAATCCTTATCCCATACATTGGGTTTCCTAGAATCCCCATTTATGGGACATCCATGTACCACCCTCCGGGGGCCTTGCATAGAATCATAACATAACCTGGTTGGATCCTTGTGTATTGATTGGGGGTACGGGGGAGTAGAAGTGGACATGTAAATAATACACCAGTAGTATCTTATCAGAATCATTCTATAGTGTCATATCAGAATCATCCCATGCCATTTACATGTCCATGTTGTACTCTGACTCACTAGCCACATGTTAGCTCTTTATTTATAGTAGATATTTCAATTACAGCTTTCTTTCCCTGTTTACATACTGCACTTCTTTCAGTACTTGTATCTTACTTTACTGTATGATTATATTTTCTAACCTGCTATGAACTGTTAAGATGTACTGTACTAGCTCCTGTCCTGACTGGACCTGTTGAAATATTACAGAGGACGAGGAGGAGGCCTGCCTGGACACTTTCTACGGGGCAGCCTTAGATGACACCTGCGAGCTGGACCCTCAGGAGGACCCAGCTCTAGCTGAGGATATCACCCCGATTGCTTAGACTAGATTAGTTAGGCTTATCTTCTTTTATGTAGTCTTGAGGCATGTTTTAGCTAGACTTTATTTGGAGTTCAGAGTTGTATATATTCTTTCATTCTGTATCTGAGACCATGTACTTCTGGATATGGCTGGGATTATCTTAGACTACTTTTCATCTATTTATTTCCTTGAGTTCTATTTCATATCGTGCTATCTCTTCCTTAGTTGTGATTAAGTTTTACTGCTATGTCACCCCCATTCGGGGAGTATAAACTGTTTAGAGATATATTGTTAGTTGATTGTAGACCTAGGACAGCGTTCTACCGCTGACACTGCGGCGTAGGCTGGACGTACCCACGTCTCGTGCCTTACTCTAGGGTGCGGGTCGTGATAAACTTCCATTTATTTTCTTCATCATCTTTTTCCTTCCTCCACACAACACCCAACACCAAAGACAAGTGCACCTTGCCACCACATGAGGACCCAATTTTATTTGTCCATTTGCTAGTTTAGGCTATGGTGAACAACATTAGAACTTGGCATTTTGTGATTTGGAGCTTCCATTTTTCTAGATCTAGGTTTTAACCATTTTGGGTTTTTCTTGGTTTTGATCTATTAAACTTAGATTTTTCCTCGTTTTGAGGCTTCCATGTGGAAGAGAATTTAATTTTACACAAGTTAGAACTTTGGAAATCCAAATTTGTTTTTGTTTTCGCCAAGTTATGAAGATTTGAAGTTTAGGGTTCTTGGGGTCTTCCTATCGGCCTGATGGAGAAGAAGACCTCGGCCTGCACTCTTTAGCGCATGGCCGGATTGTGCAACCCCTCGGCCAGCGCCTTGCGCTAGGATGACTTGCGCTGGCACTTCTTAGCTTTAGCGCCTTCCTCCGCTGGCGCACTTGACTGCTGCGTCGCTCGCTCCAGCGCAACTTGCTCCTGCGCAACCTGCACATAGCGCAACCCGCCGTCAGCGCAATCGGCTCTAAGCGCAACCCAACCCTAGCGCAACTCAACCCTGCGCAACTTGACTCAGTGCAACCTGCTCCCAGCGCAACCTGCTCCCAGCGTAACCTGCTCTCAGCACAACCCGCTTTCACCGTAACCCGACCCAGCGCAGTCCATCCCCTGCGTAGTTCATCCCCTGCGTAGTCCATTACCCCCAGCGTAATCTAATTCCCTGCGCAACCCACTTGCCCATGATGGTTTGATTTTATTTCTTGGACTTGGCTTCTCTTTTTTGGATTAGAGTTTTGAGATCTTGTTCCACACAACACGACTGTCTTGGCCCAACACGACCTGGCACGGTTTTCGGTGTTTGCTTATGACTAGTACGGTTTTTGTGAATTTTGTGATTTATGATTCTAGTGCCTTCTGGTCTTCTTGATAGTGACCCGATGGGGTGCGCTCTTAATTGTAACCTGTGATTCGTAATTCACTTTTGCAACTGGATAACTAGATAGTGGCCCATGGCGGCACACTCCTGACTTGTAACCTGTAACTTGTAACTTGACTTGACTTGATGCTGTTGCAATGGCTAACTTGACTCGTATAATCAACTCTGACTCCGTGGGTGTTCATTCTTGCTGCTTGTGCAATCCAATTGTCTTGTCTTGCATCATGTCTAGGACGTGACTCCCTGGTTACCACGGTCAGGGATTCATACTGAATATGGATTAGGCTAATGACTAGATCAAACTATAGTTCATGGAGAATTTCCAGTCATAGGCGATCTCGTTATTTGGGCGCTTTAAACGGACTTGTAGCCTGCCGACGAGTAGGGCACATGTCCAGCACACTGTTACGTGTTGCACCCTCTAAGTCACCTAAGGGTATATCGTCTCCTGGACGATGTACCCAACCATACTCTCAATCCGCGGAATGATAACTAGATAGTCTGCATGGCTTGTGACTGGGAAATTCTCATTGCACCTTGTTAGTAATTAGGCTTGTGATAACCCTAGTTAGTTAAAGTAGTAAGCCGTTGTAATTGCTTGGCTGCTTGTGAATGGATGTTGTCTAGCCCTGTCTAAGTCTCATCTAAGTCCCTGTACCTGGTACTCCTGCACATGATTGTTTTACTTATCTTTAACAATAAATGGATAGAGACAAGTGCTATTCAGGCGAAGGGTTACAACCCCGGTCCTTGTTTGGTTTACGGGTTGTAATCTGGCTCCCGGAATGGTTCTATGTCCCTAGTCGTTTATTGTCCTGCTGTACTTTTATTACTTGTACTTTTCTTCTATTTTCTTATGTTCTGATATGCTGGCTTTTGTCCTTATTTCGTGGCCTCCTTTGTGGCATTTGCTCTTTCTGGGGTTTGACCCAGCTGGTTTTGTGTGGCCAGATTTTGGAGCAGCACCCGAGGATCTACCGAACTTCCAGCCCAATGGTGGCGACTAGAAGGAACCCGAGCTACGAGTGGGTTTTCCATTTTGTTTCACCCACTACATTATAAATTTATTCTTTTGAGGCGTTTAGCTGACGAGCACCTGTTAGCTCGATGCATCTTTACTTACTGTCTTCCTACGGGCTGTAACATTATTAACAAATCCTAGGGTTGATCATGTATGACTTAACTCTTGCTAGTCCTCGCATTTTGTATGACTAGCTTCATGATCAACTGAATATGTAATATTTGGGACGCCTTTTATTGTATATTTGGTGATCTAACATCTTGTAATTATATTATTTGTTTGAGATTGAGACAATAGGCTTGACCTTAAGAGGCCGATGGCTTGTAGTAAACCCTCATATCTAGACAGCCGTGATCGTATAGCGAGATGGATTTCATTTCAATATACGTAGCTGGCTATATACGCCCCCGCTCTCCAGTATTCTGGTTCTGGGGCATCACACAGGTTAAGATTAGTTTAAATCCCAATAGTTAAATCCCTCTCTTAATTTAAATATCTTAAAAATTCAATTCAATAATATCTCTAAAAAAATATAAAACTAGAAAATCTTATCTTTAATTCAAAAAATATTTAAAATAACTCAGTTTAATCAAATTTTTAGTTTAAATCACCATAATCAATTAAACATTAAATCAGCAATTTCGAATTAACTTTAAGTAATAAATAAACATAAGAAATAAATAATTTCAAAAATTGCAATAAATATTTAAATATAAAAACCTTTTTGCAAATGAATAAAATAATTTCCATAAGTTTATGGAAAACAAAAATATACATGAAATTAAATTTCATGTCTCTCGTAAATAGAATATTTACATAAAACATAGTTTTCTATATTACCAATGAAATAAAATAGCCTTTTATAATAAATAAAATAAAATAAAGTTTGCCAATCACGACGCGACACAATAAATCAAAATATTTACTTTATCCTATTTTAAAAATATATATTTTCTATATGAAGAAAGTCATTTAATAAAATCTTTGTGTAAAAAAATATATACTACCTCGTATATACGTACTCGCACGCGACGTACAAATGCAAAAAAATGAAAACCAATATCAAAAATTGATTTTAAAGCATCGTTGTAAAAATTTAGGGGGTTTACATCCTACCCAACTTACAAGAATTTCATCCTCGAAATTTAGGAATAATTAGGGTAGGTAGGGTTAAGGAGGTAGGAAGAGTATATCGATAAGAACTTGATCCAATTTATTCGGCAAGGAGAAAAAGGTATACGATGAAAAACAATAAATTTGGAATCATTGCATTTTTGGGTAACTAGGAAAAATAAATTTAAAGGTATAGTTTAGAAGATATTTCATGAAAACCCAGTAGTATCGAATTCGATCCTTACTACCATCCAACAACAACAAAATGTGTAACTTACACATATGCAAGAATTTCCTACGTCTCAATTTTGATCACTAGTTCAATACCTCTGATTCAAAATTCCATTGGGTGTTTCAATATCGTTAAAATCTTGCATCGTCATTATCACCTTATCAATAATAACTCTTTACAGTCTCCTCAAATTTCATATTAAATTTGTTTTTTTTTCTTCTTTATTTCATTTCAAAATTGATCTCCAAAAATTCTACTATCTTCAAAATATTAAATCCAATATCTCATATTTGAAATTTAATAAGTCCAAAAATTTGAATTCAATAATCTCTAATATACTTCTTCCCAAAATATATATATATATATATATATATATATATATATATATATATATATGTTTTCTTAAATAAATTTTGTCGTTCATAATCTCCTCAAAAGTAGGTATTCGATAAATCCTTCGATAGTAAATAAACCTTTTCTTTGTAGGAAATTCGTACTTATCCTTAAAGTACCAAAACAAAAATACCACCTTCAATATTTGTTAAATTTTGAAGGCTAATTTGTCAATCGAGAGTGTACCCTCCTTAGATCATATCTTCATAAAACAATCTTTTATCATCATTGTAGAAGCATGAAAAATTACAGCTAATACAAGGCGCAGGAGGGTGCTCTCGTCGCCCACCCTCTTCCTACCATGGTCCAGATGACATATGGCGTAGGTTAGTGTCCCTACTATCGACCTAACATCATAAAGGCGCAGACAGTCAGATGTGTAGACAAACCAAAGATGAAGACTTTCCCAGGATGAAGTTTAAAAAAAGCACTCTTCTTATTGATCGTAGCTACAAGGGTCTATTACATAGGCCTATCGCAAGTACATAAGAAAGAAGTTTCTTGAACTCATTTACAAGGATCAATTACAAGGTCTTTGTTACACAGATGAGAATAGAAATTTCTATGAACATAAGGGAAGGAACGTCTTCGATGGACAACCTTCACAGTGTGATCGTCATGGGCAGAAGAAAGATGTACAGTCTACATCAAAGTCTCTCCTCCACTGACTCACAATATCATCAGAGCCAACCCTGTTTTTACCAAGAGAAGCTAGAGCTCCAATATATACTGAAGCAGTGGAAGACCCAAAACCACAACACGGCGAAGCCCCATTGCTTCCAAAGATCAAGGTAGAGTACGGCCGGCTATTCATCAGGTGAGAAACCAATCTCGAGCTCGTGGCATGGACCTCCCACATCCCTTAGACGTCGCTCAGAGTCGAACTCCCTAAGAAGGACATTTGCATACTTCTCAAGGGCGATGATGACTCCTTCTACACAGAGTTCCTCCATAAGAATGTGGCTCCTACAAATGACAGAAGCCTCTACCAGCAACCAACTTACACAAGGCTGATCGTCGCTCGAAGTTATGTTTGGATCTCGTATGGTGGTGAAGGATGCCGAGAAGAAGACATCGACTCTTCAGAGGAGAAGTTCCCCTTTATAGGACCGAGAGTGGCCTAGAGTGCACATCACATGGCCGACGGTCAGAATTCCTGTATTAATTGGACAAACCCAAGAATCAGCACTTTGAATGTTGGTCTTAGACCCTTGGAATTCTCCATATTACGGTGGCAATTAAGAGGGAAGTCCTTAAAGAGCGGGTATTTATCGCTCTTTGCTTTGAAGAAGCCAGAGCCTTCGAGCCAGAGGTGCAGCCACCTGCCTGCACCAACCTCAGAAACAATATGGTGGCAGGCCCCCCTACCCTTCTTTTATTCCAGAAGCCAGTGTCTACACTTCAGAGGCATAGCTATCTGCCTTCGCCAATCTCAGACGCACAAGGGTGTCATACCCTTCCAACGCCTTCACTGTTCAGATACACAGCTACTTACCTACGTCTGTATGAGGCACAAGATGGTGATATGATCACACCATCTCCATTCCTACGATACAGTCATCTGCTCAGACGCTTAAGTAACTTCTCTACTTTTTGATGTAACAAAAGGTTAAACCAACTTTTTGCTTTATTGAATGTATAAGGTATCTGTGTACAAAGAAGAAAGTCCTAAATAGGAAGAAAAGATTTCTGGGAAAGTGTGACGATGGAGATCGAGCATTACAGTGCCTCCTTTACTTCGTTGACGATCTGACGACGAATCAACCTTGCTATGTCTCTGGCGCCTTTGATGGGACTCTGGGGTCACCGATCAAGAGGGTATCTGGATGAGAAGATCCCTTGAAGATGGTTGGTTGGTTGATAGGTGGATGAGAGCAGCCGACTCTTCGTGGATGGAGATTGCTGCTCCTTTGAAGATTGTCAATTGTCACTGTTTTCTCTGTCTTTTCGATGCATTGGTCGAAGAATAACTCCTTCTATTTATAGAGAACTGAGCACATATGCGATGTGCATTAGGGTTCTTGAGATATAAAAGAATCTGTCGCCATTGTACGGTACGGGCTTTTGTGTCGCTGACATGTGGCAGACATCGAGATTCCCCTCAAACGAGATCTTTGGTAGTTATAAACATAACCGAAGGAGGTGACACATGGCACGTGCCTATTTGCTTGTTCGGATACAGCCGAGTAAATCTTGGGATTTCATCCTAGATTTGGAGTCTAATTGATCCTTGTCTAAGATTTAAATCAATCTATATGGTATCAATCATGATTTAATCCCAATCTTCTCTGTAAGAGGCAGTTTAAATAAACTAATTAGGGTGGACCCATTCTTCCTGTACCTCTGGTGAAGACTAAGTGCTGCTACACTTCTGGGGCGACGAGTAGACCGTTCTTATGGATATGACGGAACCTCTGTGCTTTCAGGCGATGAGTGGACTTGGCTTCAAATGACGACAAGACTTCTGTGCGTATAGAGCAACTTATGAAACTGTGTTTCGGGCTACCAGAGTCACTGTGCTGTAGGCGACAAGTAGGCTTATGCTTTAGGTTGGCGAGGTTACTGTGCTTTTGGAGCGACAGGTTGACTTACATTGGTTGCGATAGGAATTCCCAAGTCTCTTGTAGAGAAGTGACCTAAGCTTCTAATCCGGAGCAGATAACTGTACCGTAGGAATGGAGATGGTGTGGGCATATCACCATCCTGTGCCTCATACGGACGCAGGTAAGTAGCTGTGCCTCTGAACAATGAAGATGTTGGCTGCGAAGGGAAGGGTATGACACACTTGCGCGTCTGATATTGGCGCAGGCAGATAGCTGCGCGTCTGGAGTGCAGACTCTGGCTTCTAGAATAAAAGAAGGGGATGAGGGCCCTACCACCATCTTGTTCCTGAGGTTGGCGCAGGCAGGTGGCTGCGCCTCTCACTCGAAGGCTCTGGCTTCTTCAAGTGCTGAGTTACTGATATGCTTCTGAGAGGCTGCACCTACAAGAATATCAGAATATTCTTCGGTAGAGGTCAATCCTCCAGCATGTATATCGAGAAGAAGGAAGGTTGCGCTTCAATGAAGACTGCATCCCTTGTAGATCCCTCTAGGCTTCTGTCGAACCTGTACTAGATCTTTTGTACAAGAACAAAATTAGTTCCTTACGTATGGTCTTGATGTGTCTGTACTAGACTTTGGTAGACATGACAACGAAGGGACTTCTCTTCATATCTTCTGTTTTGTCTTTTTAGTACTGAGCCTGAGTCTTTTGTATCTTCTGTACTTTGGCAAAGGGATGTCTTCAGCTGAGATTTTACATGCTTCTACAAGATCCCCTTCAAAGTATACCGAACTTGAGTCAAGCTCAGGATACTTTAAACAGAAGCAAGAACATACGTCAGGACTGTTCGAGCTGGGTGATGGCTGGTGTCATGCCTAGCTTTTAGCATTAATTGTCATCGGTCATCATTTCAGAGCATGGGCCCCTGATAGCTTTTGATATTTGAGCCTCTCACGTCTTTGTAGGGATCGCAAATCTCTTTAGCAGAGGGGGTTCAGAGTCATGTTCCTCCGGCCACTCGCAGTACTGCCATCTGCCTTGGAGTAGAGCTTTAGCTTAACTTGTAAGCTTCCTTCTGATCGATGTCTGCCTCGTACTTGGACCATACGAACAACCTATATAAAGGACTATCCTCCTTCAAGAGAAGAGTCAGCTGCTTCAACAATGGCCTTGCTTGCCCGATGTTCAGCTCCTGACGACCCTGGAGTTTGCTTGAGGCAGCCGTCGGTGGCAAATCTTTTTATTCAAAGAAGCTGTTGTAGAACTACCATTGGATCTCGAGACATCCCACGCCCTGGATGTCGTGGGCGTCAATGGCATCTCGGATCTCTGCTTCCCAGGTTAGGATTGCTTGCCATTCTGATCGAGGAATAGCAAGGCCTGCTGCTGTGGTTGCTCTCGCTGGCCAGCTGGGGAGATAGAAGAGTACTGTGCTGGTCTTCATCCCCGGCTCGAGCCAGTAGCAACTTCGGGAGGTGGGTTCCTTTTGACCAGGAAGTGATTGGCTCTGTCACCACCTCGCCCGTGCTATTGAGAGCTTGTACCGTAATTTCAGTTTTTTTGTTGCTTCTGTGTATGTAACTACGAAGAGTCTGTAATAAGTCTTTGTAGCCATATATTTTTATATATAGAAGCTTTCTTGATCCCTTTACTTTTGTCTCCAGAATAAAGATGGAATCTTCATAATTGATTTGTCTAACCAGAGGTAATATGGACATGATAGGCTTGATCTTGGCTGGGGTATAGAACAACAATCCAGATGTTATATGGACGTGAACTGCTTTCTAAACCGCCGGGATAATCATAGAACTGATACGAGAAGAACGACTACTCAAAGGTAATGCGAACATGGTAGTCGCATCTTCCAGGCGTAGAGGAGCAATCTAGAGGTAATGTGGACGTGAAGTGCTTCATCTACTTGAGAAAATATATAGGAGGAAGAGTGAGAGATCCCCTTACCAGAACTCATGGGCACCCTTTTCAGGGGATGTGGGTACCTATGCTGGTTCTATCTTCAGACCTAATACTTCTTTAGAAACTTGCCATTGATGAGCATTATTAGAAAGTCCCTATTAGGATTAGCTAGTCGATAAACACCGTTGTAATACACCGTTTCTATGAGGAACGGTCCTTCCCACTTGGGCTCGAACTTCCTAACCATCTTGTGGGTCATCACCATCAGTCTTCGTACTGCCAAGACGAGGTAGCCCACCTAGTAGGATATTTTGCGAACCTTTTTATTAAAGGCCCCAGAGATGCGAGCTTGGCAAAGCTCAATCCTTTGCTGCACGAGCAAGCACTTTTCATCCAACGCTTCTAGCTTTTGTAACCGCCTGCGCTGATTGTCTTCGACGGTTAACTGATTAGTAATCATGTTAGTCGACAACATCTTCTTAAGAACTTGACCCATGCTGTTATCGGAGTCCCATGTTGAGGAGTCAGAGGAGTGTGAGTGCCTCATGACTTCTTCTTCTGAGGTGGTCGTAGGTGTAACATACCCCAGCCTTCGACGAGTACGTTGGTAATTGTTTTCAACTTTTCCCTTTGGAGTGTGAATCCGTATGGGAAGACGCCGACATTTACCATAATTTAGCCCCTTGTTGCTATTCAGGTCATAGCCTATCTTCTGGATAAGTTTCTTGGCCTGTACTGTATAGCAATAGAACTGTATTTTGCCGCCGTCGAGATCTGGGTCTTCAGGAGTTATCCGTTGCGGATGCTCTAATTGACCGAATATGATGGGTTCATCTTCTTTTTTCCTGGCTAGAACTATAAAGTAGGCACCACGGGCAGGGAAAACTCGGTTCACAAGATTGGTAGTTGTCACTTGCGTCTTTAGTTTACACAGAGAATTGTCCAGGAGGTACTTAGTGTTCCAGCACGTGCCAGAGTAGTTTGATGATAACTTTCTATTGATAAAGTGGGATATCTTGTCATGAGGGATTACATCATCGAAAGAGTGGGCATCTGTATCGATGCAGTCATAATCTTTTAGCTCTTCGTCAGTGAGGGCTAGGGCTAAGAGAAGGAGGACGCCTCCCTTTCAGCTTGACCATCAAGGGAATGGTGGTCAGATGCTCATGCGCCTTCATGGTCGGCCTTGGGGACCTCCAAGGTAACTTCATTTGTATAGGCTCCTGATCATCTTCTATCATCACTAGAGGTGAAGGTGGGGCTTTACCCCGAAGCTTAACAACAAGAGGCACTGACACCTTGGGAGGCCTCCCTTTTAGTCGAACCTTTAAAGGTTCTTCGGCCACTGCTGGACTTTCTAAAGCTGTCTCTGCCTCGTCGTCAGCATTATTGCTGTCGTCATCCCAGGGACTGACTTGTATAAATCAGCATCTGCACAGTAGGCTTCAAGTCCTCGAAACGGGTCGATATCAGCGAACTCCATTTTGATAGTCCCGCTGGCCACATATCTCATACACTGATGTAGGGTGGAAGGGACCATCATGTACTCATGGATCCATGGTCGCCCCAGCAGCATGTTGTAATTTATGTCTGCATCAATGACCTAGCAAGTTACTTCAGTATGATGGTCGCCGATCTGTCATTTCAGGCAATTTTTGCCCAAGGGATAGCTCTTTCCTGTATTGAAGCCACTGATTGTTGTGTTCGAGGCTATCAACCGATGCATAGGAACCCCTAAAGTTTGAAGCAGGCTTCTTGGAATAATGTTCAAAGAGGAACCTGGGTCGATGTGGATACGATAGATCTTAATGACACAGACA
The DNA here is from genome assembly GCA_029216955.1 of Iris pallida. Classification (NCBI taxonomy): domain Eukaryota; kingdom Viridiplantae; phylum Streptophyta; class Magnoliopsida; order Asparagales; family Iridaceae; genus Iris; species Iris pallida. The sequence goes on along the minus strand of JANAVB010017599.1, from coordinate 9,960,886 downwards.
TACCTTATATAGTACAGGGGGCAGTTGTGCCGGTTATTCTTTAGCAACATGTCTTATTGACTAAAAGTGATACTGGGAATCACTTCGACCATGCTGTGGCAATGTGGGCAAGCTGCGGGATCCACTTTCGGTGGCTGAACATGGGTGAGGAAGGACTCGGCGTTCTGTAAAGCCTGAGTGCATCTCGGGTCTCTTTAGAGAGGCAGAGGAGCTTGAAGAGTGACAATCTAGCTGGAGTATTAGCCAATTGTGTTAGAATATCAAAGTTTTAGGGCTTGATAGGCCCGACTGTCGAATCCTTTCTGAGTGGTTTGTCGAAGCGAATTTTCTTCTGTTTCTGCTTGTACACGGTAGGAGCCCGGGATGGACCCGCCTCTTGTGCCTCAGGGATCTGAGGAGGACCTGCTCCTGATATATCTGGGACAAGGGGAGTATCCAGGGGAGACTCCTTCTAGCTTGGAGCCTGGCTCTCCTCTTGCCTTTGTGCCGAGTGGGTGGTCATTAAAGCATCGTCGGTCGATGTCGAGACCATGCGGCGTGCCTTGCTTTTCTTTCCTTTGGCAGAAAGGGTTGTAGACGTCATTATGTCGGGAACCAAGTCAAGATGTATCCACATGACTTCACCTTGAGGCATGGAGAATGAAATGAGCCCTTGAGCGTTGTCCCGTGCTAGCGGAAGGTTGACTACCTCCATCGTCGCCTTTGGAATAGGGATGACACCATCATGTACCTCTGTGGCTGGAAAACTCCCGAACTGGAGAGTAACTATATTGGCTGTGACGGTCTTCACTTCGTAATCCAACGATATGATGTTGTCGTTAATGAGGCGCTGAATTTGCTCCTTCAACACATAACAGTCATGTGTTGAGTGATGGACGTACTGGTAATAATGGCAGTACTTGGGATGGTCCATCTTTCCCACTTCATTAGGATGCCTGGGTGACGGGATTGACAGTTTGCCACTCTTCGTAAGCATCTCGAAGATCTCCAGCTTATTCTCGTCATTGAAGGAGTAAGTCTTCCTTGGTCTCTGCACTTTTACAGGTTTGGGTTTCGCAGCTACTGAACCTTTGACGTTCATGGCTTGCTTGCCTTTTCCGTCTTTGGGGTTGTTGCTGTACGAGCGTCTCCCCTTATCTTCGAGAGCAGAAAAGTGTAGTCCTAGGAGCTGCGCATCCTAAGCTTTCCTTTGTGTGGCATCCATCTCTGTAATGAAAGGCGTCCACTCTGTGCAGGGAGCATTGTGCCACAATTTTATAGCGGGCATCATGTTCTTACGGCAGGAGTCCATAAGCATGGGCTCGGGCATACTGGATGGTAATTTGAGGACTGCCTGGCGGAAGTGCTCGATGTATGCACGGACAGTTTCTTTCTCCCTTTGGATAATTTCTATGAGGGTCGACATGGTCATGTCCATGCCGTCTTCGTAGAATCGGTCCACAAACCGAGTATTCAGGTTTTTAAATGACGAAATGCAGTCATCCGGAAGACTGCAGAACCACTCATATGCTACCCCCTGCAGGGCTCCTATGAATATGTTTAACATGAGGGCGTCTTCCTTCGGCAGGTGCCACGTTACGAAGGCAAAGTACCTCAAGTATTGTCGGGGAGACCCCTTTCCTTCATACGGTACAAGCGTCTACGGATTGTATTTGGGAGGATAAATGACGTTGTCCCACTCGGTAGGGTATGGCCGCCGGATCCCCATCTTCCGGAGCGTTGGTTGCTTTTCTTTGGCATCATGACAAGCATACAGCTCCTTAATGGCATGCTGTATCTCGGCCGGCATTGTGGAACCTGTAGCCGATAGAGTAGACGAGGATGGTCCTGCCTGGTTGGCAGTAGGCAACCTGCTGGATTCGTCATTGGTTGGTGGATCACGCGCAGGTATAGAGGCAGTGGGTGCCATGCTACTCTTGAAGGCAATTATGACCAAGGACAGGGTCTTCATGGTGTCCATCACGGTATCTAACTTCGTCTCGAGGACTTCGATACGTCTGAGTGCTTCGTTGTTGTCTTCCTCATTGCCATCGGCCATGAACACAGACCGAGTGTGAGGATGACTCGAGGGAGCCATGGATCCTTCACTTTTGGCTCCGACGCTTGAGGCTCGCTGTCCTGAGGATATACCGTAAGATTGTGATCTTCTTCGGACTCAGTATGGTTGCTACCCCCAGTCTGGTGACTGGCTGCGCCAATGGAGACATCCGTGTCGTATTGCGCCTCGTCAGATTGGAACACAGGGTTGTTGTGCATGGTAGGAGATTGGCTACCCCCAGTATTTGATAAGGGACCCAATGCAGATTTGGAACGAGTGCCTTGGAATACACCTACATCGGGTACTTTAGTTTTGCTGTTCTCTGACCTCCTCTTCAATTTAGCAACCGATATGGGAGGATTCTGGGAAGGTTCCTTGAAAGCTCGGAACCCTACGCCGCATAGCATGTGGCGATACAGGGCTCGTCTTCTCTATGGTTCACCGACCCCCTGTTAGGCCTCTGTAACGCCCCAGTCCCAAAATACTTAGGACCAAGTACGCAAACATGCCAGCTGCACATATACGAAGAATACTCCAATAATATGGAATCCTCGTATATATACATAAGCTGTATAATATAATCACAGGCCAGAATATAGTATAATCTAATCAATCTCATCATAGCTCAACACAGAAGATAACAGAGTCCAGATAATAAATGAGCATATCAAAAGATAGCCGGGTGAACATACTCACTCCAAACAGCTATAAAAATAGTCTCACAAGATCGGAGTCCAACCTCCACAAAATAGAAAGAAAAGAGATGTAAAATATCCACTAATGTCTTAAATAAGGAATAGGCTAGAAATCAGTAGGAACTGCCTCGTCATCAATGTAAGCTGGATCTAGAGCCGCTCCGTACTCCTGCGGAAAGTCGTCTAATCCTGGATAGATAACTAGGTCCTCAGAGGGATGTAACAAGATACAAGAAAATACCATGCCATATAAACTGTGCTAATATAATAGAAAAGAAAGGGGGATGCATGCAATAGGGTTCCTGACCATTCTACTGTGAATATGCAGTTGAGAAACAATCCTTCGACGTATGAGCCCTGGCTGTAGATGGGATCGGCATAGTCCCCATATAGGGCACCAAGGGCCTACTTCTGTAACGTCCAAAGATCGTCAGAGGGAATCATGTGCAAGGGGTACGTCCATAACGCTCTGGGAAACGTCAGAGGGCACCTGGAGCCTGCGTCTCCGGAGGAGCGAACAGACAATCAAGGAAGTACAAAGAAGCCCATACGTCAGGTATTGTTCTCCCTATCCAATGTCGAGTATTATCATCTCCATGACTGATATGAAGCTCTAGTAACCAACAAGTCTTCTAACATACAATTCTATTGGCAGTTACTCCTATTCGTCACACGCTCTATACGTATCGGTGGCCAGCTGACTACGCTGGTGCGTGTCGTATATGTGACTCATAACACGTGGTAAAGCAAGTATCCAGGTCGTATGAGATATACCAATACCTCATCAATAATGGGTGGTCACTAGACTAAGTCAATGCAAGAGAAATAAATAAAAGCAAAAAAATGACCGAATAGAGTCGCTTGCACCCAAGTGTGACTTTGACGCACAGTTTTATAATCAACAAATAAGAAATGCTGAAAATAACAACTGAAAATAAGAATATGTAATCACAGAGTAAGGTGGCAAGGTATCTTGTCTGGTGAAGCGAAGGTGGCAAGTCCAAGAATCACTATATACGCAAAAAGAAATGTCACAATCACCAAACGACTCCGGATGCTGAAACAAACATCAAAAATGCACTCGGAATAAGAGATATACCTAGGAAATGCCTGTCCAAAAGCCTAATTCTGGAACAGGGGCAAAATCGTATTTTCAGATCAAAACGATGTCCGTCGTTGGACCCATTTTGCATCGAAATGCGTGCCAAAGTCTACGGACTCAAAAGTCATCAAAATACATGTCTACGGTTTCAGTTTGAGGAGACGAACCCAACCGTATGTCCAAAGTTGGATTTCGGCGGGCCGTGCACAAATTCGTCGGTTAAAGCGGGTCACGGGCCCGCCAAATAGGCTTTCCGGTCGACCTTCTCAAAATCGGACCAAACTTGGCACACATGACCAAAAAAATGATTCGGTCCTGACGCCCAAGTTTCATGTCGTTCCGACAAATGTGCACGAAGTTATGGCCAAGTTTGTAAAATGTCGATACGGGGGTATCTCAACGGATACACACTGATTTCGTCGTGCACACGCAACGAAATTATGTTCCTTCAGTTCCCACACATTGGCAACATCCATATGCGCCTTTTGATGTGTATAGTGTATGACCACGTCGTCCGGTTTGTCGGGGTGCACGCCGTATCGGACATAATTCTAAATTTTTTAATGTCTTTAAAGCAGTTTTTATCACAAGTTCATCAATCCATAACTTTCTGTACAATAAGCTAAATTTGATTCTACGAAGTGCGTTGTGATCTCAGTTAGGTTGTCTCTGACTGTCTTTAATTGGTTTGTCAAATTCTCCAGTATTTGGACCGAAAATTAGCTTCCAAGTTAGGTTTCGAAACTGGTTTGATGCTCTGTTTTCGGGGCCATATCGACTCGACTTCACATCGATTTCAACGCCGATCTAGGGTACGAGGTCGAAATACCTTTGAAGGGTTTCGAAGAGGGTTATATGGTCTTCCTATAACAAGTCACAGATCGAAATTTCATCAAGTAGAATCGAAGAAAAGTTAGAGAGAAGAGGAGTACCTGACGGTGTACTCAAACAGGGGTGACTCGGGTTGTTGTCGGTTCCGTGGGTCTCCCAGGCGTCATGCAGCGGCGCTGGCCATTGCAGGCGGTCAGGGGGGTCGCCGAAAGGTGGGTGAGCTCAGGGATGAAGGGTTTTGGGTTGAGGTAGCAGCACTCGAGTACGAGGTGGCGGCGAGTTTGGCGATAGATACCTCGGCTATTTGGCCGATACTTATATATATGGTTCCAGGGATTTATGAGAGAGGAGGATTTTAATCCTAATTAATCTAGGACATCTATATTGAGAGTAGATTTGAGGAAGGATTAGGTTTAAGGATTGGAGGAAATATTGGTTTGAAGAGATTTTCGAATAAAAAAATGCCCAAATAAATTCTATAAAAAAATATAAACAATTTCTACAAAATTCTAATTTTTAATATAACTATATTTAGTAGCATATGGTACGAGCATGCACACATATATATTACTATACGTATATTTACTAAAACTAATAAATTACTACCAGATAAATATTCTAAAATTAATTAAAATACTAAGATTAATTGGGATAATACGCACTACTAAAATACAGCAATTTGGCGACGACCAATTAGCGACGGCTCCTACCCGTCGCTAATAGCGACGGACTAGCGACTAACTTGTGGCGGACTACCGTCAGAAAGCAATGAATAAATTTTTAATTTTTTTGTGTCAAAATCAGTCGCACTTCCGTCGCTAATGTGACAAAAATTTAGCGACGTACTAAAGTCCGTCGCTGATATGTCGCACATTTTGGCGGCAAAATACTGAAAAAATGGCACAGACTATTAGCGACGGACTATCGACTAACATTCCATCGGTAATCTACTGGGTATTTCGCGACGGTTTAGCGACAGATATATCCGTTGCCAGTCCGTCGCTAAATACTGTACCCTAACTTAAATTGAACCGACGATGGGGAGGGAGGAGGATTTTTCATTTCCCCCCAAATGAACTCTCTCTTCCCCTACTCTTCCTCCGTCGATCTCTCTCCCTCCGTCGATCTCGCCGGTAAGATCTCTCCCTATCTCTATCTATTGTAGGGTTTCGAGGGGTGGCGGTCGGCTGTCGCCGTGGCCGGGGGGGGGTCATGGATGAAGGGTCGGGGTGGGGGAGGCGGGTCTATTCGCCTTGGTCCAATGTTTATATATATATAATACACATATTTTTTTTAATATATACATGCACATGGACCAAGGCGAATAGACAGGCCGCGGGTCTGCATACGGGGGGATCAAGGCCCCATGCATTGACGTGTACAGATTTGGTGAGATACCGCAAATTCATTCCACTATTCAATTCAGTACTATTAATATACGAAGCTAATTAAATTCTACGTATGCAGGCCCAACGGGCAGTGAAGGAGGGAAGAGAGGCGGAGGCAGTCACCGCTCACGAAGTATTCGTACATATGCACAAGAGGCGGAAGGACGGGAGCTTCGTCGACGCGATGGCCTAGGAGACTGATGTAAGTACTTACGTTTATGAGATTTATGTTAGAAATATAATTATTGTTAACTTAATTAGGTAAACTTAGGATTCAGACAATAACTTAGGGAAACATAGGATTTACATTATAACTTAGGAAAACGTATAGTACAAACACATTCATTGGATAGGCTGTGTATCATGAGACACTCCGTCGGATTGAGCCCCCTGCCGAGGATGTCGGCAAAATGATGCCCACCCAGACGCCCTCTTCTATGGGCGCTCGCTACGACGACGTATTCATAGAATCCTCCGACGGCTTTAGGAAAGGGCGCCTGTACGGCTTAGGTTCCATGGCGGATTTTTTTGCAGACGTCGACTCCGAGATATCTACCGCCTCCGCCTCCTCCCGCGCCCCCCGCAGACGATGTGAGGACGCAGCTTGAGACTCTCGCCACGACGGTGTCGAATTTGCGGTCGATAGGGCTGGGGCACTATCTGTATCCTTCTTCTGCTCCCGGTCCGTCTGTTCCTTGTCCGTCTGCTGCCGCTCCATCTACTGCTGCTGCCGGTGCTTCAGATCGACCTGGTCCTTCTTCTACCGGACGACTTTCTTTTGACCGCTCTTCCGAGGCCCGCCTGGTACCGGATGCTGTTATCGTGGCCCTCCTTGACATGATGTCGTCAAAGCAGCTACGCTCGCTTCCAGGCCATGTCTTGTCCCAAGTGCCGACACACATAGTGGAGCATTATATACGCAGAGCGGAAGCGGTAGAGAGAGCACGAGACGATCCACCTCCTCATTCTCAGTGATTTTGTTTATGTTTTTGGATATTTAGACATTTAGATATCTGTATATTTTGGATATTTTATTTATGTTTGGATATTTTGCTATGTATGTTAGGATATTGTGTTGGATATTTTGTTGGTTATTGTGTTGGATATTTTTGGTGTATGTTGGGATATTGGATGTTTGGAGATATTGTGTTGGCAATATGGATATTTGTTGGATATGTGGGATGTCAAATATGTTATATTAATTTGTGTACGGTAGATGTTGGATATGTTATATTTGTGTATGGTAGATGTTGGATATGTTGTACGTACAGGGAATAGTCTGTTTCCTGCAATTTTGTTTTCAAAAATATTACAGTTAGCGACGGACTCGCGACAACATTGCGACGGAATATTGCAGGTAGCGACGGATTGTCGACGGATTGCCGACGGAATATTGCAGGTAGCAATGGATTGCCGACAGATTATCCGTCGGCCTGGTTCTGGAAAATATATAGCGACGGAATGGCGACGGATTGCCCGTCGCTCAGGTCTGGAAATATGAAAGTATCCAGAAGCCTTTCGAGGGATTATCCGTCGCTAAACTTTGCTATATGTTGGTGACGGATTAGCGACGGATTAACGACAGATTTTGCGTATCAGGTTCAGGAAACCGTCGGCTAGCCGTCGCTAACTATTTTGATGTAGCCAACGGTAATCCGTCGCTAAGTAGTCGCTAAGCGACGGATTTATTTTAGCGACGAGATTATTCCCGACAGATTTTTTCAGCCAGTATCCGTCGGTAATTCGTCGGTAATGTCAACTAGCGACGAATTAGCGACGGATAGGGCCGTCGCTAAATTATTGTATTTTAGTAGTAACAGGGGTTTACATCCTACCCAACTTAAAGGAATTTCGTCCTCGAAATTGGATTAGGGTAGGAGGGTCGAATGCAATACCATGCAATGTAAGAAGCTATAAAGACTATCATGTGCAAGACATACCTTGGTTGTCAAACAAGTACGGGTAGCGATACCTAATGTCATCTTCGTGCTACCAAGTAGACTCTCCTGGCAAGTGATGCTTTCATGCCACGTGAACCAACGGTATAGATTGATTCCGCAACACCCTCACTCGACGATCGAGGATACCTACCGGTTGCTCTTCATACGACAAACTCGGTCCAATTGTGATTTTGGAGTGATCAAGCATATGATTGCTGTCTGCCATGTACCTCCTCAACTGAGACACGTAGAACACGTCATGTACTCCCTCTAACGATGGTTGCAAGGCCAATCTATAAGCAACTTCTCCTACATGCTCCAAGATATCAAAAGGGCTGATGTATCTTGGACTCAACTTGCCACGTCCTCCGAATCGAATAGGGCCTCTAGTGGGGGATATCTTCAAGAAAACATGGTCGCCTTCTTTGAACTCCAAAGGTCGACGACGATTATTTGCCCACTGCTTCTGACGATCCTGCGCTGCTCACAGATGGTCCTGTATCTTCTTAACCTTCTCCACTGTGCTCAACACCAACTCGGGTCCCAATATCCGTCGTTCTCCTATGTCGCTCTAACAGACAGGAGATCGACACTTCCTACCATACAATGTTTCAAATGGAGCCATCTCAATGCTCGCTTGATATCTCTTGTTGTAGAAAAACTCTACAAGATGAAGGTGGTCCTCCCATGGTCAGCCAAAGTCAATCATACACGCTCTTAACATATCCTCTAGCATCTGTACAGCACGCTCTGACTGGCCGTCTGTCTACGGATGGTATACTGTGCTAAACATCAAACGTGTACCCAAACTGTCCTGTATACTCCTCCAAAAGTGCAAAGTGAACCTCCAGTCACGATCTGACACGATACTAACTGTTACACCATGTAGCTTCACTATTTGCTTCATGTACATGTCTGCCAAAATTTTCGTGTACTGCCCTACTTTAAAAGGTAAGAAGTGGGCCGACTTTGTAAGTCTATCAATAATCACCCATACTGCATCTCGTCCACTAGGACTTCGTGGAAATCCAGTGACGAAGTCCATCGTAATGTGCTCCCACTTCCACTCGAGAATGGGTAGCGGTTGCAATAATCCGGCCGTCCTCTGGTACTCGGCCTTTACTTGTTGGTATACCAAATACTTGGCCACGAAAGGAGCGATCTTTCGCTTCATTCTATGCCACCAATAATACTGTCATAAATTTCGGTACATCTTAGTTCCTCCAAGATGAACAGAGTAGGTCGAACTGTGTGCTTCTGCCGTCGACTCCTACCTTAGCTCTCCATTAGGAACATAAATACGATCCCCACATCGTAATGTCCCATCGGGATGAATCCTCAATCCCGTCTGCTCTCCTGCTTCAGTCCTCTCTCTAAGCCGTCGAAATCAGCATCAGTAGGAAATGGTGCCTTGATGCGCTCTACTAATGATGATTGCACTTGGAGATTGGCTAATACGCCATCTGCTCCAGGCAATACTATCTCAATACCAAGCTGCTACAAGTCTCCAATCAACTCTCGCTGTGTAGTCAAGAAATGAGTCGTGGGCTTACGACTTAATGCGTCTGCCACAACATTAGCCTTATCCGGATGATAATGTTGCTCGATCTCGTAATCCTTCATCAACTCCAACCAACGTCGTTGTCGTATATTCAACTCTTTTTGTGTAAACATGTACTTGAGGATCTTATGATCAGCGTAGATGTCAAACTTCTCGCCGTACAAGTAGTGTCTCCATAACTTCAAGGCAAAGATAACTGCTGCGAGCTCTAGATCGTGGGTCAGATAATTCTTCTCGTGCACCCTCAACTGTCTCGATGTGTATGCTACTACATGACCGTACTGCATCAATACGCATCCTAATCCTTTCCCGGATGTGTCGTTGTAGATCACAAATCCTCCTGGGCCCGAAGGTAATGTCAAGATTGGTGTCGTGGCCAAGCGCTTCTTCAACTCGTCGAAAGCGGCTTGACACTCATCTATCCAATCAAACTCCTGATCCTTGCAAGTTAGTCGAGTTATAGGCCCTGCTATTCGAGAGAAATCTTTTACGAACCTTTGATAATAACCCGCAAGTTCAAAAAAACTTCTCACCTCGGAAGCTGATGTGGGAGCGGGCCATGCCTTGACTGCTGTGATCTTCTCCGAATCTACCAATATGCCGTCTCCAGTAACAATATATCCAAGAAATGATACCTCCTAGAGAAAGAAATCACACTTGCTAAGCTTCGTAAAAAGTCGCTCATTCCTCAATGTTCCCAAAATAATCCGTAGATGCTGCTTATGCTCCACTTGATGCTTGGAGTAAATCAAGATATCATCTATAAAGACTACTACAAATTTGTCCAAGTACTGGTGAAAGATCTTGTTCATTAAATTCATGAAAATCACGGGAGCGTTGGTCAAACCGAAAGGCATGCTAAGAACTCGTAGTGTCCATACCTTGATCAAAAAGTCGTCTTCACAATGTCTTCCTTCTGAACCTTCAGATGGTGATAGCCCGATCGTAAGTCGATCTTGGAGAATACTTTTGCTCCACTCAGTTGATCGAATAGATCGTCTATACGCGGCAAGGGATACTTATTTTTCACCGTTACTACATTCAAAGCTCTGTAGTCGATGCACATGCACACCATCCTGTCTTTCTTAGCCACAAAAATAACGGGCACTCCCTATAGTGATGTACTGGCACGAATAAAGCCTTTCTCTAATAAGTCATCGATGTGCATCTTCATCTCTACCAAGTCTTTGGGTACTAGCCGATAAACTCGAGATGAAATAGGCTCAGCTTCCGGAATAAGCTCAATAGAAAACTCAATATCTCGGTCAGGTGGTAGTCCCGACAAATCCTCGTGAAATACATCATCGAACTCCATGATGACAGGATGCTGAGGGATGTTCTGCATCATCATGTGAGTCCCCACTGTGGGTGCATCACAACTCTCTCCGTCTTCTTTGGTGAACTCAAACTCTGTCGCACTTGGTGGTCTAAAGATAATACAGCCCCTGTGGCAGTCTATAAGAGCAAAATGCTTGCTCAACCAGTCCATTCCAAGGACTACGTCAAATGTCGGTATAGGAAATTCAAAGAGTCGTGTCTTCATCTCTCTACCACATATCACTATAGGACAAAGTCTACAAACACCACTAACAGGTATAACTCCTCCTCCAGTGATAATTCTAATGTTTTTAGTTAAGGGTGTGACGGGAATGCTGTGTCTAGTGGCGAAACTAGTGGCTATGAATGAATGAGTGGCTCCAGTATCAAACAATGTAATGGCAGAAAATGAAGCAACTAAAACCATACTTGCTATGACCTCTGCCTCTGGCTTAATATCCTCAACAACAAGTGAGAATGCCTGCCCATAATTCTGTCCTGGTCCCTGAGCTCAGGCCTTGTTGTATTGTATGCCCTGAGGAGGCAATGGTGGACGAGGTGCTCCTGTTACTGGCCGAAGAGCTGGAAGTGCTGGAGCTGTAGACCTCAGGTTCTACCATGCATGTACTATCGCCTGTTGCTCTGGACAGTCCTTGAGCATGTGCTGGTTGGATTCACATCTCAAGCACAATCTAAGGCGAGTCTTACAGTCATTCTGGAGATGTCCTTGCTTTCCACAGTAATGGCAAGTAGGCTTCTGATAAGGTGAGGGCCTCTGCTGGTGCTGTCCTGTGGGCCTCCTGATAGGTCCTCCCTGAGTAGCTCGGGTTGGTGCAACTACTGGTGTATGGCGTCTCGATGTCTGCTGCTGCTCCTTGCGAAGAATCTCCTGAGCATGAGCTTCTTCCAAGATAGCTGAATGTGAGACTCAAGACTGGGTAGTCGTATAAGACTTGAGCTCTGGTGCAAGCCTTTGATATAATCTCCTCACCTTCTCTAGCTCTATCGGGATCGGTCCCGTACTAAATCTACTCAGGCGATTGAATTCTGAGTCATATGCATCAACCGTCATATTTTCTTGCATCAGATGAAGGAACTGGTCGTAGAGACCGTCTTGAACATGGATGGGGAAGAATCTCTCATAGAATAGATCATAGAACTGCTCCCAGGTGATCCCAGCGCCTAATCATCTCTCTTCCGCCTTCCACTAGTGGTGGATATTATCCTCTAATAGTAGGTCCACTGCTGTCATCCAATCTCGAGCTAGCAACTGGGATACCTTCAGTAGCTTCTCCGTACTAATGAGCCATTGTGACACCTCTAGTGGCTTCTCCGTTCCTCTGAAGGCCTTGGGGTTCATGTCTGTGAAGTTCTTGATAGAGCCTTCATAAGGATGCAGAGCCGGTACTGGTATTGGTACCGGTGCCGGAGGTAGAGGTAGGGGTCTAGCCAAAGCTGCCATCATAGTCTGTCTCATCATCTCAGTCTGCTGCCACTGAGCATGCATCATAACGTACATAAACTGGGAAGTAGGGCTCCCATCAATCAGTAGTGAAGGCATCTGAGGTCCTGATTGTGGTAGAAATTGCTGAGGGAATGGGGATGGTAGAGGCAATGGTACATTCCCTTCCGAGGGCACGGTAGTGGTCTGTCCAGCCTGGCTGACTGGGGTTACCACAATCTCTAGATGCACCATCGTCAGCGTCGTAGTAGGCTGCGACTGTCCTGGCTGGTATGGTGTCACCGGAGTCATTGGAGGATTCTGTCCCTCCAGGTTAGCCTCTTCACCAGATGTGAGGGCCAAGGCAGAAGTTCGTCCACTTCTTAGATTCATACTATTTGTACGAAGAAGAATAGGACGATATTAGAAAAGGTTAGATATGTGGTAAATCAAATAATCAAGGATGTTTCGAAAAGGTTGGAAGTTAAAGGAGGTAGTAGTTCTGGATGAGATACTATTCCTATTCCCATATGCGGGCTTATTGGACACAGTCATATAACCCAACAATATTTTCTGACCTGCATGGGCCACCACAGCCTCTGACGTGGAATCGGCATGGAGTAGAGTCTTTGGAAGAGGGAGCGCCCGCTCGACGATGGCGAAGCCGTCTGCTGACAACGGCAGTTGATGGTAATCTGGGTACAAGGGTGCCTTTATTTAGGCATGTCTTGTGCCACAGGTTCTTCTTCAGCTTGGGAGAGGGTTGGCTCTTCTGTCGTAGCACTCCTATTGTACATGCAAGGAAGCTGCATGTAAGCACGGTCAGAGCGGGTCTGGCGAGGAAGCCTCCTGTCGCTCCTGCGGGAATGCTGCTTGCGTGGCTCCCTCTCCGTGGGACGTACCCCTGGCTTGGCTTACGCACAGGAGTACCCCAGTGGGAGGGAGATTCGACTGGTTGAGGCATCGGAGAGCGGGAGACAGTCTTGTATAGCTTTTCATCAGCTGTGCATGTTACTGTCAACACGGGCCTCTTGTCTGCCACCGGTGTCGCACGCTTGTTGTACGAAGCGCGAGCCACCAGGGATCTATTCCTACTACCCTCAGCGGGTGAGTAGTATTCAGAGTCCGCCGAAGGTTTACCTGAAGGGAAAGCGATTCTGTCGAAGACAGATCTTCTTGCCGACAATGCTTCCGTCGTGAGGGGTTGGACCGGTGTGCGCTTCCTTTGGCATCGTTCCTTCGTCAGATTAACCATAGAACCACCATCTTCTTTGTAATGACCCAGTCCCAAAATACTTGGGACTAGAATCGTAGACATGCCAGCTGTCTACATACGAAGTATACTCCAATATTTGGATATCTCGTATGTACACATAAGCTGTAAAATATAGTAACCATGAAGCTAATCTCATCTACAGTAAATATATTATAAAAATCAACTTTATAATATCATTTGTACAAAAATGTTGGGCGGAGACATATCCACTACCAACAAATTTAAATAAGAGAAATATACAAAGGAAGAATTTATCGAGCAAAGCAAGCGGCGAGTCCAAGAGTAGTCATTGCAAAAGACGGAAGTAAACCATGGCCTTGGTTAGAGTACCTGCAGAAATCACAAAACACACCTGAAGAAATCACCAGGTCCTCAGAGGGACGTAACAAGATACAGGCAGAACATGCCATTATAACTGGAATATAAACACTATAAAACTACTACACAACTGGGTCCCTAACTGTCTAAGTGATATGCACTTTGAGGACAACGTTCTACGCAGGGGTGTAAGAATTCACGCAAGTAATAAAGAGTGGCCGTCAAGTAGCGCTCATCCGAGACACTATCGGCCGGGAAGCAAGTAGCGCTCATCCGAGTCACTATCACCCATAAATGTGTAAAAAATAAATATAGCCCCTAGGCTAATAGCTGTCCTCTCCCCCCAATAATACTATACATGCATCGTAACCACGACACACCAACATATGTCACTTCTACAACACTGTTTTATACCTAATAACTGTCAAGTCTTCTAACATGCACCTATTGACAGTTATTCCTACGCATGCGCACAGGGGATCAGCCAATACGCAAGTGACATCTACATGTTACTCACCAGTCACACACAACTCGTGTTACCTTCGTGATAAAGTTAATGACATGCACTCTATTGACGGTAGTCTCTTAACTCTAGGTCCACAAGCAAGAAAAAAATAACTGGAAATAAAAGTATAGAATAATAAGATGCAACTAAATATAAGAAGTAATTATGACAAGGTATCTTGCCTGATGTCCGAGTGAGGTAAGATGATGTCCTGGCGACGAATCAACAACAACGCACAAAGAGGAAGGTGTAGGAACAACTTCGAATGCTGAAAATAGTCTATTATCTAATTATAATTAATACTGCACCTATTACATTTATTTAATAAATTCTGAAGTTAGGATATGGTATAGATTTTCGTATCATCTTTCCGATAAACTAAACGGATCACATTTTTGTTTCCAGAATCTTCCGAAATCGCAAAAATATCGAAACACGTTTATTTTTTGGACACTAGATACTCGAACAGTTTTGCAAAAATTTATAGAACGAAATTTGTCTATTAAAATATGTTTTTGGAAATCTTACCTCGATACACTTCTTTTAAAAAAAACTGGAGGCGAAACGGAGTTCGGAGCTAGGAGATATCGTTGTTCCAAGTTGCTCTTGCTGCTAAAAAGTGGGGCTGAATTCTAATGACAAATTTTAGAGTTTCTATTGGACTAAAAATAATTTCGAATTATGGCTGATAGAAGGGGAATGTATTGGGTTTATATAGGTATTGATTTCAGATATATCTCCTAAATTAGATAGGATTTGATTTAAATTGATAGAAGTTACTTTGTTATGATATAATATAGATAGGGATGCTTTCCTATTAGACTTAGGATTATGATTAACTTAAAATATAGTTCATATTTATCTAAATTATCTATAACATTATTTAAAATTACTATAGATAATAAATAGAGTTAATATTTATTTAAAAAATCTTCATCTAATCTCATTTATATAAGCTGAAATATTTAATACTAATTTGGCATATATTCTATATTATATAAATAGTGTACAATATCAGTAACATGTAAAATATAATAAAAGTTATGAAATAAATCCTAAAATTTTGAGAAAAATTGTATAATATAGTTTAGATCCTTAATGTACTAGAAAAATAGCTTTATATATTTTTATACTAAATTCACTAATCAGCACTATACTTAATATATGTAAAATAATACAAATTATATACTAAGTCAATAAATAGTTATTTAAAAATCCAAAAATTCCACAAATACTTATTTTGAAAAATCAGAGAGTTTACAAAAGTCTTATCTAGATTAGGACTAAGAAGAGTTTTAATTCCACTTGGATTTTCCACTATTTAATTCAAATTGATTTAAAAGTAACTCAATCAAATATAATCCAATGTAGATAGATTCTACCTCTAATTTAAACTGTATTTAAATAACTTAATTTTTTTTTCAACTTAAATCACCATAATTAATTACATATGAATCAACCCATATTTAATATACTTTTTTTGAAATAATATATTAATGATAATAATTAATTTCGAAAATACAAGTATATATACACTCGCATGCAAAAATAATACTACATAAAACACAGTTTTTCTAAATTACTAGTTATACTTCAAGCAATATAAAATATTTATCGTCTATTATTTTGAAATATTTTCTACATCTATATAATTAAAACGTTTTATAAAAATATGTACTTCGCACTTATTCGCACTTGACGAGAAATTTACGAAACGCAAACTCGTAAGCGACGTACAAATACGAAGTACAAAAATCAATACCATATTTATTAAAAAATTATAGTAGAAATTTACGGGTTTTACATTCTTCGCCATGCTTTCCCGGGGCAGGAATTGGGCAAGCGGATAAGCCTGTAGTAGCCGGGATCTTCTCTGTGGCCTTGACGTTGAGGGTGTCCTGAGATGCAGTTCCCGCTATCGTGCTACTGGTTGTAGCCGCCTTAGGCCTATAGACACGTCGAGTCTTCTTCAGTTGTATAAACCACTTCGACGTCTCTGACTTTTCATCAGAGAGGAGATCTTCAAAAGCCTGCTGGTCGAAGCATACGACCAGCATGTCTTGAGAAGCTCCCATAAAGTTGTCATCAGATTGCGTCACCTCTTTTTTGTTGGAGGAGAAGGTAGTCTCCAACAGAGTCGCTATTTTATTCGACGTAACAAAAGGTTGAACGAACGTTTTGCTTTATTGAACGTATAAGGTATCTGTGTACAAAGAAGGAAGTCCTAAACAAGATATTCTAAGTACAGAAAGAAAAGATTTCTGGAAAAGTGTGACGATGGAGATCGAGCACTGCAGCGGCTCCTTTACTCCGTTGACGACCTGACGACGAATCAACCTTGCTATGGCTCTCTGGAGCCTTTGATAGGACTCTGGGTCACCGATCAAGAGGATGTCTGGATAAGAAGATTCCTTGAAGATGGTTGGTTGGTTGGTTCTTTGGTTGACAGGTGGATGAGGGTGGTCGACTCTTCGTGGATGGAGATCACCGCTCCTTTGAAGATTGTCGATTGTCAATGTTCTCTCTATATTTTTGATGCTTTGGTGGAAGAACAAGAACTTCTATTTATAGGAAACGGAGCACATATGTGATGTGCATTAGTGTTCCTGAGATATGAAAGAATCTGCCGTCATTGTACGATGCGGGCTTCTGTGGCGCTGACACGTGGCAGACATCGAGATTCTCTTTAAAAGACAACTCTGGTAGTTATAAAGATAACCAAAGGAGGTGACACGTGGCGCGTGTCGATTTGCTTGCTCGGATACAGTTGAATAAATCTTAGGATTTCATCCTAGATTTGGAGTCTAATTGATCCTCATCTAAGATTTAAATCAATCTGATATGATTTCAATCATGATTTAATCCCAATCTTCTCTGCAAGAGGCGATTTAAACAAACCAATTAGGGTGGACCCATACTTCCTGTACCTCTGGTGGGTACTAAGTGCTGCTGTGCTTCTGGGGCGACGAGTAGACCGTGCTTCTGGAGACGACGAAACCACTATGCTTTCAGGCGACGAATGGACTTGGCTTCGAATGACGACGAGACTTCTATGCGTATAGATCAACTAATGAAGCTGTGTTTTGGGCTACCAGAGTTACTGTACTGTAGGCGACAAGTACGCTTGTGTTTCAGGTTGGCGAGGATATTGTGCTTTTAGAGCGATAGTTTGACTTGTACTGGTTACGATGGAAGTTCCCAAGTATCTTGTAGAGAAGTGACTTAAGCTTCTGATCTAGAGCAGATGACTGTGCCACAACAATGGAGATGGTGTGAGCATATCACCATCTTGCGCCTCATACGGACGCAGGTAAGTAGCTGCACCTCTGAATAGAGAAGGTGTTGGCTGCAAAGGGAAGGGTATGACACCCTTGCGCGTCTGATATTGGCGCAGGCAGATAGCTGCGCCTGGAGTGCAGGCACTGGCTTCTGTAATAAAAGAAGTGGAGGCGGGCGCTACCACCATCTTATTCTTGAGGTTGGCGCAGGCAGGTGGCTGCACCTCTGACTCCAAGGCTCTGGATTCTTCAAGTGCTGAGTTACTAATATGCTTCTGAGAGGCTGCGCCCACAAGAATATCAGAACATGCTTCGATGGAGGTCAATCCTCTAGCATGTGTATCGAGAAGAAGGAAGTTTGGGCTTCAATGAAGACTGCATCCCTTGTAGATCCTCTAGGCTTCTGTCTAATCTGTACTAGATCCTGTCTAATCTATACTATATCCTTTGTAGAAGAAGATAATTAGTCCCTTATGTATGGTCTTGATGTGTCTGTACTAGAATTTGGTAGACATGACAATGAAGGAACTTCTCTCCATATTTTCTGTTTTGTCTTTTTAGTACCGAGCCTGAGTATTTTGCATCTTCTGTGCTTTGGCGAAGGTATGTCTTCAGCTGAGATTTTTCATGCTTCTACAAGACCCCCTTCAAAGTGTCCCGAACTTGAGTCAAGCTTGGGATACATTGAACAGAAGCATGAACACGCACCAGGATTGTACGAGCTGGGTGATGGCTGGTGTCACGCCTAGCTCTTAGCATTAATTGTCCTGGGTCATCATTTCAGAGCATGGGCTCCTGATGGCTTCTTGACATTGGAGCCTCTCGTATCTTTGTAGGAATCGCGATTCTCTTTAACAGAGGGGGTTCAGAGTCACGTTCCTCTGCTCACTCGCAGTACTGCCATCTGTCATGGAGTGGAGCTTTAGCTTAACATACAAGCTTTCTTTTGACCGATGTTGCCTCGTGCTTGGACCATGCGAACAACCTACATAAAAGACTGTCCTCCTTCAAGAGAAGACTTAGCTGCTTCAACAATGGCCTTGCTTGTCTGACGTTCAGCTCCAAACGACCCTGGAGTTTGCTTGAGGCGGCCGTCGGTGGCAAATCTTTTTATTCAAAGAAGCTGTAGTAGAACTACCATTGGATCTCGAGATGTCCCACTTCCTGGATGTCGTGGGCATCAATGGCGTCTCGGATCTCTGCTTCCTGGGTTTGGATTGCTTGCCATTCTGACCGAGGAATAGCAAGGCCTGCTACTGTGGTTGCTCTCGCCGGCGTGCTGGGGAGATAGGAGAGTCCTGTGCTGGTCTTCATTCCCGAATCGGGCTAGTAGCAACTTTGGGCAGTGGCTTCCTTTTGACCAGGAAGTGATGGGCTCTGTCACCGCCTCGCCCGTACTATTGAGAGCTTGTACTATAATTTCAGCTTTTTTCTTGCTTTTGTGTATGTAACTACGAAGAGTCTGTAATAGGTCTTTGTAGCCACATGTTTTTATATGTAGAAGCTTTCTTGTTCCCTTTGCTTTTTTCTCCAGAAGAAAGACGGAATCATCATAATAGATTTGCCTGACCAGAGGTAATATGGACGTGGTAGGCTTGATCTTGGCCGGGGTATAGAACAACAATCCAGAGGGGTACGTCCCACGGAAAGACTCTGGTCAGATGAGCAGGCGCTCCGTCTTCCAAAGACTCTACTCCACGCCGACTCCACGTCAGAGGCCTGATAGGGGGTCGGTGAGCCATAGAGAAGACGAGCCCCGTATCGCCATATGCTACGCGATGCAGGGTTCCAGAGCTTTTAAGGAGCCTTCACAGAATCCTCCCATATCAGTTGCTAAACCGAAGAGGAAGTCAGAGAAAAGCAAAGCTAAGGTACCCGATGCAGGTGTGTTCCAAGGCACTCGATCCAAATCTGCATTGCATGCCTTATCAAAATTGGGGGTAGCCAGCCTCCTACCATGCACAACAATACTTTGTTCCAATCTGACGAGGCGCAGTATGACACGGATGCCTCCATTGGCGAAGCCAGTCACTAGACCGGGGGTAGCAACCATAATGAGTCCAAAGAAGATCACAATCTTACGATATATCCTCAGGACAGCGAGCCTCAATGTCGGAGCCAGAAAGTGAAGGATCCACGGCTCCCGCGAGTCACCCTGACACTCAGTCTGTGTTCTGTGTTCATGGCCGATGTCAATGAAGAAGACAACAACGAAGCTCTCAGACGTATCGAAGTCCTCGAAACAAAGTTAGATTCGCTGACGGACACCATAAAGACCCTATCCTCGGTCATAATCGACCTCAAGAGTAGCATGGCCCCCCTGCCTCTATACATGCACGTGATCCGCCAACCAATGATGAATCCAGCAGGTTGCCTAATGCCAACCAGGCAGGACCATCCTCGTCTACTCTAGCAGCTACAGGTTCTGCAATACTGGCCGAGATACAGCAGGCCATCAAGGAGCTGTATGCTCGTCATGATGCCAAAGAAAAGCAAGCAACGCTCCGAAAGATGGGGATCTGGCAGCCATACCATGTCGAGTGGGACAACATCGTTTATCCTCCCAAATGCAATCCGCAAACGCTTACACCTTATGAAGGGAAGGGGTCTCCTCTACAATACTTGAGGTACTTTGCCTCAGTAACGAGGCACCTGCCAAAGGAATACGCCCTCCTGTCCAACATATTCATAGGAGCCCTGTAGGAGGTAGCCTATGAATGGTTCTGTAGTCTTCCGGACGACTGTATCTCGTCATTTGAAGACCTGAAGACTCGGTTCGTGGACAGATTCTACAAAGGCGGCATGGACATGACCATGTCGACCCTCATGGAAATTATCCAGAAGGAGAAAGAGCCTGGCCATACATACATCGAGCGCCTCCGCCATGCAGCCCTCAGATTACCACCCGACATGCCCGAGCCCATGCTTATAGACTCCTGCCGCAAAAACATGTTGCCCGCTATAAAATTGTGGCACAATGCTTCTTGTACGGTGTGGACGCCTTTCATTACAAAGGCGGATGCCGCACAAAGGAAAGATCAGGACATGCAGCTCCTGGGGCTACACTTTCATGTGCTCGAAGACAAGGGGAGACGTTCGTACAGCAACAACCCCAAAGACGAAAAATGCAAGCAAGCCATGACCGTCAACATCTCCAAAGGTTTAGCAGCTGCGAACCCCAAGTCTGCGGAAGCGCAGAGGCCGAGGGAGACTTACTCCTTCAATGACGAGGATACGCTGGAGCACTTCGAGATGCTTACGAAGAGTGGCAAACTGTCTATCCCGCCACCCAGGCGTCCTGATGATGTGGAAAAGGTGGACCATCCCAAGTACTGCTATTATCACCAGTACGTCCATCACTCAACACAGGACTGCTATGTGTTGAAGGGGTAAATTCAGCGCCCCAATAACGCCAACGTCATATCATTTACGAAGAAAAGACCATCACGGCCAACATGGTTACTCTCAAGTTCGAAAGTTTTTCAGCCGTAGAGATACAAGATGGCATCATCCCTACTCCAAAGGCGACGATGGAAGTAGTCAACCTTCCACCAGCACGGGACAACGCTCGAGGGCTCATCCTGTTCTCCACGCCTCAAGACGGAGTCGTAAAAGTCCATCCGGACCAGGCTCCCGACACGATGAACCAGTAATCACCGTGAATCTCTTGGGAAATATTCATGACCTCGCTTCTGAAATGTTATCCTAAGACGTGTCTACCATGTACTCTCTACCTCTGAGTAGTCACCTCCTCCACAATAGCTGTAAGCTGTCATAATCTCTAAAAAACATTTTACGTCCATATTACCTCTGAAGTGTTATTCTACATCGTGTCTACCATGTCCATATTACCTCTGAGTAGTCACCCCGTTATGATAACCCCAAAGTTGTCATAACTCCCTAAGAAAAAAATAGTCACATCCATATTACCTCCGAACTATTATTCTAGGAAGAAGGATGCTTGCCATGTCCATATAACCTCTGAACAATGCACCCTTTCCCTGACAGTTCCCCACAATTGTCATCTATAGAACCCTTCACATCCATATTACCTCTGAGTCGTTCTCTACCCCAGAAGAGTCTATCCTTACCATGTCCATATTACCTCTGAGTAAGGAAAGTGTCTCTACAAAAACTTACGTGTTTGCCATGTCCACATAACCTCTGAGTAAACACCCCGTCCCCAATAAAGATATCCCATCTAAGGGAATTCTTATCTCTGTATAGGGTTCACAACCATGAAGATAGACAGAACAGAGAAAGGAAAACCAAAACTTCAGATATAAAGAAGGCAAAGTTTTCAATTAAAAAATGCATATGGTCTCTCATAAACTGAGGGGCAAGAAAAAGCATGAAATCAAAACTGGAAAGACTGGTCCTGAAGGTCTTCCAACCGGCTCATAAAATGAGCCCTCCGCTGTGCGATCCATGTACGGGGCCTTCTATCGGCCTCCTAGCGTCTGGCAGTCTCATCTCCGGCAGAGGTCCAAGCCTGACGCGCAAGAGTCAACTCGACCTGACGGACATTGATAACCACCCTTTTCCGAGTCAGAGTCTCCGAGCGTTGGTGAAGGACTTCTCCCTTGTTATTTGATTCCTTCAGGCCATCCTCAGCAAGGGCCAGAGTATCCGTCAGCTTCTGAATCTATTCTCGAAGGTCTCTGCAGTGCTCCTACGTGGCTGCACGACGGCGGACTCGAGCCCCTTCGGTGTCAGCCAGTTCGATAATCTTTGATTCGACCTCTACAAGTCGATCAGAAAGAGCCTGATACATCTGCTCTTGGTGAGACTCTTCAGAAACCATCTTCTCCAGTTCTGCTATAGCTAAGACCAACATGGTGCGATCGAGACCGTGGAGTTCCAGGGCAGCAGTTTTCAAGTCAGCCAGCAATCCTTTTACAATCACGACCTGAGCCTCATATTCTGGATAGTTGCACAAGAGCTATAACTAACCTTCCACTAGGTCCCGGATCCATCCGGCCAACGGCTGATCGTGCAAGAGGCCCTCTATACCACGAGTTAAAGCGTTGCCGATGGCCTCCAGTAGAAGTTGAGCGTAATATTCCTTATCAGCCACTCATTGAAGTCACTGGAGAAGCTACAACCCAAGGACCAGGAGCGGAAGCAAGAGCTGAGCTCTGTCCCTGTACTAGAGCGGACACAGAAGGAGCCGTCAATATGACGCTCGATGGTTCGGGGGGCATAGCCATCTCTACAACCACCTTGACCATCGAGACTGGCCATGCAGCAATTCCTTGGGCCCTTGCTTCGATGGCCGTATCGTCCATCGTTTGCCCTACAGTCAAAGCATCAGCTCCAATACAGGACTGCATAAGGGCAAGAGAAAGAATCCCTCCCGAATTAGAACGAGCAGCGATAGAGTCCCCCTCATCAGCCCCCACGTTTCGAGGCGCATCAGGCGCAGGCTCTTCAAAAAATCCCCGCTCTGACCAAGAAGGTCCCGTTTGCTCAAACCGCACAATCATAAGACGTAAAAAGAACGGGCAAGTTCGAAGAATAAAAGGACTTACTGTCCCGGAGGAAGACCCAGCATAGCAGGTCATTGTACCCTTTGCAGGTGCAGGGGTCATTCAGACTTTTTTTGCAGGAGGAGGAGTTTCCCCAGGCGAGAGCGGGCATCCTCGCAAGCTTCCGAGAGTTCGTTCCTCCTCTCTCTCCTCTGTAGACGAGCTAGAACCATCATCAGCTTCGCTCTCAGAGGGCACCGTTCCGGATGGAAGTAGAAAGGGTGAAAGAAGGTGTTTCGAATTTCTTCCCCTTAAGCAGACTCCGCAGACGATCATACTCCAGCGAGAAGGTGTTGTATACACAATAAAGCTGGGCAACAGAGTATAGAAGACTCCCACCTCTCTATAAAGGAGGGGTAGTAAATATGGCCCCTGTACGACTGACATTATAATAATGCCAGGCCAGAGCACCGTCCAGGAGACTACATTCATGACCAAGACAGAGGTTCGAATTACCCATCATTGCTTGGCTATAGCCAAATTGGCGGACAAAACGACTGGGTAAATAAGGCTCCAAAAACACCCGATTTTGGTTCCTATACACCAGGTGGGAAGGACGAATGGACTGCAATCAGAAGAATGCCCCAGGGGTCAGGTCCTCGTCCACCAACTTCTCGTAAGAACGAAAGCTGCCATATGAGGGAAGAACCCGATAGATGGCATACTCTTCCAACTGACCCAGCATCCACCGACAAGTAGGAAGGTCCCGAAGGACCCACACAGTGTGCTCGTAATTGTGCAGAGTTGCATCCCCCGTCTCATATCCCAAAATTGTATCAGTTTTTATCAGACCGGGATGATGCAGAGCCAACCAACCCATCAGGTAGTGATACGGGAGCTCATCTGACGGGAAGTCCTCGTCACTACCCTCACAATCAATAATCTTCTGGAAGAACTCCCGTAGACTGCACAGCAGGTTGCACACCATAGCCGGTAACAACAAAAAGGTTGCCTGAAAGTGAGCCTCTCGGTAGGCAGGATTAGATCCTGGCTAATTCGACTAGTGGGACCAGAACCCCCCGGCACTACAGCCATTCGTAGCCACACTATCAAGAAGGCTGCCAAGGTCGCTTTCGGGCTCACTGGGACCAAATTCTGGCTGAAGAAGCTATGAATGTTAGAAGTGGGACCACCTTCAGCAGCGACAGATGGAGACGATACCCCAGCGGCACTCATCATGTCATCTACCTCATCAGCAGTATACGCTGGGCGCGAGGCATGGTAGGGCATCCCCGGCGTCGAGGGAACTCGGATAAAGATATAATTAAGCTCGGATCTAGGGCACGTCCTGCGCCTGGTCTTGGTACCTGCACACTTGGTAGTGGCAGAATAGCTTCTTGTACACATTCATCATGGCAGGATACTCGGTCTCCAAGGCAAAGAACACCTCCTTACAGGGAGTATACTCCTCATAAGGCTGAATCCCCTATGGTAGCTTGGATAGGGTGCTCATCTCGTGAAGAGCTAAACCCAACTCACCGTAGGGAGTGAAGAACGTCCCTGTATGATGATTGAACATCTCCAATAGGGCGAGGAAAAGAGCATGGTTGACAGCAATTCTGTGCACGGAGGCTTTAACGCAGCTATAAATACCCGCTTCCTTCAAGTCCCCCTTGAACTTTCTCATTGCCCAAAGGGACAATGCCTTCCACTCCAATTCAGGATGGCTCCATCCATCGACGTGAAAGTTACCTATCGGGTAAGTACAACAAGCAAATAGTAACCTGTTGGCAAAAAGAGAAGCACAATAGGGGCGCACGTCAGCAGCGAACGCTTCAGATACCTGACTGGGGAGCAGGACACGTAGCGTGGTATACAAACCCTCAGGTACAACACGAAAGCAATCCTTTGGGTCAGAACAGACCTCCTCCTCAATACGGCCAACTAACAGGTTCTGGCATTCAGGTATCAGATCCAAGCGCATACTGCATTTCAGATAGGCAGAAGAAAGCAGAAAGTAGGAGATGACGAGAAACAGAAGGCACGAACAAAGGAGTGCCACTGGCATTGTCGAAATACCAGTCTTCGTGATGTCTAAAAATGTTGTATTCTCCATTACCAATTCGTCGCCGAACAAGAAACGAGGTTTCAGCATTTCGGCAGTATTGCGAGCATCCGACAACCGGCCTCGATCCATCATGCAACGGAGATATGTAAGGCCTTGCTCCCTAATCATGGCCAGACGACTTCTTGATTGAACAGAAGTGAGTCGTCGACCAGAAGAATGGGCAAATATCTCTATGGCACCACTGCCTTTGGTGCCTATGGTTAAAGCCAAAAAAAAGTCCCTGAGGAAAGCTGAAGGTATAGGGACTGCAAAAAAGATGCCAAAAGAATGAGAAGTTAGGAATTAAAAGTTTGTATGTCTTCAAAAGCAACATCAGCAAGACGAAAATGCCAAATGTCGATTCAAGACAATATCGCAGAAAGCACGCCATTTATGATAAAAACCAAGAAATGAAGTCAGATGCTTACCAACAACAAGAGGCCATACGTCTTCCTCAATGAAGAGTTGTTCGACGGTGATATCCTCAGAGGCCAACTGTTTGCCTCGAATCTGATGATTGCTCGACCCCTCTTTGCCAGTTTACTCCATGATAGAGACCTCGAACGGTCTTGCCGGTCCTATGGCTGTTCGAAGGCTACCCCTCACTGCAGATCGAGGAGAACTGATTACGCCACTAGGGGTTCTCGGAGAGCCAACTACAGGTGTTTTTAGGGTTTTAGATTTCTTGGGGTCGTGGCAAGAAAAGCTAGGGTTTGAAGAACATATGAGGGCAGAAAGATTTCTCTCTCCCACAAAATTCCTACTTATAGGAAGGGACATGTTTGCAATAGAAGATAAAATGCCTCGGATGATGTGGGTTCAAAAAAAAGGGTCATGATGAACGTTCGCGTAATACGAGGAGTCATGATCATGCTTAAGGAGGAGACGGCTTAACACATTTAATGTTGGAGCCAAAGCACATCGTCAACCTGTCCGCAGGAGGTGATGGGTATGTCCTCTACAAAAAAAGAGAAGACACATATCATGCTTCTTTTCAAAGTGCTCCGAGCTTGAACCAAGTTCGAGACACTTTGAAGGGGGTCTTGTAGAAGCATGAAAAAATACAGCTAATGCAAGGCACAGAAGGGTGCTCTCATCATCCACCCTCTTCCTACCATGGTCCAGATGACATATGTCGCAGGTTAGTGTCCCCACTATCAACCTAACATCACAGAGGTGCAGACAATCAGATGCACAGACCAACCAAAGACAAAGACATTCTCAGGATGAAGTTCAGAAAAAAGCCCTTTTTTAATTGATCGTAGCTACAAGGGTCTATTACACAGGCCTATCGCAAGTACATAAGAAAGAAGTTTCTTGAATCTCATTTACAAGGATCAATTACAAGGTCTTTGTTACACAGGTGAGAATATAAATTTCTATGAACATAAGGGAAGGATCGTCTTCGATGGGCAGCCTTCATAATGTGATCATCATGGACAGAAGAGAGATCTAAAGTCTACATCAAAGTCTCTCCTCTACTTACTCACAGCGTCATCAGAGCCAATCCTGTTGTCACCAAGAGAAGGTAGAGCTCTAATATATACTGAAGCAGTGGAAGACCCAGAACCACAACACGGCGAAGCCCCATTGCTCCCAAATATCAAGGCAGAGCATGGCCGGCTATTCAACGGGTGAGAAACCGATCTCGAGCCCGTGGTTTGGATCTCCCACATCCCTTAGACGTCGCTCAGAGTCGACCACCCTTAAAAGGACATTTGCATACTTTTCAAGGGCAGTGATGACTCTTTCTACACAGAGTTCCTCCGTAAGAATGTGGCTCCTACAAACGAAAGAAGCCTCAACCAGCAACCAACTTACATAAGGCCGATCGTCGCTCAAAGTTAAGTTTGGATCTCGCATGGTGGTGAAGGATACCGACATGAAGATAGCAACTCTTCAGAGGAGAAGTTCCCCTTTTATAGGACCGAAAGTGGTCTAGAGCGTACACCACATGGCCGACGGTCAGAATTCCCGCATTAATGGGACAAACCTAAGACTCAACACTTTGAATGTTGTCTCAGACCCTTGAAAATCCCCATATTAAGGTGGCAATTAAGAGGGAAGTCCTTAAAGAGCGGATATTTATCGCTCTTTACTTTGAAGAAGCAGAGCCTTCGAGCCAGAGGCGTAGCCACCTACCTACACCAACATCAGAAACAAGATGGTGGTAGGCCCCCTACCCTTCTTTTATTCTAGAAGCCAGTGTCTGAACTTCAGAGGCGCAACTATCTTCCTGCGCCAATCTCAGACGCGCAAGGGTGTCATACCCTTTCCTTCGCAACCAACACCTTCACTATTTAGAGGCGCAGCTACTTACCTGCGTCCGTATGAGGCACAAGATGGTGATATGCTCACACCATCTCCATTCCTACGATGCAGTCATCTACTCCGAATCAGAAGCTTAAGTCACTTCTCTACAAGAGACTTGGGAACTCCTATCGCAACCAATGCAAGTCAACCTGTCGCTCCAAAAGCACACTAACCTCACCAACCTGAAGCACAAGCCTACTTGTCGCCTACAGTACAGTGACTCTGGTAGCCCAAAACATAGCTTCGTAAGTTGCTCTATACGTACAGAATTCTCGTTGTTATTTGAAGCCAAGTCCACTCGTCGCCTGAAAGCACAGAGGTTCCGTCGTCTCCAGAAGCACGGTCGACTCGTCGCCCAGGAGCGCAGCAGCACTTACTCCTCACCAGAGGCGCAGGAAGCATGGGTCCACCTCAATTGGTTTGTTTAAACTGCCTTTTGTCGAAAAGATTGGGATTAAATCATGATTGATATCATATCAGATTGATTTAAATCTTAGATGAGGATCTATTAGACTCCAAATCTAGGATGAAATTCCAAGATTTACTCGATTGTATCTGAGCAAGAAAATTTGCACACGCTACATGTCACCTCCTTCGATTATGATTATAACCGCCATAGATCTTATTTGAGGGAAATTTCGATGTTCGCCACGTGTCAGCACCGTAGAAGCCGTACCGTGCAATGACGGCAGATTCTTTCATATCTTAGGAACCCTAATGCACATCGCATATGTGCTCGGTTCTCTATAAATAGAAGGAGGTCTTCTTCCAGGAAAGCAACGAAAGATGGAAGGAACATTGACAATCGACAATCTTCAAAGGAGCAGCGATCTCCATCCACGAAGAGTCGACCACCCTCATCCACCTATCAACCAAAGAATCAACCAACCAACCATCTTCAAGGGATCCTCTCATCCAGACAGCCTCTTGATCGGTGACCCCAGAGTCCTATCAAAGGCGACAGAGAGCCATAGCAAGGTTGATTCGACATCAGATCGTCAACAGAGTAAAGGTGCCGCTACAGTGCTCGATCTCCATCGTCACACTTTTCCGTAAACCTCTTCTCCCTGTACTTAGAATATCCTGTTTAGGACTTCCTTTTTTGTACACAGATACCTTATACGTTCAATAAAGCAAAAAAGTTTGTTCAGCCTTTTGTTACGTTGAACAATCATAAATGAAAATTTCCTCAATCCTTTATTTATTAGTGTCTTCCTTGAAAATTGGAACCAATAATCTTTAATTTATGATGGTAGAAATGAACTCATATTAAATTCATATGCATAATCATCTTAGAAACGTATTCCTTAAAATATTAGTATTAAAAGAACTTGCACACAAAGTTCGATTAACTATTTGTTGTCAACCATGGAGTCTATATACCTTTGATTCATTTCATTCCTCAATTCATCTTGTAGGGTTGACAACATATTTTAATTGTCCCATCTTATATATACCTCGTAACCTCATAATCATCCTAACTTACTATACCAAAAAATTTCTCTATGGGGTTGCCTATTCTAGTCACGTATAACTGAACGGTGTCATGATACGATTTTCACCTTCGCACATGGAAATCAAAATAAGAAACAAAGTTGTATGAATCACGGGGGAGTCAAAATAAATAAAAAATATTCAAAGAGGGAAATAATACAATTGGGGGGAAAATTCAGTTAGGTGTAATGATAGTGGTCGGGTTTGGATAATAAACTAGGGTCTCTAATTATCGCACAAAAAGTAGAAGATGTTATAGGTCTAAGTAAATCAAGATAAAACATGAAATATTGAATATCAAGCAAATCAAAGATAAAAATAACTTAGAGACTCGAAAGGCATGGTTCCTATGGAGAAGATAGTCTTCTAGGTTGTGTACGGTCAGAGGAACGATTCTAATCCTTTTCAAATTTCAAACGATTAGAAGATCATGATAGTAGACTTAGAGTTTGAGGGAAAGGGTGAGTAAGTTAAGGTGAAGATGTAGTCATATAGTTTGGGCGATGATGAATTTTACTTGTGAATATGCCATATCGTAGTCACAGGTGGCATGGCAACTAATGTGGAATACTTCCATCTCAATTGGGCGACCTCGCATCTATCTTGGTTGCCTATCAATATAAGATCTAAATCTATAAATTTGAGTTCCTCAAAAGTCTCGCAATCTATTTCTTAAATAACCTGTAACGCCCAGTCCCAAAAATAGAAGGACTAGAACATAATCATGCTAGCTGTATACATACGAAGTATATGGACCGTCGTATGTATACATAAGCTGTAAAATGCAGTAACCAAAGCACTAAATCTCATCCACAAAGATAAATAATGATATAAAAGCAACTTTGAATTTATCATGTATACAATTGTTGGGCGGAGACAAATCCACTACCAACTAGTTTAAATAAGAAAGAATTTTACAAAGAAAATGATTGGTCAAGCGAAGGAGGTGACGATCCAAAATGTAACATCTCGAAGAATAGAGCGCAAGTCAT
The DNA here is from genome assembly GCA_029216955.1 of Iris pallida. Lineage (NCBI taxonomy): Eukaryota > Viridiplantae > Streptophyta > Magnoliopsida > Asparagales > Iridaceae > Iris > Iris pallida. The sequence goes on along the minus strand of JANAVB010017599.1, from coordinate 9,930,822 downwards.
GGCCACGGCTAGAACACCTGCGAATGACAAGAGCACACACCTGGCGAGATAACCAGGTCCTCAGAGGGACGTAACAAGATACAATAAACATGCCATATAAATACTGAATATATAATATGCCACAATCAAAGAAAGTGACGAGACATAAATAAGGTAAACTAACCGTACTAAAGTGAACATGCAATTGAGAAACAATCCTTCGACGCATGAGCCCTGGCTGTAAATGGGATCTGGTATAGTCCCCACTTGGGCACCAGTGACCACAGCGTATGACGTTCAAAAACGACAGTGATAAACCTGAGAGGCTAATCATACTCGTATCTCCAGCGGAGCTTCCGGGTTACAAGGGAAGTACAATCGAAGTCCATACGTCAGGTATTGTCCTCCCCACCCAAATGTCCCTACCAAGTCACATCCACGACCATGTTTCTCTACTAACTGCTAAGTCTCCTAACATGCCTCTATTAATAGTTAGTCCTAACGCATGCACATAAAGGATCAGCCCACACGCAAGAACTTCTATATGCTACTCATCTCACACATCCTCGTGGTACAACTGTGTCAAGGCATATGCAATACACTACAATGATGGTCTCTTAACTCTTAGTCCATATGCAATCAAAGGATAATAACAAAGTACATCTAATATCACTGAGCAGACAATAAATCAAGAACTATAAATAAATGAATAGTGATATGTAATAAAATGCAACTGAATATAAATAGTATAATGGCAAGGTATTTTGCTTGATGTTACGCCTGATGTGGTGCAATAATCCGACAAGTCTTGATTGTCAGATAGCCATGTTCGATGTGTCATGGTCCGAAGTTGCAAGAAAATGGAGAAGCACGATTAACTATGAGTAAAAGGAATAATTTGAAGAGAGTTTGAGCGAAGAGACGCGTGTCCTATTTTTAGAAAATATTTCATAATATACTTGAAAAATAATTCTACGTAAATACTTTGAAAATATTTTATATATGTAAATTGTAAAAATACATTTTTATTAGTCCAGAATAATAAATCTTTTTAGGCAAAACTCTAAGTTGTTAAAGTATTTTAAATAATTACTTTGAAATAAAAAAAACCAGTTTGGGGTTAAACCCTAATTTTGTCAAAATATATTTTGGAAAATATTAATTATTGAATTCATTTAATAAACCGAATAATACACTAATAATAATAAAATCATAATCATAACAAAAATATTAAAATAATACTAATGATATAATGGCAATAATAATAATAATAATAATCAACAATATTAATAATATAATAATAATAATAATAATAATAATAATAATAATAATAATAAAAATCCTAACAGAACTATACATCTCATTCTTTTAATATAATAATAATAATAATAATAATAATAATAAATAACTAATTATATAATAACAGTAAAACTTATAAACCACCGTACAGCCTTTCCCTCCCCCAATTCACTTAATGAGAGAGAGAGAACAAGGGTTCGGGAGAGTGGGTTTACCAGCGGATGGCGCCGGTGGCCGACGGCCGGGCGGCGAGCGCCGCAGCGGAGGCGCCGGGAGCGGGGGTCACGGTGGAGCGGCTCACCGGTGGCTCTAGGTCGTGGACGAGCGCTGCCCCGGCCGGCGGACGAGGAGGCCAGGGCGGATTCGAGGCGGGCGGAGCACGGAAAAGAGAGGGCGGCACGCTAGAGGCAACGTGGTCGGGCTTTGGTGGCTGTGCTGGGGAACTCCGACGGAGAGGGAGCTGCTCACGGGGTCGGGGAACGCGGCGGCGCGTCGGAGGCGGTTCGGTTATGGGCAACGGCGGTTCGTGAAGGAGAGGGCTACGGGCGGTCGTAGAGGATGGAGTGGGAGACGGCGCTCCGATGGAGGACGTGACGGATCCGCGGCCGGAGGAGGCGGAGAACGCCGGTGGAGGCTGTACGCGCGGCCGGTAGTGCGTGCAAAGAGAAAAAGGACATGGGGGTCGACAGCTCCGTGTGGCGGGAGCGATCGGCGGAGGGCGGTGGCGCCGAGGTTAGGATTCTGCTTCTCCTTCTTCTATTTTGTTGTGGTGTCGATGGCGGTGGTGGTGCGTGGCGAAGGGGCGGCCACTCCGATGGAACGTGCGGTGGTGGTGTTAGGCTGGAGTCGGAAAGGCGGAGGAGAAGGGAGGTTATGGTGGACGGTAATGGCGATGGACGTGGTGGAGAGGAAAGTCGGGGAGTTGGGGGTCTCTGCGGGAACGGGGTTGATGGCAATGATGGGGACGATGAGTGTGGCGGTGACGGGGATGATGGATGGCAGTATTAGGCGTAGGATTTATTTGTGTCGGGATTGTCGACACCGTGATGGGGAATAATGTAGATGTAAACATGGAATAAGAGTGGGACACGTACACGGACACGATGCACGAGTTGTTGTGGATGGAAAATTTCTGGAGGAGTACCTCTCCTTTTATAGGAGGCGGGAATTCTCAGTTGGATAGGGATTTGGAGGATTTAAATCCCTCATAGATAATATCATATTAAATTAAATTGATTTAAACTTTAATCGTTCAATCCCAAATCAAAGTTAAATAAAACCTTCACTCGTTTAATTCAAATTCAAATAAAATCTTTTGAATTTAAATTAACATATTTAATACAATTTTAATTCAAACAATTATTCCAAATATGATTTTCATAATAATAAAATATATTAATAATAATTTCGAAAATACAATAATATGTACATGATTAAATTCATGTATCTCGCATCAATCTAGAATAATAATATATAAATTACCAGTAATTAAGTAGCCTTTCTATAAAGGAATAAAAATTAAAATTTAGGAGATTTCATTTTACACCTCAATATGTTTTGTGCACTTAAGCAATAAAGAAAATATATTTAAATAAATAAAATATCTACTACTTATTAGTTTGAGATAAATTTACTAAAATATGTTTTCCAAAAATATGTACCTCGCACATATTCGCACTTGACGAGCAATACAAAAATGAAATCCTCGCACGCTACAACAATGCAATATCGTATGCGATGTGCAGATACGAAATAAATACCAAATTTATTTATATAAATAAAAAAAAATGTAGTAGAAATTTAGGGGGTTTACATAACCTACCAAAGTTTCTTAACCATTCTAAGTCGTCAAGCATAATCATACTTTAAATTTAAATTCCTCTAATAAATCTCAAAATAAACCCTCATCATATCACTAATAACTTTTTCCAAAAAAATTTAATGTCATTAATCCAAACTTTAAACTCAAAATTTAAATAATCTTATCAATCGTGAATCATGAGACATCATAAAAACTTAGGATTTTTTTCTCAAATCGATTTCATATCCCAATAAATCATAAATGTTTCTAAAACCTTCAAGTTTTTTATATAGAATCTATCGGTCCTCTCGTGAATATCACCTAGTAGTATCAAAATAAATTTTTAATTATCCTTCGAAGTTGGTAATATCGCTACTACCTAACTTAGAATTTACTAGTCCTTCACACAAGATCACATCTTTATAAAATGCCTTTATAACTCAAATAGGATCATACTAATTGTTAAGGTAATTCTTCTAGCCATGTATTTGACCTATGAGTATATAGTAGTCTACTCATCTTCCTAATCTCTATCAAGTACGGGAAGTAAAGATTACGGTAGAAAGAGTTCAAGCAAGATGCAAATCGAGAAAGTTGAATGAGAGTTCGAAATATGAAATCAAAGAAGGAGGTCAAGCTTGTGGATGAGATCCTCGACTCTAATCCTATATGCATGCCAGCTCGGTACAGTAACGTAACCGAAATGGCAAACTCGACCTGCATGGACTATCACAAAAAGATGTAACATCCCAGTCCCAAAAGACGTAGCACTAGGAACGTAGACATGTCAGCTGTATAATAGATATATGTAAGTTGTAAATACAGTAAACCATGACAACTAAATCTCATCCACCAAAATAAAAAATAATGATATAAATTAATTATGAATTGTTATTTATACAACTCGTTGGGCGGAGACAAATCCACTTCCAACTATTTTAAGTAAAAAAATACAAGGAAAGGATTTGCAAAAAGTAGCGAGGACGACCCAAAAGCAATCATCTTCGAAGGATGGAGAAGATCACGGTCTTCGTAGAACCTGCAAAAGTCATAAAATACACACTTCGAGAATTCACCAGGTCCTCAGAGAGACGTAACAAGATACAGGAAGAACATGCCATATAAACTGAATATAAAACATGCCATAAAGGCACAAGTAAAATTAAAGTGACATGACATCAACTAGGGTCACCTAACCGTTCTACAGTGTTCATACAGTTAAGAACAAACCTTTAGTCTCATGGGCACTTCTGACTATAAATGGAATTGGCTTGGTTCTCGTATTGGGTACCATGGGCCTACGTTCGTAACGTTCCGTGAACGTCAGAGGGCATCAATATAGGGTACGTCCATAATGCTCAGCGAACATCAGAGGGCATCAATGACTTGCGTCTCCGACGGAGCTTACAGGTTACAAAGAAAAGTGTAATAGTAGCCCATACGATAAGGAAGTGTTCTCGATACCCTATGCACCTATTAAGCTGTATCCATGACCCTGTACCTCTACTAACTGCCAAGTCTCCTAACATGAATCTAATTGGCAGTTAGACCTAACGTACGTCACATACGTATCAGTGATCAGCCAACACGCAAGTTCGGAGTCTATATGTACTCACAACTCACACATCTTGTGGCACATCTGTATCAAAGTTTATGAAAATGTACTAAACTAGTGGTAGTCCGTTAACTCTAGGTCTATATGCAAATTTAAAAGTGAGAAAGAAAAATACGACTAACATTATGTATAACTGAAAGCAAGTAAGTTTGAACTGTATCAAGAAAGCAACTAAAAAACTGGAAATAACCACAGGCAGTAATATGCAACAACTAAAAAATGCAGACTAAATATAAGCAGTAAATATGACAAGGTATCTTGCCTGATGGGTTGCCTGGTGTGGTACGATGTTCTGAAAAATCCTATTTGTCTAATAGCCATGATTGATATGTAGAGGTCCGAAACCGCTAAAAAATAGGATTATGATCAGTCACGATCAGGATTGACAGATAGTGAGAATTTGCAGAGAAAGGTATTCATACCACTTTTAGAAAATATAATATTTAAAACTAGGTTTGATTAGTCGAAAATATGTTTTTATAAAAATTTTTAAAAAATTAAAATTGTTTTAGGCTAACCCTAAGTTTGTCAATATAAAAGTTATTGGTATAAATCTACATCTTATCAGTTGAAAATAATTCAGACAAATAATTGGGAATACTCGAAAATCTTTTTATAAATTGGCACGTACTTGTATAAAAGATACTAGGAAATCATTTTAGGGCAAAAATATTTCTTTTCTTAAAATAGGATTTCTATGTGGAAACTAAATTATTATTAGTCCAAAAATAAAATAACTATATAAAAATCTAGGAAATTTTTTTAGGACATCTTATTCTTCAAACATAATTTTGGAAAACTATTAACTATCTATTATAAAAACAGAATAATAATAATAACAGAATCTATAAATAATAATAATAATACAGAAATACTAATAATACTATTTACATATACAGTACATACATACACACTTATCATAATACAAATAATAATAATAATAAATAATGATGAATTGGAACCAACATAATAGAGATCACTGTTGTCAACTCACTTCTCCTCAAATTTGAGGAGAAGATGTTTTAAGGAGAGAGAGTGTGGTGTTAACCCAACTTTCCCCCAAGCCAAATGAGTAACAAAGGAGGAAGAGAGTGAGCGTGCGAGAGGGAAAAAGTGTGCGGGAGAGAGAGGGAGCAAGGGGCGAGTGGGAGAGAGAGAGGGGGTTATCACCTGGGCGACTCGGCGGCGGGTCGCGGTAAGGCACGGCCGACGTACTGCAGTTTTGGGGCTCTGGCGGCGGTGGAAGCTATTGGCATGCGGCGCGGAGTCGTAGGCTGGCTTGTGCAGCATGGTGCGGCGGATGCACGGTTTCGCGGAGCATTGTGGACGGAAAGGGGTGGCCGCAGAGAGTAGAGGGAGGCACTGAGGGGGTCTTGTCGGCGGCTTCTAGCGCGCGTGGAGGTGAGGGTTTTTTTTGTTTTTCTGTTCTTCTCTCTTTTGGGGTGATGTTGGTGGTGGTGACGATGGCTGGAGGACGGCTGTATGGGCTGATGCGGGTGGTCGTAAGGGACTATGGCTGGAGGTCAAGGGGTCGGGCTGCGACAAGGCTGGGTGTGGCAGGCCGGTGGCAGTGCTGCCATTGGTTGTCGAGGGTGGGGGTTGGATTATGTCTTGCACGACACGGAGACAAAGTTGTGTCCGACATATCGGACACAGAGATAATTATATTTGTACTTGAAAATAGTGGATAGGAAGGAGGACACTGATACGATGCACAAATTTTGGTTGTGGAATTTCTATGAAAAGAGCAACGGTGCTCTCTCCTTATATAGGAGTTGAAGACCCCTAGTTGGATAAGGATTGGTATTAGTTTAAATCCCAATAGATAAATCTCTCTTAATTTAAATCTCTTAAAATTTAATTCAATAATATCTCCCAAAAATATAAACTAGAAAATCTTGTCTTTACAACTATTTAAAATAACTTAATTTAATCAAATTTTTAGTTTAAATCACCAAATCAATTAAACATTAAATCAGCAATTTTAAATTATCCTTAAATAATAAAAAATTCAAAAATCACAAAAAATATTTAAATAAAAAAATCTTTTTGCAAATGAATAAAATAATTTCCATAAGTTTCTGGAAACTAAAATATACATGAAATTAAATTTCATGTATCTCACAAATAGAATATTTAAATAAAATATAGTTTCTAAATTACCAATGAAATAAAATATCCTTTTATAATAAATAAAATAAAATAAAGTTTGCCCATCACGACACGACGCAATAAATCAAAATATTTACTTTATACTATTTTAAATATATACTTATTTTCAATATGAAAAAAGTCATTTAATAAAACCTTTGTTTAAAAAAATATATACTACCTCATATATACGTACTCGCACGCGACGTAAAAATGCAAAAAAATGAAAATCAATATCAAAAAATTTATTTATAAATCGTAGTAAAAATTTAGGGGGTTTACAGGACGTACTACTGGTTGAGTCAATTCCGGAGCTAGATCTGGGTGAACCTACATGATCTCTCCCCGAAAAGTCATGAGTGGTACCAGCCCACTCACATTGTCATGAGTCGGTGGAAGGTTAATTACTTCCATTATCGCCTTAGGGATGGGGACGACGACATCTTGAGCTTCAGTCGGTGGCATGGTACCGAACTAGAGAGACACCATATTCGCCGAGATTGTCTTTTCCTCATAGTTAAGCGAGAGGACATTCGCATTGATCATGCGTTGCATGTAATTCTTCAAGATATAACAGTCTCGAGTCGAGTGACCGACAAACCGATGGTAGTGACAATACCTCGGGTTGCCTACCTGTCCACCTCGTCAGGGTACTTTGGATCAGGCAATTTGATCTTGTCGCCTTGCTTCAGTATCTTGAAGAGCTGCAAGGTGTCGTTATTATTGAAGGAGTAGACCTCCTTCTGTCTTGGCATGACCGATGACTTCTAAGCGGGATCCAGCACACTTTTAGAGGTATTCACAGTCAATGCATGTTTTCCCTTCGGCTCGTGCCTGTTGTTGTTGTTGTTGACGGTGCACTTTCCCTTACCGTCGAATGCGGGAAGTTGACCCCAGAGTCGAGCATCGTGGGCCTTCTTCTCGGCGCCTTCGGTACCGATGATTAGTGCACTCTAGTCTGGGTGCTAAGTGGAATCGAGCCAAAGCTTAACTGCTGGTGTCATATTTGTGCGACAAGACTCTATCAGCACATGTTCAGGTATACCAGAAGGTAACCTTAAACATGCTTGACGGAAGCGTTCGATGTAACCTCAAACTATCTCCTTTTTCTTTTGGACAACTTCCATCAGAGAGAACATTGTCATATCTTTTCCTCCGTCGTAGAATTGGGCTAGAAAAAATGTTTCAAGTCTTCGAAGGAGGATATACAGTTATTAGGGATGCTAGAATATCAGTCGTATGCTACTCCCTTCAAAGCCCCTACGAATAGACTCGTGAGCAAGGTGTCTTCTTTTGGCAGATGTCCCATCATGGAATGGAAATAGGTCAAGTATTGACGGAGAGAGTCTTTTCTGTCAAACAGTGTCAATGATTGCGGTTTATACTTAGGATAAACCACATTATTCCATTCAGGAGGATAGGGCTGCCGAATTTCGAGCTTTTGGCGTTCCTCCTATTTGTCATTTGCCTTGAATCGAGTGCGCAAGTCTCTTACCAGCTTAAATAGTTCTTTAATAGAGCTAGGAGCAGATGAGGGAGGCAAAGTATGATGCTCAGTACCCGAAGGAGTTGATGTCCCAGGTATGGCGTGATGACTTGTTCCTAAAGATATCCATTGAGGGGGATAATTGATTCTCCGTTGGCCCCAGGATCAGGACTGGCAGATATATAGCCCTTGTCGAAGTTTGAGAAGTTAGAATATTCCGAATCTCAAATACCAATTGGGTCAAGGATTGTATGGTGGTGGAGAGGGTCTTACGACCATCTTCCAAGTTGTCTATGCGTCGAGATCGGGAGCTGAAGCATCTACTTATTCTTTGTCGCCATTCCTGTCATGTATACAGTCATGACATGGGTCGAAGTACAGGAATCGGTAGATGCCTCACTCTCAGCCTCATTTTCTTATGGAAAGGTTGCCTAGGAGCTTTTCCTTTTACGCCTCGAACTGGCTACCCCCGGCTAAATCGGTGTCAGTTTCTTAATGGATATTCTCATCCTCAAATGAATGGTTGTCATGGACAAGCGGGATCTGATCACTCCCTGCTTGCCCTGTTGTCGGAGCCTTCATCCTTAACCAAGTACTCTAGAATACCCCGGTTGATGGGACTATTTCTTTGCTTCCCTTTAGCCGGCCCTTCGGTAAACCTGCTGAGGCCGAAGGGTGGGTGATGTTTGCTTTTCTCCCCGGTGTAGGAGAGTTCGAGACAAAATGTAGTTCGAGACAAAATGGCACGAGGCAATCAAAGGTTATTCCTCATTCTTGATTGGCACCTTCTTTCCGAGGCGACGTCGGACAGGTACAGTAGGTTGCAGTTGCTGGAACACAGACTGCCTCGGTAATACAGCTATTGTTTTGCAACAGTAGTAATTGATGGTGACCATAGCACAAGTATGCCCCACGGGGGGCGTATCATGCATGGAGGTCATCTCTTCCGATCTACATCTGTAAGTGATCATATTACGTAGATCGTGTGATAAGAGATTCACATTCACACCCCTCTTAGGCACATGGCAGGGCCAAGCGTCAGGGTGGTCATGTGAGCGCTGCGTCCTCTGATCCAGTTCCAGCACATGAGATGCGCCCAGCTTATTGGTGGAAGAGAAACACATAGTGCGAGTCGAACCCATTTCATGTATAGCCAACGTGGCACATGGGTTTAGAGCCGCAAGGTTTGCCCTACTCAGCTTGGTTCCATGTGCAGGAAATGCGTCCAAATGGGAATGGGACTTCAAGAGTTGACTCGTTGATGGTGCCGCAACATCCCGAGTCGACTCTGTACAGCTTTCTACCAGCTGTGCGTATGACTTTTAGCGTGCATTGCTGGTTTGCTGTTGGTATAGCACGTTGATGGCGCATGGCCTGTGCTACCGTAGACTTCTTTGTAGCCTGTAACGGTACATAGTACTTACAATCCAATTTTTCCTCGCCATGACACTGAGTGATTCTGTCAAAGACAGAAGTCTTCCTCTGCACATCAGAGCTCATACGTAGAAGAGTGGCTACGCCCATGTTAAATCGGCACATCCTCTTCGTCTGGGAAGAGATAGGTTAGGAAGTGCAGTCTGTACCGCACTTCCTGGGTAGATACATTGTACCAGTGGCAACGTCTTGTTCGCTGAGAACGTCAGCAGGAAGGGAGGACTGCCCTGGCATAGCTCCTGCAGTGGTGGTGCTTGGCACATCACCTTTGCGCACCTAGACTTGGCAGGTCTTCTTCAGCTTTGGCAGTCGTTTCGAAGGACTCGTGCTGCCTTCAGAGAGAAACTCCTCGTACGCTTGCTGATCGAAGCGTACCACCAGTGTTGTGGAAGGAGATGAGTTTGTTGTCGTCAGATTGCGATATGACCTTCTCATTAGAGGAGAAAGTGTTCTCCAACAGAGTCGCCAGCTTGTTTGCTATTAAAAAGTATTTGAAATAATTTTATAAATAGCAAACTTAACAGGGTACAATATAGGATCTTGATAAAATCCTTCTAGAACACTGTTGTTTTTATCTGGGAACCGTGGCGATGGAGAGGTGATTCTTTAGTACGTTAACGATCTGACGACTATCTCAAACTCTCTGAAGGTCTGAGTTGCTCTAAAAGGTGATGAGTCAAAGCTGTTGAAGCTCTGAAAAATATTAAGAATATTGAAGTGGTTCCTAGCCGCTGAATGAAGGAATGATCCATCTATTTATAGGCAGCAAAATGTGTCACGACCCGCACCCTAGAGTAAGGGCACGAGACGTGGGTACGTCCAGCCTACGCCGCAGTGTCGGCGGTAGAACGCTGTCCTAGGTCAAACATCTAACAATATAAGGTACTTGTATATATACTCTCCGAATGGAGGTGACATAGCAGATACAGTCTCAATCACAACTAAGGTAGAGCGAGATAAAAGATATGTAAACATAAAATCCAAAAGAGATACAGCAGATAGAAGTCTAAGTGTCTAAGATACACAAACCCAGAAAACATCTCAAAGCTCAATACAGTAATCCATAGAATAAATACAACTCAATACAACTGAAATAACTAACTATACAACCTCTATTGTGTCTCCTCTAGGCTAGCAGGTAACCTCCAGGCTATCTGTAAAATTTATCAACAGGTCCAGTCAGGACAGGAACGAGCACATCTCATCTAGAAAACCCAAGTAAATGACAGAGAACTATACAGCAGTTATAGACAGTTATATGATGAAAATGGCAGTTTATATTCAGGTGATGGTAAGAAAGAGAGATAAAGTGCAAGGAAAGTAAATACTAAACAAGAGAAGAATCATAGCAATGAAGACTATAAAAAATAGAACTAGCTGAACCAGGGTAATATGATATAAAGTCCAGACAGAAAATGTAACCAGTGTAAAACCTATGTAAATCCAGTACGGGATGAATCTAATACAAGATGAATCCAGTAAGAAACGATTCCAGTTATAGTGATCAACGATTCCAGGGTGAGTCCAGCCTATACTCTAGCAGTGTGTTTTAAAATACCGAGTTCGACATGTAAACGACTGTGGATAATCAGGCACATCCCTCACTGATCAGGCGAGAGATGGCTATGCTTCCAGTAGATTCCAGTAGGGAGATTCCAGATTGGGGTATGTCTACATGTCTCACTCAGTATGTTTCCCCTTCCAGCAAGTGAATCCAGAATTTCGACACAATGATTCAAGATGAGTCCAGCCAAATATAATGATACCAGTAAATGATTCTAGTAAATGATTCCAGTAAAATAATTCCAGTTAAATGATTCCAGTAGGTGATTCCAGTAATAGAGATGATACCAGTAATAGAGGCCAGAAAATAAAAGTGTGTCGTATACATGAATTCAGAAATATCCACACGTGTTGTAACAGAGAATCGCATACAACTAACTAGAACTGAAGTACAGTAATTGACAAGTAAATGAGAGAACTATCAGAGAATGTACTCGTCTGATGTCTGAATGTCCAAGGTAAAGATACTGTCCGAGGAGAGGTGTCTGGCTCCTAATTAGAACAACACAAGTCACAACATGTCCAGAAGGGTAATATAAAGCACTACAATGCATTCTACATGAATATAGGTCAACTAGGCCAAAGTCAACCCTTGGTCAACTCTGGTCAACTGTACTAGTCAAACTAGGTCAAACTAGGTCATGTCCTAACCCAGCAAGTCTTACTAGGCCTAACCAAGACTATCCTAGCAAGCACACATCAATACAAGGCTATACAAGCCATACACCCAACTCTATATAGCATGCAATTATTCAATACTCAACTAGGCAAGAATCACATTGGATAAACACTAGGTAATCTATTACTTTAAGCTATATATGTCTACACATATATACACATGCATATATTGGTATTAACATTAGGTCTATAATCATGGCATTTCAAATGGTTATAAACTATATTACAACACAATATGCTAACATATATATATATAAATACATACATAGCTAAGTTAACTATATTCATAAATACTTATTTAAGAGGCTATGTGTGTGTATGTGAACACGAAAAGGGGCAAGTGAGGGTTAAATGGGTATACATAGTGTATACATATGAAAGAGTGTCAAAGTGTAAGTGAACAATATGTCGTGTGATAGTGTCAACATAGTGTAAGGGGATACATGAGGTAATATAGGATTTGTGTTAACATAGAACATTACATCTCATTAACTTGTATATTGCATACAAACATCTATTATTACATTACATTCATGCTTGCATTCATTCATCATTTATTTATTCTCTTGCACTACTATATGCACCATACATTACATACTATGGAACCTACATATTCATTACAAGCCATACTTATACATGCTTACATTAGATAGGATACTTATATCTCATACATCATTTATTTAACCATTTACTCATGCTTGCATTCTCTATTAGTTTATATGTATATATTAACATGGGTTAAAATCAAATAGAACATTATATTACACACAAGGTGCACACAATACATATGCCGAATAGTAACTTCTACTAATAATCAATACTGTACAACTCAGCATGAATTAAATTCTAGGATTAAAGTATGTTGTAGATCTATGTTAGCTTTCCGAAACTTAAAACGGATCGCGTTTTCGTTTCCGAAACTCCCGGAATCGCGAAAACACCGAGAACGTATTTGTCTTTTGTACAGCTGACACTCAATAATTCTCCAGCAAGTTACAGAAGACTTAGGCCTATTAATATATGTTTTAGGAAAGCTAACTTCAATACGCTTCTTTTCAAAAAAATGAGATTAAACCGAGCTTTGAGCTAGAAGTTATGACATTTCTAAGTTAGGGCTGAAATTAAAAACGTGGATAAAATTATGACGATTTAGATATTTGAGCCAAAAGAATACACAATATATATCCCAATTATCCACAACAAAACAATAATATGAGGAACCACACTCACAAACTTGATTATATAATCCTGAACCATTTATTACATATAAATATAGATACACTCTCATTACAATATATATAATATATAAATCTATAATGTACATAACCATCTACAACACAAAGGACACTCCTATGACCTCCAATGGACACAAAATGGACACAAATGGAGATACAACCGTGGGGATCATTCCTATGGTTTAAATAGACCTATATGCATGAAATGAAAGGAGAAGGGATTTATACCTTCCAGTAGATCGAATCGAAGAAAAGCCTTCCCGGAGCGACACCGACACGTAGAGATTCCAAAGGGACACGAACGAGCTCCGAATCCTCCCAAACTTGGGTAGCTTCCTCCTTGGCTAGAATGAGAGGAAAGAAAAGATTTGGTGGCGAAATAGAAGGATTTGGTGGAGAAATGGAAGATTTGGTGGAGAAATTGCTAGGATTGCTCTCTAGAAATTTGGAGAAGAACAAGAGAAGAGAGTGGATGAGAATAATGAAATGAACTTGAGCCTATCCTCTCCCAAAGTGGCTGGCCATATGGGGCTATTTTCCTATTATGGTAAGGTCCAAAATGCCCCCACTAACCTATTCTATGAGTATTAGGAAATGGCTAATTGGTTGGGGCTAAATTAGTCATTCTAAAGTCTCTAATCACACTAACCTTATCCATAATAATTAGTCTAACCTCTAACTAAAATATTTCCATCATGCGGACTAAAATTAATATCATGTGGGCCATGCCTAACTAGTGTGTGGGTCCCACGAGTCAAACTACCCCGGATCCCCGTTTCAAGTCGGATTGAGTTGAAATTCGAACCCGATTCAAATAATCCCAAAATAATATCATAATAATAAATAAATTTCAAAATATTTCAAATACAAAAGACAAAAATATCCCTGTTCCTGAAAACTGGGTGACAATTTCCTCGAATTAAACCAAACAATAAATCAAATCATCAAGTCATAATTTAAGTTTAAAAATAATTAAAATCACCAAAAATCATAATATAAAATAATAATCATAAATAATTTATATTATAAAATTTCAAATTATTCTCATCTGAAAATTGGTGTTACAATCCTACCCCCTTATAAAAATTTTTCCTCGAAATTAAGATGATCGCACCCCCTTCTATGTCAAGTCAAGGGTCATCACTAGTCAATTTCTCAACCAAGTACTTGGTCATCAACTGGTCAACTTCTTAGGGTTTTACCTATGCTAGCTATCTAGGTGTTGGCAACTAGAATTTAGCAAAGAAGAAACTCTATAATAGGCTAGCTCTTAACTTCCCAATCCTATCAGTCACCTATAACTAAATACTTACAAGCTAAGCACATGAATACCAATTACCACATATATATATATATGCTCAACAACAACCCGTCACATATATCCTAATATATCATCTATATAATATACATGACTGCAACCAAGGGTTAAGGCAGACTAAACTTATAGGGTCTGAAACAATGCTTAGAACAAGCCTAAGGATAATGGTCTGAATCAGGGGACATGGTATCTAGTGAGGGTCTGCACACTGCCTATAAAGGTGATCAACAAATGAACTCACACGAAGAGACATAACTAAATGGAAAACTGAACCAAGTATAAGCTAACAACATGTTTATAACCCTATACAACATACCTATAAGATACCAACTAACCTATATACCATATGCCAATATCATCTGCAATTTATCTATGCAATAGACCTCTCGGTCTTAGGTAAACTACAACTATACTCAAAGGCAGGCCCTGGTCATGGGTGCCTCACTGGAAAAGGTAAGGAAAAGTAGTAATGATCATCAAGGCTGTAAGGCATACTAACATCCTATGTAACTGGTTGGTATTATAGATAACAGGAGAATTATCTGCAATGGGTTACTATTCTAACACCAATGCTAACTATCACATCTAGGTACAGACACTCACAAGTCATCATACCATTATACTATGAAGGAACTACCTATGAATAAGCTCTATAAAATTAAATCCCTACTCCTAAGTCATTTATAACAATCAAAAGGTATGATGTTTAAACCTTCTCAAGATACAATCTGTTAATCATATGCGTCTGTCCAAATCTGTTGTCCAGAGTCTTCATCATGCTAGTGAGCAAGGCTACGATAATCACAGAGTCCTTGACTAGGTACGTACCTCTAGGTTCATGGTATTTAAAATTTTTGTACTGCCGTATGCGACGACGAAAACCTTAATTCCCATACCCGAGAATACATCCAAAATCGACTATATTCCTCACTATGCCAACTAACACGACTATCGAGGATTCTAGATCCCATGATTTAGTGACCTAGCCCATATGATTTTCTCAGAAAAAAACAACACAACAAAAGTAACATGACAAAATTAATCAATCAACAAAGAACAGATGGAATCGATTTCAAGGTAATTATAAAAGACAATTGCGGAATAAATTGAGAAGAACGGAACTTGCAACATGATCTCCACGTCTGTGCATCCTCGACTATCCTGACGATAGCTCGCCCTGTTGGTTTCCCCCACCCTGATGCTGATACTGTACAAATCTCTGCTGCTGATGCTGCATGAATCGCTGCTGCTGAGAGAAACCGAAACGAAAGAAAAAGTCTCTGTACAGACGGAGGTGCATCTCCAATGTAGCAGAAATGCCAACCTGAGTCGACACAACAGAAGCTGTCGATCTCGAGGCCCTGATGACAGGACGATCCAGCCTCTCGATAGTATCCCCCAACCGAAGCGATGAGATCGTGTCTTCATAACCATCATGAGACAGATCAAAACAGAAGCGATTTCTGAGAATAAGCAAAATTTCAAGGAGAACTTTATATTCAAGGGAAGTCAATACAATAATTTTAGACAAAAAAATCGGATTAAGAGTTTTCCTAATGTGATTGAGTACCTCCAAAATCCTAATCCTACTGCAGGCTTGTAGTTACTCTAGTTCGAATACTACTACATAAACTCGACCTGCATGGCCCCCACTAAAAACGTGTCACGCCCCCCCCTAGAGTAAGCACGAGACTGGGTACTCCGCCTACGCCGCAGTGTCGGCGGTAGAACGCTGTCCTAGGTCAAACATCTAACAATATAAAGGTACTTGTACAATATATACTCTCCGAAAGGTGACATAGCAGATACAGTCTCAATCACAACTAAGGTAGAGCAGATAAAATGGTAAAACATGAATCCAAAGAGATACAGCAGATAGAAGTCTAAGTGTCTAAGATACCAAACCCAGAAAACATCTCAAAGCTCAATACAGTAATCCATAGAATAAATACAACTCATACAACTGAAATAACTAACTATACAACCTCTACTGTGTCTCCTCTAGGCAAGCAGGTACCTCCAGCTATCTGTAAATTTATCACAGTCCCGTCAGGACAGGAACGAGCACATCTCATCTAGAAAACCCAAGTAAATGACAGAGAACTATACAGCATTATAGACAGTTATATTGGAAATGGCAGTTTATATTCAGGTGATGTAAGAAAGAGATAAAGTGCAAGAAAAGTAAATACTAAACAAGAGACATACATACAATGAACTGTAAAAAATAGAACTAGCTGAACCAGGGTATATGATATAAAGTCCAGACAGAAAATGTAACCAGTGTAAAACCTATACAAATCCGTACGGGATGAATCTAATACAAGATGAATCCAGTAAGGAACGATTCCAGTTATAGTGATCAACGATTCCAGGGTGATCCAGCCTATACTCTAGCAGTGTGTTTTAAATACCGAGTTCGACATGTAATGGCTGTAGGTAATCAGGCACATCCCTCACTGATCAGGCGAGAGATGGCTATACTTCCAGTAGATTCCAGTAGGGAGATTCCAGATTGGGGTATGTCTACATGTCTCATCTAGTATTTCCCCTCCCACAAGTGAATCCAGAATTCCGACACAATGATTCAAGATGAGTCCACCAAAATATAATGATACCAGTAAATAATTCCAGTAAATGATTCCAGTAAAATAATTCCAGATAATGATTCCAGTAGGTGATTCCCGTAATAGAGATGATACCATAATAGAGGCCAGAAAATAAAGTGTGTCGTATACATGAATTCAGAAATATCCATACTGTGTAACAGAGAATCGCATACAACTAACTAGAACTGAAGTACAGTATGACAAGT
Source organism: Iris pallida (assembly GCA_029216955.1). NCBI lineage: Eukaryota > Viridiplantae > Streptophyta > Magnoliopsida > Asparagales > Iridaceae > Iris > Iris pallida. The sequence goes on along the minus strand of JANAVB010017599.1, from coordinate 9,913,448 downwards.
AATAAGAACTATCAGAGAATGTACTCGCCTGATGTCTGAATGCCAAGGTAAGATACTGTCCGAGAGAGGTGTCTGGCTCCTAATTAGAACAGCACAAGTCACACATGTCCAGAAGGGTAATATAAAGCACTACAATGCAGCTACATGAATATCAACTAGGCCAAAGTCAACCTTGGTCACTCTGGTCACTGTAAGTCAAACTAGGTCAACTAGGTCATGTCCTAATCCAGCAAGTCTTACTAGCCTACCAGACTCTAGCAAGCACACATCAATACAGCTATACAAGCCACATACCCCAACTCTATATAGTATGCACTTATTCATACTCAACTAGGCAAGAATTCACATTGGATATACACTAGTAATAATTACTTAAGCTATATATGTCTATACATATATACACATGCATATATGTATTAACATTAGTCTATAATCATGGCATTTCAATGGGTTTATAACTATATATTCAACACAATATGCTACATATATATATATAATACATACATACTAAGTTAACTATATTCATAATACTTATTTAAGAGGCTATGTGTGTGAATGAACACGACAAAGGGGCAAGTGAAGGTAATGGGCATACATAGTGTATACATATAAATGTCAAAGTGTAAGTGAACAATGTGTCAAGTGTGATAGGTCAACATAGTATTGGGACATGAGGTAATATAGGATTTTGTTAACATAGAATAATCTCATTAACTTTATTACATACAACATCTATTATTATATTACTTCATGCTTGCATTCATTCATCAGTCATTTATTCTCTTGCACTCTTATATGCACCATACATTACACTATGGAACCTACATATTCATTACAAGTCAGACTTATCGTGCTACATTAGATAGATACTACACCTCATACATCTTATTTAACACCATTACTCATCTTGTATTCTCTATTAGTTACATAATGTATATACATTGACATGGGTCAAATCAAATAGAACATTATATTACACACAAGGGTGCACAAAATGCATATGCCGAATAGTAACTCCTACTAATAATCATACTGTACTAACCGTATGAATTAAATTCTAGATTAAGTATATTGTAGATCTATGTGTTAGCTTTCCAAAACTTCAAACGGATCGCATTTTCGTTTCCGAAAACTCCCGGAATTGCGAAAACACCGAGAACGCATTTGTCTTTTGTACAGCTGACACTCAAATAATTCTCCAGAAGTTACAGAAAGACTTAGGCTATTAATATATGTTTTTGGAAAGCTAACTTTAATACGCTTCTTTTAAAAAAAATAGGAGATTAAACCGACTTTGAGCTAGAAGTTATGACATTTCTAAGTTAGGGCTGAAATTAAAAATGTGGATAAAAATCATGACGGATTTAGATAGTTTGAGCCAAAAGAATACACAATATATCCTAATTATCCACAACAATAATAGCAATAATATATGAGGAACCACCTCACAAACTTGATTATATAATCATAACCATTTATTACATATATATATAGATACACTCTCATTACAATATATATATATAAATCAATATATGTAACATGAACACATCCACAACATAAAGGACACTCCTATGACCTCCAAATGGACACAAAATGGACACAAATAGATACAACCGTGGGGATCATTCCTATGGATTTAGAATAGACCTATATGCATGAGGAAATGAAAAGGAAGGGATTTACCTTTCGGTAGATCGAATCGAAGAAAAGCCTTCCCGGAGCGACACCGACACGTAGAGATTCCAAAGGGACACGAACGAGCTCCGAATCCTCCCAACTTGGGTAGCTTCCTCCTTGGCTAGAATAAAAAGGAAAGAAAAGATTTGGTGGCGAAATGGAAGGATTTGGTGGAGAAATGGAAGGATTTGGTGGAGAAATTGCTAGGGATTGCTCTCTAGAAATTTGGGGAAGAACAAGAGAGAGTGTGGATGAGAATAATGAAATGAACTTGAGCCTATCCTCTCCCAAAGTGGCTGGCCATATGGGGCTATTTGTCCTATTATGGTAAGGTCCAAAATGCCCCCACTAACCTATTCTATGTGTATTAGGAAAGGGCTAATTGGTTGGGGCTAAATTAGTCATTCTAAAGTCTCTAATCACACTAACCTTATCCATAATAATTAGTCTAACCTCTAACTAAAATATTCTATCATGTGGACTAAATTAATATCATGTGGGCCATGCCTAACTAGTGTGTGGGTCCCACTAGAGTCAAACTATCCCCGGATCCCCGTTTCAAGTCGGATTGAGTTGAAATTCGAACCCGACTCAAATAATCCCAAAATAATATCATAAATAATAAAATAAATTTCAAAATATTTCAAAAACAAAATGACAAAAACTACTCCTGTTCCTGAAAACTGGGGTGACAATTTCCTCGAAATTAAAACCAAACAATAGTAAAATGTCAAATCACAAGTCATAATTTTAAATAGTTTAAAAATGATTAAAAATCACCAAAATCATAATATAAAATAATAATCAATAAAATATTTAATTACAAAATTTCAAAATTATTCTCATATGGAAACTGGGTGTTACAAATGATCTGCTCATGTGCACATATGCAATGCGCGCATAGAAATTTTGTACGTAGGGATGCCACGAGTCTAACTTTGTTGGGCGCTTGGATGATGCACCAGGGAGCTGGAACTTAATCTGTTTGAACTGCACTTGTTGGGCTGCAAAGGAGCTGACATGTGGCAGTTTGTTGATATTTGGTTGTTGCTGAGATCTCGAGTTGTTAGCACTCGTTCATAGACAGAACTGTGTTAAAGACATGTACGCGTGCCCATCACTCAACGATCCTTGCTTGACTTGAGTGGATGTACCTAGGATCTGGCATGTGAAGAGGCTTGATACATGACTTTTGAGGTCAAATAGCAAGTCTGGGAACACGACTTCAGAAGCGCATGCGGAGTTTGGGCACATGGCTATAGAGGCACATGCGAAGGGACCAGTCGGCCACATGACAGGGCGCAGCCATAACCGACAGAGAGTGATAATTGCATCTCTTTGTTTTCTGTAAAAGATATCAACTGCTCAGACTTCGAGACACGTGCTGTTGTCGTTTCGTCATTTATCATTAAATGCTTCGTGTGGTGGAGAGCTCAGGGGGCACATCAGATGTATAGAGTATGCCCCTTTAAGGGTTTCGGTTGTGGGGCGCATCTATTTGAAGAGCGCATTAGCTGCAGGGCGCATCTCCTTTGGTCAACACATTTTGAGTGTTTCGAGGCCAAAATTGATGACTTCTGATTTAGCTGAATTTGAGTGGCAGATTCATTGTCATGATGTATATTCATCATTTTAACTTCGAGTAGGCTGGCACTTGGTTGGCTTTGGTTTATGCCTTAGCCTATAAATAACAGCAATGAGAGAGTTTGTTCTCGTTTCATCCACTTCTCAACGAAATGAACTCGACCGATCTTCCCCCTTAGCAAGACATTGTACTGCGGGTTGTGAATCTTCTCGTTCAAAGAAGCTTTGATGATGAACTCCTTTAGAACACGAAGATACATCCGGTAGGCTATGGAAAGAACAGTTTGTTCTCGTACCCTTCTCGATAGTGTTATTCTATGAGATGGCATTGGGTGCATTTGCATGCAAAGATCGGGGTCATCGTGCCCCACTTTTGCTATGCTGGAAGAGCCACTGGGTTTGGATTGATTGCCAACCCACGTTCTGCTCAATAATGCTTCATGCCGAAACACGTGTGTTGACGAGGAAGTGATTTGCTCTGATGAGGAGGAATGATGCGCCTATCCTGAGACGCTAGAGTGATGCATCTAGACTGAGACGTCAGAGTGATGTGCCTAGCTGCAGAGTTTTTAGACTAGGCTTCTTTGTAATAGATTTTATAAATAGAAAAAGCCATGTAATAGATTTTCATGTAAATAAAATCCTTTTTTCATATGCTTTTATCCTTTCTGTCTTTGATCGATGCCTGACATTTATCTTGTGTCTTTGGTGCATGATGTATGTGGCACGCAAGAATTTTGGTCTTTTGGATGCTCCTAAAATTCTATGCTTAGACACTCCTAAGGCAGATCATGCAATAGCTGAGGATTCTGGAGATGACATAGCTGATGTACCGAAGGATGCTTAAATTTGTTTAGTACCTTCTGTCTTTTAGATTTCCATTTTAGAACCTTTGCTGAGTTGTAATAATCTAAGGATGACTGTATTTGACTATCAGTTTTTACTCTGTGGATTTATCTTTCCATTATATCTTCCTGCTAGTATTATGATGAGTTAGATTATGTCATCATGATTATGTATATTGATATTGGATATATTGAGGGTTGCAGCTTACGACTGTCGACTTTGCGGCGTAGGCTGGGCATGCTTCCACGCACTTGTGCCCAAACTTTCGGGTGCGGGTCGTGACATTTTTATGGTGGCCCATGCAGGTCTATCTTCACAATTAGTGCGATGTCATAGTGGTACTTAGGATTAGAGTATCATTATGAGCCTGCAACAAAATTGATAGAAAATGGATTACATAGGAAAACTCAATCACAAAATAGGAATTCCATTCTGATTTGAATTCAACTATTTAAGCAATTCTAACTAATTTTTATCTTGAATTGCTATTTTTTTGAATAATCTTGTCTGTATCATACCCAGGATATCTATTGGTTCTGTCCAATTTTAATTTTCCAGAATACCTCTGAAGACCCGATCTCAAGGCTTGGGAGCAGCTGCAGCTTCTGAGCGATCGCGATGGTCGTCCTCTCATCTTCCAAGAAGAGAGCAACTGAGACTCTCCCTCCACCTCCCACTATCTATCACATGGCACTAGCTCCTGTGCTTGACACTCAAGGGATATAGTCTTACTAAGGTACTTCAAGGATCTGGCCTATATCTCACATGCTCAACCATGAACCACTCACAAACCCACAAGCTATACTTCTAACAACCAACAGTAATACTCAAGACACAAACCTATCTATAAGCTACCAAGCTACTACACCCATCCAAGGAACTTCAGGACTAATAGAATGAAACCCGATAAGGAACTGGGAGAGGAACTAAGGGCATCTATATCCTGAGCTAAATAGGTGATGGAAATAAATTCTATTATCACTTAAATGGAACGACAGAGATGATATGTTAAACCAATTTAAGACACAATCTAATAATCATTCATGTCTATCCATAGTCATGTTACCCAGAACCCTCGCCACGCCAGTAAACATAGCTATGATAAACGTAAAGTCCATGACTGAGGTATATACTTTTGTAATTATGTTATCTAAAATATTACAACGCCACCAGTATGGCTGCAAGAACTCTAAATTTCATAACTAATGTAAGTACATCCAAAGTCGGGCTCTATGTCTTCGCCATGCCAGCTTAGTATGGTTGCGATAAACTCTAGACTCTATAACCAAGTAGACATCTACCTTCATACTATCCTCATCAAATATTCATCAAAATATACCTTAATCTAGTCCGTAAAATCATCTGATACTAGTCAAAGTCAACAATGAACTCCAAGAATGAAATTCGCAACGAACGAGAAAGAATGATGGAGACAAGTGAAAACAGACTCCGAGATAAGTTTATAGTAAAATTATCAGGGGTTGTCCCTGGAATCTTTCACTAATCCTAATTTGTGAGTATCCTTAGCCTATAGCCTATATCTTCTAACCTATAGCAGGCTCATAGCAACACTCTAGTATCAGCACACACTACGACATCGTACTAATTGCAAATCTCGACCTGTATAGGCCAGCACTAAAAATGTCACGACCCATCCGAAGTAGGGGCACGCGTGCGTGACAGCGTCCCAGCCTACGCCGCAGAAACGGCGTAGAACGTTGTCTAGGTCTACTATCTAACAACAATTATAATATAAAAACCTGTCGAGATGGTCAACTCCAAACGGAGGACAAGCCATGACAATATAATATACTCTACAATATTCTAAGGAGGATAAATGATATCGAAAGATAAAGACAACAAGATATGAAAATATCTAGAAAATCCAACACATAAATAATACAAGTCCAGAGTCAACAATCTCAAATACAAACTCTAAAATAATAACATGCCAAAGTGTTATCTTGAGACAAAGTCTAGTACAAGTCTAATCTAGCTGAGCTACCACTAGCCTCATCGGCTGGAACTACCTCTGCTAGACTAGGGTCTCCTGTTCTTCGCCCACTACGACATGAGGACCATAGTAAGTAGGACACTCGTCCTCATCGTCATTTAAAATTTTCTTAACATATCCAATGGATGAACCAGTCTTCCACACCAGCCCCGTTAGCTAGGGCTTTCACCATTGGAGCTTCGAGGCGAGCGGCTTCCGTTACGTCATTCAGTTTCTACCCCGGCATATCCCCAGCAGCAGAAGCAGAAGCAGTCTTTCGCAATGGATTGCGCTTATTATGGAAGCCAGGGCACGTAGTGTCAGAATGTCGCAGAGCACAGGACTTGTGTTTGGTTTGTAGGGCACCGGACCATAGGGTTGGGACTGCCCGAATAGGGGAGTTCGTCTTTTCAACCTTTTCTAGTCCTTCGGTTAGGGGACCAGCCCCAGTATCAGTCCAGCAGTAGCAGCAGTGCCCGTTACCGAGGCCCTTGCCGCCTCAGGCCCAAGCATTTCAGCAGCAGAACCTCCAGCAGTATGCACAAGTCCAAGCAACCGCCAGAGAGGTTTCCAGCAGAGGGGACCAGCACCCAGAGGGCAAGGTCAGGCTATGGCTTTGACCGTAGAGGAAGAGTTAGCTTCGGGTGAGGTGGTGGCAGGTACCATTCTCGTCAACTCTTTTCCAGCATCAGTATTATTTGATTTGGGTACATCGCATTCATTTATGTCTGCACGATTCGCGACACGGATAGGACTGGAGCCCGAGTCATTATCAGTAAGGCTCAATATACTTACTGGTAATGACTTGTGGGAGTAGATAGAGTATTTTACTTGTATCGGATCTTAGTTAGCGGTAGAGAATTTCCCGCTAGGTTGATAGAATTCCCGATGGCCGATTATGATATGGTCCTAGGATGGATTGGTTGAGGGATCAGTATACTAGAATAGATTGCCATATCTACAAGATTTTTTGTATTCCTGGGGCCAGAGTTTTTATTTTTTCGAGACGGAGTAGAACCTTCTCCCCCAGTATTGCGGATGGCAGTAGCAGTTCAGTTTCCCTGAGTTGTATAAGAGTTTCCTGATATTTCTCCAAGGAGCTTCCAGGTATGCCACCAGAGTGAGAGATTGAGTTCACCATAGACTTGATCCCCGAACAGCACCAGTGTTAGAAGAGTCTACCGGATGGCACCGTCAGAATTGAAGATCTTGTATAAGATGATTGAAGAACTCAGGACCATGTGATTCATTCGTGCTAGTGGATCGCCTTGGGGAGCCCCGATGCTTTTTGAAAAAAAGGATGCTACATCCAGATTATGTGTTGACTATCGTACCTTAACTCAGTGACAATCAAGAACAGATTCCTCTCCCAGGATAGATGACTTGTTTGATCAACTCAGAGGAGCGGTAGTATTCTCGAAGATTGATTCGCGGTCATGATACCACCAGATCAGAGTCAGAGAGCAGAACATCCCGAAGACGGCATTTAGATCTAGGTATGGGTATTGGGAGTTCCTTGTTATGCTATTTGGAGCGACCAATGCGCCGGCTGTATTCATGGACCTTATGAATTGTATCTTCATATATTATTTGGACAGTTCGTGATTGTTCATAGACGACATCTTAGTCTATAGCAAGAATGAAGCGAGCATGAGCAGCATCTCAGAGTTGTCCTCCAGATTCTCAGGGAGCACCAGTTGTATGTGAAGTTCAGTAAATACGAGTTCTGGCTCGATCGCATTTCATACTTAGGTCATATCATCACCAGAGGAGGAGTAGAAGTGGATCCCCAGAAGATCGTGGCTATTGAGACGTGGGCAGTACCCAGCACAGTTGTAGAAGTTCGCAGTTTTCTTGGCTTGGCCGGCTACTACCGGAGATTTGTTTCAGACTTTGCTCGAATTTCAGCACCACTGACGCAGTTGACCCGCAAGGATGTGCAGTTTACTTGGACCGCAGAGTGTCAGGATTCTTTTGAGAAGTTGAAGCAGGTTTGATGATGGCACCCATTCTCACACTTCCAGATAGGACCGGGGATTCTCAGTATATTGTGATACTTCAGAGGTTAGGTTGTTTTGATACAGCATGGGAAGGTAATAGCTTATGCATCACGTTAACTTCATGATCATGAGAGAATTACCCAACCTATGACTTGGGCTGGCAGCAGTAGTGTTTGCACTTAAGCTTTGAGGCACTATTTGTATGGAGATCGGGTGGAGATTTTCATCGACCACAAGAGCCTGAAGTATGTGTTTACTCAGAAGATCCTAACATGCGTCAGAGGAGATGGCTAGAGCTGCTTGTGGATTATGACATCAACCTACAGTATCATCCTGGAAGGCCAACATCGTTGCAGATGCGTTGAGCAGAAGAGCCAGATTTATTTTCTAATAGCACAACCAGAGTTATTAGCAGATCTTCAGAAGATGGGTATAGAAGTTGTCCTTCCTACCAATGTAGCATTGATGGCCAGTATGCAAGTTCTGTCCAGTATAGTTGAGAGGATCAAGTTAGCTCAGTCATCAGATTCTAAGCTTCAGCGGCTTAGGGCAGAATGTGTAGCAGAACGAAGACCAAATTATGTATCCATGAGGATGGTACACTTCGACATGGGAGGCGTCTTTGTGTACCTAGTGGTGATATCAGATAGGAGATCATGGCTGAAGCTCACAGTTCTCAGTATTCGATTCATCCGGGCGGTACGAAGATGTATCGTGATATCTGGCAGCATTTTTGTAGAATGGCATGAAGAGGGAGATAGCTCGGTTTGTCTTCTGATGTTTAGTTTGCCAACAAGTTAAAGCTGAACATCAGAGACCGGCTGGACTTCTTCAACCTTTACTGATCCTAGAATGGAAATAGGAGCACATTACCATAGATTTTGTAACTGGATTACCTAGATCCCCAGCTGGGAGAGATACCATCTGGGTTATAGTCAACAGACTCACCAAGGTAGCTCATTTTATCTTTTCAGAATCGGTCAGTCGACGACCAGCTTGTAGATATACCTTAGGCAGATAGTCAGGTTACATGGAGTACCAGTCTATATATCCGACAGAGATTCAAGATTCATCGCACTTTTGGCAGAGTCTGCAGAAAAGTTTGGGGACTCGTCTCAAGCTCAGTTCAGCTTATCACCCGCAGACAGATGGTCAGTCAGAACGCACGATCCAGACTCTTGAAATTATATTGCGGTCATGTACACTCGACTTTGGTGGTTCGTGGGAAGATCACCTGCATCTCATAGAGTTCTCCTATAACAACAGTTTGCAGGCCAATATCCAGATGGCACCCTTCGAGGCATTGTACAGCAAAATGTAGATCTCCTTTAGCTTGGAATGATATAGGCGAGAGGCAGATGCTTGGTCCAAGATGATCACACGGACTATTAAAGTGGTCAGACAAGTCAGAGATCGTCTTCGAGTTGCGGAAGATTTCCAGCATCATTGGGCCGATTCTCATCGGCGACCCCATGAATTTTCAGTCGGAGACCATGCATTCCTTAGGATCTTGCCTACCCGTAGCGTCATTCGTTTTGGCGTACGAGAAAGCTTAGTCCTAGGTATATAGGGCCATTCGACATTCTGGAGCGAGTATGAGATGTGTCCTATCATCTCGCTCTTCCGTCATCGTTACGTGAGATACATATGTCTTCCATGTATCCAATTGCGACGGTATATCCAGATCCGAGTCATGTCCTTGATCATTCGAATTGGTTTTGGTACCAACCTTTCGTATGAGGAGAGACCCGTATCCATATTGGACCGAAGAGAGAAGATACTCAAGAACAAGATTATCAAGTTAGTCCGTGTTGCTTGGGATTATCACTCCTTGGGCGAGTCAACGTGGGAGCGTGAGGATGATATCTGCTGGCGATATCCACACCTATTTGACTCATAAGGTATAATGTCTTTCTTATGCCTTATGTTTTTAATTCCTTGCTTGCATGAATGATTGCTTGGTTAACTTCTAGTCGTAGCTTGCTTATGATTAATAGCTTGTCCATTTCTAGCCTCTTGATTAAATTCGAGGACAAAATTCTTTTAAGGTGGATAGAGTTGTCACCTCCGTTTTTCGTTATACGTATTTCCAGTATACGTGTGTGGAATCCCGACCCGTAGTTAGACTTATCTTGCTTAGCTTGATCCTGATTTAATCTTGCCTTGGTTTATTTTGTGTCATCCTGGTTCGGCTTGGCTTGGCTTGGTATACTTTGTTGGGCTCGGTTTGTTAGGACTTGGCCAACATGCTAACCCCCTCTTTATAAGCCACCAACCCCTTTCTCTCTCCTCATTTACTTCTTCATTTACTGCTTCTTCTTCCTCCGTTAACTCTCTCCCTACCAAGAGCTTAGGCTAGTATAACTTGTTTCATGAAGGAACTCAATTTTTGTTGTTCCATTGTCTTCCTCACGAGATTCTAAGATACTTTCGTACTTAGCATTTTTAATTTCCATGGTTCATTTCTTGTAGATCTAAGCTTGTTGCATTTTCGGATTTCTTGGGTTTTGATCTATCAAACTTTATTATTTTCAAGTTTTGATAGTTCCATGTTGTAGTGAATTTCGTTCTACCCTATTTTTACCTATGGAAGTCCAAATTTGGGGCTTGGATTGAAGGATGGGAAGTCTGGGAACGCCAACTTCCCAGGTTCTTCTTCTCGAAAAGTTGGAGAAGAAGAACAGTGCTTGTCGCATGGCCTTTTCATGCGGCAAGGCTTCCCTTGGGCCGCATAGGCACCCCAGTCCCCTGCGGCTTTCCTTGGGCCGCATAGGCACCCCAGTCCCCTGCGGCTTCCCTCGGCCGCATAGGCACCCCAGTCCTCTGCGGCTCCCCCTTGGACGGCATAGGCACCCCAGTCCCCTGCGGCTTCCCTTGGGCCGCATAGGCACCCCAGTCCCATGCGGCTCCTCTTTAGCCGCATAAGCCTGTTAGCCAGGGCCGTATGGCTTTGGTTGACCCTTGCCGTCTGGCTACCCCTAGCCTAGCCGCACAAGCCTGTTACCCCGAGCTGCATAGCCCTTGGCTCCCGGGCTGCATAGCTTTTCCCACAGCCTGTACACCCCTTTTTGCTATTTTGGTTGTTAAATTAATACTTGTACCATATTAATTCTGAAACATGTTCCATGAACACGATAGTGCCCCGTCGTGGTGCATTCTTGACAAGTAATATGACATGATAGTGGTCCGTCGTGGCACACTCTTGATAAGTAAACCCGACATGATATACCTCGATATGCTGTTGCAATGGCTAGCATGACATGACCAGAATGAATGGCCTGGACACCGTAGGCGATTGTGTTTGTACAAATGAACCAGTATTGTCTTGCATCATGTCTAGGGCAGGGACCCTGAATATCACGGTCAGGGGTACCTACTGAAACTGGCTAAGGCTAATAACTAGAATAATCCAGTAGTCATGAAGAGATTTTCCAGCTACAGGCAATCCCATTATCTGGGCGACACATCATGGGATTTGTCGCTTACCGTCGAGTACGGCACATTTTCAGCACACTGTCATGTATTGCACCCTTCAAGCTACTTAAGGGTACATGTGTTTCTTGGACAATGTACCCACATGAATTCAACCCCTAATTGTGTCTCGATAACCTGGATGGTCTGCATGGCTTGTGGCTGTTGGAACAATCTCATTGCTTCTTGCTATTAACTAGGCATGTGATAACCCTAGTTAGTTAAGTATCAAGCCGTACTTATTACTTGGTCGTGAATGATGGATGGAGACTAATCAGTCTAAGTCTTGTCTTATTCCAGTACATGGTTGTCTTGGAATATGAATGTTCATGCTTACCTTTTTTTATACTGACCTGAATAATTTGTCACCTTCATGCCAGTTATTGCCCTATTAATTTTATGTCTTATTTACCTTTCTCATTTTATGTTCTGATATGCTGGTTTTAGTTCTTAAGTGAAGCCTCCTTTGTGGCACTTGCTCTTTCTGGGATCTGACCCAGCTGGTTTTGTATGGCAAGATACCGGAGCAGCTCCAGATGGTCTTCCTACCCTCCAGCCAGATAGTGACCACCAGGCGTAACCCTGGCAACGAGTGGGTTTTATTTTTGGCTCTCCCACTTTATTGTAAAAGTATTTTTTGATGCGTTTAGCCAACGAGCACGGGTTAGCTCGATTGCACTTTACTTACTGTCTGCCTACGGGCTGTAACATGATTAACAAATCCTAGGGTTGATCATGTATGATTGAAACTCTTGCTAGTCTTCACATTTTGTATGACTAGCTTCATGATCATCCAAATATGTAATGTATGGGACGCCTTACTATTGTATATTTGGTGCTCTAACATCTTGTAACTGCTATTACTAGCTTAAGATTGAGACAATAGGCTTGTTGATGACCATAAGAGACTGATGGCTTGTAGTTAAACCCTCATGTACCTAGACAGCCGTGACCGTATAGCGAGGTGGGTTGCACTTCAATATACGTAGCTGGTTGTGTCCGCCCCCGCTCTCCAGTATTCTATTTCTGGGGCGTAACACGGTTTAAGTGGTGGCCCATGCAGGTCTTGTAAATCAAGATATGTGAGGGTTTACTACATAGATGTCTCAATCAACACTCGCCCTTGATCTCTGCTCGTACCCTCTAAATTCCTGAAATCTTGACCTGATCACATGCTTGTATCTTTGATCTGTCCTGGTCCTTCCTTATTGTTCCCTGTGTCGTCTTCTTCACGATATTGCTCCTGGTCTTGCCAATCAGCCGGAAGGAGATCAGCGAGTACCCCCGCAACAAGAGGATCAAGCTCAGCACTCAGGAGCAGCTTCCCGAGTCATGCTTCCCGGAGGTCCAGAACCCCCAGTGCAGCCAGCCCAGCCTGCAAGGCAGGATCATGAAGTCTTGGTTGGACTCATCAGTGAATTGCTTGCATCTCAGGATCGTCGAGGTGATGCGTTGTACCAGACAGTACAAGATGCTCTGAGCAGAGGTGGTCATCAAGGTAACAGTGCGGCCAACAGCTTCAAGCGCTTGAACCCTCCCTTCTTCGATGGCAGCGAAGATGCTGTTGTCGCAGACGCTTGGCTGCAGGACACTGAGGCTATTCTAGAAGAAGCCAGGATCGCAGAAGACGAGAAGGTGGCCGTGGTGCGCCTACAGTTATTGGATCTGGCCCGCAGCTGGTGCCCGACACAAGCCGTTGGATTAGTGGCACCTATTGCCTGGACAGTGTTCCGTAAGAGATTCTAGACTAAGTACTTTGATGATGTAGCTCGGTACGATCTACAGACGAGATTCACTAATTTGACGCAGATGGGCCGGACGGTCGATAGATATGCGGTCGAGTTTTCTAGACTTAGTCGGTTTGCTCCTACCTTGGTGGCGACCGAGTTCGACAGAGCTCAGCGGTTCTAGCAGGTACTCCACCTGGAGATTTTACTGGCAGTAGAGAAGTTTGAGCATCAGACTTTCGATGCAGTATTGATAGTACCTAGGAGGCATGAGTATACCTCCCAGAGGATTGTGGACCGGACCGAAAGTCGGAAGCGGTCTCACGGCCAGATGAACCAGTCTTCAGCACCAGCCCCGACAGCTAGAACTTTGACCATTGGAGCTCCAAGGCGGGCGGCTTCCGTTACGTCGATTCAGCATTCAACCCCGGTATATCCCCAGCAGCAGAAGCAGAAGCAGTCTTCCACAATGAGTTGCACTCATTGTGGGAAGCCAGGACACGTAGTGTCAGTATGTCGCAGAGCACAGGGCTTGTGTTTGGTTTGTGGGGCACCGAACCACAGGGTTGGGAACTGCCCGAATAGGGGGAGTTCGTCTTCTTCAACCTTTCTAGTCCCTCAGTTAGGGGACCAGCCCCAGTATCAGTCGAGCAGCAGCAGTAGTGCCCGTTACCGAGGCCCTTGCCGCCTCAGGCCCAAGTATTTCAGCAGCAGAACCCCCAGCATATGCACAAGTCCAAGCTCAGACCCAGAACCGCCAGAGAGGTTTCTAGTAGAGGGGACCAGCACCCAGAGGGTATGGTCAGGCTATGCCTTTGACCGTAGAGGAAGAGTTAGCTTTGCGTGAGGTGGTGGCAGGTACCATTCTCGTTAACTCTTTTCCAGCATCAGTATTATTTGATTCGGGTATATCGCATTCATTTATGTCTGCACGATTCACGATAAGGATTGGACTGGAGCCCGAGTCATTATCAGTAAGGCTCAATATACTTACTGGTAACGGACTTGTGGGACTAGATAGAGTGTTTTTCCTCGTGTCGGATCGTAGTTAGCGGTAAGGAATTTCCCGTTAGGTTGATAGAATTCCCGATGGCCGATTATGATGTGGTCCTAGGGATGGATTGGTTGAGGGACCAGTGTGCTAGAATAGATTGCCATATCGGCAAGATTAATTTTAGTATTTCTGGTGGGCCAGAGTTTTTATTTTTTCGAGGCAGAGTAGAACCTTCTCCCCCAGTTTGTGGATGGCAGTAGCAGCAGCAATTCAGTTTCCCCGAGTTGTAGAAGAGTTTCCTGATGTTTTCCCCGAGGAGCTTCCAGGTATGCCACCAGAGAGAGAGATCTAGTTCACCATAGACTTGATCCCATGAACAGCACCAGTGTCAGAGAGAGTCTATCGGATGGCACCTTCAGAATTGGACATCTTGTATAAGATGATTGAAGAACTCAGGACCAAGGGTTCATCCGTGCTAGTGGATCGCCTTGGGGATCCCCGATGTTTCTTATGAAAAAGAAGGATGGTACGTCTAGATTATGTGTTGACTATCGTACCTGAACTCAGTAACAATCAAGAACAGATATCCTCTCCCGAGGATAGATGACATGTTTGATCAACTCAGAGGAGCGACAGTATTCTCGAAGATTGATTTTCCGTCAGGATACCACCATATCAGAGTCAGAGAGCAGGACATCCCGAAGACGGCATTTAGATCAAGGTGTGGGCATTGGGAGTTCCTTGTTACGCCATTTGGAGCGACCAATACGCCGGCTGTATTCATGGACCTTATGAATCGTATCTTCATGCCTTATTTGGGTCAGTTCGTGATCGTGTTCATAGACGACATCTTAGTCTATAGCAAGAATGAAGCGGAGCATGAGCAGCAACTCAGAGTTGTCCTCCAAATTCTCAGGGAGCACCAGTTGTATGCGAAGTTCAGTAAATACGAGTTCTGGCTCGATCGTATTTCATACTTGGGTCATATCATCACCAGAGGAAGAGTAGAAGTGGATCCCCAGAAGATCGTGGCTTTTGAGACGTGGCCGGTGTAGAACCCTAGAGTAGGGGTGAATAGGGAAATAAAAAATAACTTGATCACAAGAAGCAATACATGACAAATAAAAAGAGAGAGTAGGAAGATCAAACACAAGATGTATCCTGGTATCCTTGCTTGAGGCAATCCAGTCCCGGAACTCTCTCCGGCTTAAATCCACTATTTAATAAAATAGTACACACGAGTTTGGATCCGAAGAACTCGCCAACTTCAGTACGAGTTTGGATCCGAAGAACTCGCCAACTTCAACACACGAGTTTTCTTACGAAGGCTCACCAACATCAAAGAAATGAGAAGAGAACTTGTTGATCTTCTAACACTTGAAGATCGAAAATTATAACTCTTAATAACTCTAGCACTTTGGGAGAGGATGATAATTAAAAGCTTGGTAGAGTATTAATGATGGAGCTCTTGGTAGTTTGGAAAATTTATGGCAAGAGTTGGTGAAAGCTTCAAGAGAGAGAAGGCTTTCATTTATATAGAAACCAAGAGTAGGTAGCATTTAATTCTCCTGGATACAGCCTGACCGGCATACCGTCGGTATACCGGTCGAACAGTAACGGTCATATAATATCCGTTTGGAGCATTTAATGCTGCCATTAATGCAGTCTATGCCATTCAAAAATCAAATTTTCGTAATCCGGTATACCGTCGGTATGCTGCGGTATAACGTCAGTATATCTACGTTTATCACAGAACATTTTTGAGGCAAACAAAATGGTATACCGTCGGTATGCCGGAGCATACCGTCGGTATGTCGACGTTTGTCACAGAACCTTTTGTGGTCCATAAAACGGTATACCGCCGGTATGCCCGAGCATACCGCTGGTATGCCGATCTATAGGATATTGATTTTGACTTTAAGAAGTAGAAAGCTTTTAGTTTGTCATCCAACCTTAAGTGTTTACAGAAAGACCTAGACCTTGTACAGACTCGAAATCATGCAGTGTAGGAAGCCGTCTATTGCAAGGAGCGCCGGTCTATTGCTTCAGTCTTCAAGGCAATCGATGGTAAACTTGAATGGACAGACTTTATGTAGTAGAGCTTCTGAAAATATATCAATCTGAAACCAGAGAAAACTAAACTACGAAGATGCTGTTAATATTATCAAAATAAAATGTGCCAACAATCTCCCCCATTTTGATAATTGACAAAACAGAGAGATAGCATCTTCAGGGAGTGACTCCCCCGTAGGTAGACAACTCCCCCTTAATACGATTTCTCTCCCTTTTCACTTAGTCAAAGATGGGGAATATAAAAATAAAAAAATAGCATAAATATGGAGCACAGTATCATTGACAAAAGCATGTATTGATTGATAAACTTAGAAATTGAATACATACATGACACCCATAACATACTTCATAAGACCAAATGAAAAACTCTCCTCTACGAGAGTTAGCAAGACAATAAAAAGTCAGATAACAAGTCCCCGTAGGACTACAAACAACAAGTAAAAACCATGCACTGGTCCCCGTAGGACCTCACAAGACAGAAAAAGACACAAACATAAACAAACTAAGACAAACATTTATTCGACACCACCATCAAAAGGAAGCAACCCCTACTCATCAGCCGGATCATTCCCACCATCCTGAGCCTGGTGGAAAGCGCCAAATGGATCAATGCCGTCCGGCTACATGAAACCGTAGGCATTGGGATCGAAAAAGCGGGAGGCCTGGTACATCGGCTCCTGAAGATTCAGATCCAAAAATGCATCCCGGTCCTGAAGGGTACGCTGAATAAAATAGGCCTGGTCATGGAAGCGGGATTGGATCAGAGTGCCAAGGCCACGAGTGTTTGCTCGCATCTGCTCCTCTGCCTGAGCCATACGTATATCGAAATGCTGCTGAGTCAGCGGTATGTAGCGGCCGGAGGTAGGAGGAGTAGAGGCGGGTACAGCAGGAGCAGAAGATGGCAGCTCTTGGGATGAGGAGGCATGGGACATGGAGGTACCACCGACAGAACGAGAAACAGCGAGGAAGGATGGGATGCCGTCCGAGTAGCATTGGGAGAGGTCGACTTGCTTGGTTTCCAAGATGAGAGTGATGAAGGAGCCAAAATAGAGATTCTGCTTCCCCGTGGACAGGACGCCGAAGAAAGCATAGAGAAGAGTCTTGGGGAAGGACCAAGGCTTCCTCGAATACAAGTAGTACATGCACACCAAGGCGTCACCAGTGATGGCGTCATAGTTGTCGCCCTTGGGATAGAGAGTATGGTACACGATCCTATGGAGCTCGTAATAGAACGGCTCCAGTTGGGCGGAAAGAGCCGGAATATTAGGAGGATTTGGGCCCTTACAAATAATGGTGCAGAATTCGTCAAAGGAGACCGATGCCGAAGAATGAAGAGCAGCCAAGCCCGGTAGAGCCTCTCCTCTGTCCGGGACGCCAAGAATGCTAGAGAGGTCACGAGCCGTCAGACAGAAATGATGGTCATTGACCATCGTCTCAATGGCTCCGTTCTCCATGTCCGGGACCATGTTGCACTAGAAGAGATGAACGACGGCGGGGTAGACAGGCACCTGATGCCGAAGAAGAAAAGATAGTCCAGCCGCCTCGAAGAAAAAAAACATGGCCGGGGAAGAGATTCCAGTTAATGGTGCGGCCTTTGTAAACGTTATGGTGCACGAAGTGGTGAAACCAAGACTCGGCAGCCAGGAGAGAGGTGAAGACCCGCTGATCATAGCCATGGGGAAGAGCCACCAGGGTGAAAGGATTCGAAGCGATGGAGGAGGAACGAGCACGCTTGGGGGTAGCCATTGGGAGAAGAAGATAGTTGGAGAAGGAAGTAGGGTTTGGAGAGTATGTAAGAAGTGGAGAAGAAGGAAGAAGGAAATAGGGTTTTTAAGAAGATGTTGGGAAGGGGAGGGTTGGTTAATGGGGAACGGTTATAGAGAGGAAGTGAAGAGGTTTGTGGGTTGGAAATGATGATAGTGGAGATAAAGGAGGAGTAAAGGGGAATAGGAAGAGATGGGTCGTTAATGTTGATGGGAAGTTAAGATATGGGGAAGAGGAGAGGAGGAGGTGGGTAATAAAGAGGGAAGTGATGGATGTGAAGGGTATTATTGTGGAAAAGAAGGGAATAAAGAGAGAATAGAAAAAAGGTGGGCCCGAGCTGGATTTGACACAGCAGTCCGCCGCACACCGATATACCGTCGGTATACCGACGTATGCCGACGATATACCGATTTTTGGCACAGAACATAATTCTGAACCAAAATCAGCATGCCGTCGGTATACCGCTGTATACCGTCGGTGTGCCGGCCGAGAAGAACTATGAGTCAAAATTTAAAATGCCCAATTCTTGGAAAAGAAAAACGAAGCGATCCTCCGGGAGCGGTTTGGTGAAAATATCGGCTAACTGATAAGTAGTGTCAATAATTCAAGACGAATATCCCCTTTTTGTTGATGGTCACGAAGAAAATAGTGTCTAATTTCAATGTGCTTCGTGCGTGAGTGACAAATCGGGTTTTTCGTGAGATTGATCGAGCTAGTGTTATCACATTTAATAGAGGTGCAAGTATGAGAAATGCCATAATCTATGAGTGTTTGTGACATCCAAAGAATTTGTGCACAACAGCAACCGGCCGTAATATACTCGGCCTCAGTGGTTGAAAGAGCAACATAATTTTGTTTCTTACTAAACCACGATACCAAGGATTTCCCAAGGAATTGACATGTGCCGCTAGTGCTTTTTCGGTCAATCTTACATCCGGCAAAATCTGCATCCGAGAAGCCGTAAAGCTCAAAGGATGAAGATTTTAGATACCAAAGGCCCATGTTCACGGTGCCTTTGAGATACCGAAAAATACGCTTTACGGCACATAAGTGCGATTCCTTTGGATTTGCTTGATATCGTGCACAAAGACAAACACTAAACATAATATCAGGACGGTTAGCAGTTAGATAAAGTAAACTACCAATCATACCTCGATACTTACGAATGTCAACTGATGTGCCATCTTCATCATTGTCAAGCTTTGTCGTTGTTGCCATAGGAGTCCTCATTGATTTGGATGAGTCAAGTTCGAAACGCTTGAGAAGATCCTTTGTATATTTTGCTTGATTGATGAAGGTCCCTTTGGGTCCTTGTTTGATTTGTAAGCCCAAAAAGAATGATAGTTCACCCATCATGCTCATTTCAAATTCTTCCTGCATAACTTTAGCAAATTCTACACAAAGTGTATTGTTAGTAGAACCAAAAATAATGTCATCGACATAAATTTGAACCAATAAAAGAGTGCCACTATGGGATTTGATAAAAAGTGTTGTGTCGACTTTACCCTTAGAAAAATTATGTGAAACAAGAAAGGAGCTAAGGCGCTCATACCAAGCACGGGAAGCTTGTTTGAGGCCATAAAGGGCTTTGTGGAGTTTGAACACGTGATTAGGAAATTGAAAGTCTTCAAAGCCAGGAGGTTGTTTTACATAAACATTCTCTTTAATAATACCATTTAGAAAAGCACTCTTAACATCCATTTGAAAGAGTTTAAAATCATTAAAGCAAACAAAAGCACATAGCATGCGAATGGATTCAAGACGAGCAACCGGAGCATAGGTTTCGTCGTAGTCAATGCCTTCCTCTTGGTTATAGCCTTGAGCAACCAATCGGGCTTTGTTACGAGTCACTAACCCATCTTCATTAAGTTTATTTCAAAACACCCATTTAGTTCCAATAATGGAGTGATTGCTTGGTTTTGGGACAAGTTCCCAAACCTTATTTCCCTCAAATTGATTTAGCTCTTCTTGCATCGCTATCATCCAAAATTCATCAAGAAAAGCATCATTAACATTTTTAGGCTCTATTTGATAGATAAAAGTCACGTTTGCACAACGATCACGAGTGGAGGATCTAGTGCTAACATTGGAGGAAGGATCCCCAATGATAAGTTCCTTAGGATGATTGGTGACAAATCTCCATTCTTTTGGGAGATCCTTTTGAGGAGGCTCGAGAGGTGGAGACTCTTTTGTTGGAGGAGTCACAACTTCATTGTTAGATGAAGAAGGACGATCTCCAATAGAGGAGTTCTCCAACCCAAACGAGATGTCATCAATATCATCGGAAGAAGAGAATGTAGAAGAGTTAAGTTCATTAAAAGAGACATTGATTGACTCTTCGACAACAAGACTTATTTTATTAAAAACACGAAAACCTTTACTATGAGTAGAGTATCCAAGGAATATTCCTTCATAGGCTTTTTCTTCAACTTGCCTAGGTTATCCTTGGTATTCAAAATAAAACAATTACAACCAAAAACTTTAAAATATTCAATAGAGGGAATTTTGTCAAACCAAAGCTCATAAGGAGTCTTCTTAGAAATAGGTCTAATCAAGACCCTATTTATAACATGATATGCCGTGTTAACGGCTTCCGCCAAAAAATATTGGGGGAGCTTATATTGGTTTAACATAACCCGGGCCATATCGCCAAGGGTTCTATTCTTTTTCTCCACAATACCATTTTGTTGAGGAGTTCATGGACAAGCAAAATTATGTCCAAAACCATTCTTTTCACTAAATCTTTTGAAATTGGCATTGTCAAATTCTCCTCCATGATCACTTCTAATCTTGTTAATAGAAAAACCTTTCTCATTTTGAACACGTTTACAAAAAGCAACAAATTCACGAAAAGTATCACTTTTGCAAGCAAGAAAAATAACCCAAGTAAATCTCGAAAAATCATCAACCAAAACAAAAGCATAAAGCTTGCCTCCAAGACTAGCAACTCTACTAGGACCAAAAAGATCCATATGAATAAGTTGAAGAGGTCTAGAGGTACTCACAGAGTTGATGGATTTGAAGGATGACTTGGTCAACTTACTCTTCTCGCATTCTTCACACACCATATCATTCTTGAACGAGATACTTGGGAGTCCTCTTACGAGCTTCTTGGTAGCAAGACGAGAAATGGTATCCATATTGGCATGTCCGAGCCTCATGTGCCAAAGCCAACTTTCATCGTTCTTAGCAACTAAGCACCTGTCATTGTTAGTGTCTTCGGTAAGATATAAAACATAGATATTGTTTTCTCTAATGCCTTCATAAATAATACATCCACTTGAACTATCGGTAATGAAACATTTAAGCTTAATAAACTTGATATCATAACCATTATCGGTAAGATGACTAATACTAAGAAGATTGTGTTTAAGATTAGTAACAAGACACACATTCTTAATACAAAGATAAGGAGGGGAACCGATATTACCATTTCCTATAATGTGACCTTTAAGATTGTTACCAAAGGAGACGTGTCCTTCCTTCTTCATCGATAGCGTTGTAAATAATAAAGCATCCCCGGTCATGTGCCGTGAACAACCGCTATTGAGAATTCACTTGCTTCTAGCATGAGAAGGACTCTTCACCTACAATATAAGTTGAAGATGAACATTTTGGTACCCATGATCGTATGGGTCCTTGAGTGTTAGTCTTAGGAACCCACTTAAAAACTTTCTTATCAACTAGTTTCCTTGTATGACAATAATTGGTCGTATATCCAAGCAAGCCACAGTAGTTACAAATCATAGAGGATTTAGAAGAAGATGTCTGAGTATCATGCATATGTGAATCTCTAGTGCGAGGAGTTCTATCATTAGTATTATGATGATGATAATAAAAAGCATAATACGAAGTGTTTTTCTTAATAAATGGTCCTTTTTTTGTGTTAGAAAAGGACTTGTGTGTAGTGTTCATGTAAGAAGTATGCCTAGCATTGTGATGAGTGTGGAGGTGTCTTGGAGTATGCATGTGAGTAGTGTTCTTATTACCTAGTTTCTTACTCTGTACAAGAAGATCATTATACTTAATAGAAGTATCATATTCTCTCCTATTAGCATCTTGAACCTTATGCATAGCAAATTCATAAGCCCTTCTCATGGATTGAATCTCATCATCCTTTTTCTTGATGGTGACAAGAGATTCTTGAAACTTGAGTCGCAAACACTCTATTTCATTTGAGTCGCAAACACTCTATTTCATTTGAGTCGCAAACACTCTATTTCATCCATGTCAGAAGCAGGAGATTTCTCTTTTACATCAATAATGATGCTTGAGAGTCTCTCTACTTCAAGTTGAAGAGCATCAACCTCTTTAAGAGATTTCTTGTATTTATTCCTAACACCTTTGTGCTCTTCATGTAGTTCAAGGATGGCTTTCTCCAAGTCATCATAAGTAAGAGTATTTAAGGAAAGATCATCAAGTACCTCATCGGTTGCCATGAGACAAAAGTTGGCATTGTGTTTGCACTCTTTGTCATTGTCGGAGTCGCTTGCATCACTCTCACCACCAAATGCTTGTGTTGGCAAATTTCTTGGAGGATGAGCTTCCTTTGCTAGGATTTTCGTACTTCCTTGAGTCTTTTCTTATCATAGGACAGTCCCTCTTGCTGTGTCTGGTTCTTCTGTATTGATAGCACGTCGGATTTTTCTTATTGTCCCATCTGAAGCGGTTGGCTTTGTTGAATTTGAGGAACTTTCGAAAGTAGCTGTGAGAGCTATTTTTTCATCATCGTCCGACTAATTGTCGTTGGAGCTATCCTTGGAGTAGGACTTTGTAACTTTGAGAGCAAGATACTTCTCCTTCTCTTTGGCCTTCTCCTTCTCCTTCTCTTGTATGGAAGATTCTTATTGATCTTTCATATCGAGTTCATGAGTCATTAGCTTCCCCATGAAGGTCTCAAGGTTCATGACTGTCAGGTCGTTCTCCTCAATGATTGCGGTAGCTTTAGGACTCCATCCTTTTGTCAATCCTATAAGGATTTTTCTGATCTTTTCATGAGCCGGATATTCCTTACCAAGAGAAGAAAGAGGATTAATAATATCACCAAAACGAGTAAACATACAAGTAATAGACTCATCATGTTTCATCTTAAAGGACTCATATTCTTGCGTGAGTCTACTAATCTTGGATTCCTTTACTTGTGATGTACCCTCGTGTGTGACTTCAAGTAACTTCCAAATCTCATTGGAAGTCTTACAAGTAGATGTTCTATTGAATTCACTACTATCGAGAGCACAATAAAGAGCGTTCATAGCCTTGGCATCTCGACTAGCAAGCTTCTTGGTGTTTTCAGTAAGTACGTCCCTAAGGGTGTCAGAAGCAACATCCTCAATAACTCTGAAAGGAGTAGGGAGACCATTTATCACACAATCCCATAAATCAAAATCTATGGACTTCAGACAAATGGTCATCCTAATCTTTCAGTAGTTATAGTTGGTTCCATCAAATAGGGGAGGCCTATTTGTGGAGTGTCCCTCATTGTGGAAGGTGTTGATACTAGGGTTAGTGGCCATAGATCACTCAAATGGTGTAAATCCAAATCAAGAGAACAAAGCTCTGATACTAATTGTAAAACCCTAGAGGGGGGTGAATAGAAAAATAAAAAATAACTTGATCACAAGAAGCAATATATGACAAATAAAAAAAAAGAGTAGGAATATCAAACACAAGATGTATCCTAGTATCCTCGCTTGAGGCAATCCAGTCCCGGAACTCTCTCCGGCTTAAATCTACTATTTAATAAAATAGTACACACGAGTTTGGATCTGAAGAACTCGCCGCCAACTTCAACATACGAGTTTTCTTACGAAGGCTCCCCAACTTCAAAGAAATGAGAAGAGAACTTGTTGATCTTCTAACACTTGAAGATCGAAAATTACAACTCTTAATAACTCTAGCACTTTGGGAGAGGATGATAATTAAAAGCTTGGTAGAGTATTAATGGTGGAGCTCTTGGTAGTTTGGAAAATTTATGGCAAGAGTTGGTGAAAGCTTCAAGAGAGAGAAGGCTTTCATTTATATAGAAACCAAGAGTAGGTAGCATTTAATGCTCCTGGATACAGCCTAACCGGCATACCGTCGGTATGCACCGGCATACCGTCGGTATACCGGTCGAACAGTAACGGTCATATTAATATCCGTTGGGAGCATTTAATGCTGCCATTAATGCAGTCTTTGCCATTCAAAAATTAAATTTTCGTAACCCGGTATACCGTCGGTATGCCGCGGTATACTGTCGGTATACCGACGTTTATCACAGAACGTTTTTGAGGCAAACAAAACGGTATACTGTCGGTATGCCGGAGCATATCGTCGGTATACCGACGTTTGTCACAGAACGTTTTGTGGTCCACAAAACGGTATACCGCCGATATGCCGGAGCATACCGTCGGTATGCCGACATTTCAAACAGAAGGTTTTATGGACAATAAAATGGTATACCGCCGGTATGCCGGAGCATACCGCCGGTTTGCCGATCTATGGGATATTAATTTTTGACTTTAATAAGTAGAAAGCTTTTAGTTTGTCATCCAACCTTAAGTGTTTACAGAAAGACCTAGACCTTGTACAGACTCGAAATCATGCAGTGTAGGAAGCCGTCTATTGCAAGGAGCGTCGGTCTATTGCTTCAGTCTTCAAGGCAATGGATGGTAAACTTGAATGGACAGACTTTATGTAGTAGAGCTTCTGAAAAGATATCAATCTGAAACCAAAGAAAACTAAACTACGAAGATGCTGTTAATATTATCAAAATAAAATGTGCCAACAGCCGGTACCCAGCACAGTTGCAGAAGTTTACAGTTTTCTTGTCTTGGCCGGCTACTACCGACAATTTTTTTCAGACTTTGCTCGGATTTTAGCACCACTGACGCAGTTGACCCGCAAGGATGTGCAGTTTGCTTGGACCGCAAAGTGTCAGGATTCTTTAAAAATTTGAAGTGAGGTTTGATAACGGCACCCATTCTCACGCTTCCAGATGGGACCGGGGATTCTTAGTGTATTGTGATGCTTCAGACAGAGGTTTAGGATGTGTTTTGATACAGCATGGGAAGGTAATAGCTTATGCATCACGTCAACTTCGTGATCATGAGAGGAATTACCCAACCCATGACTTGGAGCTGGAAGCAGTAGTGTTTGTACTTAAGCTTTGGAGGCACTATTTGTATGGAGATCGGGTGAAGATTTTCGCCAACCACATGAGCTTGAAGTTTGTGTTTACTCAGAAGGATCTTAACATGCGTCAGAGGAGATGGCTAGAGCTGCTTGTGGATTATGACATCAACCTGCAGTATCATCCTGGGAAGGCCAACGTCGTTGCAGATACGTTGAGCAGAAGAGCCAGAGTTTATTTTCTAATAGCACAACCATAGTTATTAGCAGATCTTCAGAAGATGGGTATAGAAGTTGTCCTTCCTACCAATGTGGCATTGATGGCCAGTATGCAAGTTCAATCCAGTATAGTTGAGAGGATCAAGTTAGCTCAGTCATCAGATTTCAAGCTTCAGCGACTTAGGGCATAATATGTAGAAGGACGAAGACCAGAATTATGTATCCATGAGGATGGTACACTTCGACATGGGAGGCATCTTTGTATACCTAGTGGTAATATCAGACAGGAGATCATGACAAAAGCTCACAGTTCTCAGTATTCGATTCATCCGGACGGTACGAAGATGTATCGTGATATCCGGCAACATTTTTGGTGGAATGGCATGAAGAGGGAGATAGCCCGATTTGTCTCCCGATGTTTAGTTTGCCAACAAGTTAAAGCTGAACATCAGAGACCGGCTGGACTTCTTCAACCTTTACCGATCCCAAAATGGAAATGGGAGCACATTACCATAGATTTTGTAACTGGGTTACCTAGATCCCCAGCTGAGAGAGACGCCATTTGGGTTATAGTCGACAGACTCACCAATGTAGCTCATTTTATCCCTTTCAGAATCGGTCAGTCGACGGACCAACTTGCAGAGATGTACCTTAGACAAATAGTCAGGTTGCATGGAGTACCAGTCAGTATTATATCCGACAGATATTGAAGATTCACATCGCACTTTTGGCAAAGTCTTCAGAAAAGTTTGGGGAGTCGTCTCAAGCTTAGTTCAGCTTATCATCCGTAGACAGATGGTCAGTCAGAACGCAGGATCCAGACTATTGAAGATATGTTGCAGTCATATACACTCAACTTCGGTTGTTCGTGGAAAGATCATCTGCATCTCGTGGAGTTCTCCTATAACAACAGTTTCCAGACCAGTATCCAGATAGCACCCTTCGAGGCATTGTACGGCAGGAAATATAGATCTCCTTTAGCTTGGGACGATATAGGCGAGAGACAGATGCTTGGTCCAGAGATGATCACATGGACTGTTGAAGTGGTCAGGCAAGTCAGAGATCATCTTCGAGTTGTGTAAGATCGCCAGCGTCATTGGGCCGATTCTCATCGGCGTCCCTTTGAATTTTCTGTCGACGACCATGTATTCCTTAGGATCTCGCCTACCCGTGGCGTCATTCATTTCGGCGTACGGGGAAAGCTTAGTCCTAGGTATATAGGGCCATTCGACATTCTAGAGCGAGTAGGAGATGTGTCATATCGTCTCACTCTTCTGCCGTCGTTACGTGAGGTGCATGATGTCTTCCATGTATCCCAATTGCGATGGTATGTCCTAGATCCGAGTCATGTCCTTGATCATTCAAAATTGGTTGTTGGTACCAACCTTTCGTATGAGGAGAGATCCGTATCCATATTGGACCGAAGAGAGAAGATACTCAAGAATAAGACTATCAAATTAGTCCGTGTTGCTTGGGATCATCACTCCTTGGGTGAGTCAACGTGGGAGCGTGAGGATGACATCCGCTCGCGATATCCACACCTATTTGACTCATAAGGTATAATGTCTTCTTTATGCCTTATATTTTTAATTCTTTGCTTGTATGAATGATTGCTTGGTTAACTTTTAGTCGTAGCTTGTTTATGATTAATATAGCCTGTCCCGACATCTCTAGCCTCTTGATTAAATTCCGAGAACGGAATTCTTTTAAGGTGGATAGAGTTGTCACCTCCGTTTTTTGTTATACGTATTTCTAGTATACGTGTACGGAATCCCGACCCGTAGTTAGACTTGTCTTGCTTAGCTTGATCCTGGTTTAATCTTGCCTTGGGTTATTTTGAGTTCATCCTGGTTCGGCTTGGCTTGGCTTGGTATACTTGGTTGGGCTTGGTTTGTTAGGACTTGGCCCAACATGCTAACCCCCCTCTTTATAAGCCACCAACCCCTTTTTCTCTTCTCATTCACTTCTTCATTTACATCTTCTTCTTCCTCCATTAACTCTCTCCACTTACCAAGAGCTTAGCAAGTACAACTTGCTTCATGGAGGAACTCAATTTTTATTGTTCTATTGTCTTCCTCACGAGATTCTAAGACACTTTCGTACTTAGCATTTTTAATTTCCATGGTTGATTTCATGTAGATCTAAGCTTGTTGTATTTTTGGATTTCTTAGGTTTTGATCTATCAAACTTTATTATTTTTAAGTTTTGATGGTTTCATGTTGTAGAGAATTTCGTTCTACCCTATTTTGACCTATGGAAGTCCAAATTTGGGGCTTGGATTGAAGGTTGGAAGTCTGGGAACCCCAACTTCCCAGGTTCTTCTTCTCGGAAAGTTGGAGAAGAAGAACAGTGCTTGCCGCATGGACTTTTCATGCGGCAAGACTTCCCTTGGGCCGCATAGGCACCCCAGTCCCCTGCGGCTTTCCTTGGGCCGCATAGGCACCCCTGTCCCCCATGGCTTCCCTTGGACCACATAGGCACCCCAGTCTCCTGTGGCTCCCCCTTGGGCCGCATAGGCACCCCAGTCCCCTGCGGCTTCCCTTGGGCCGCATAGGCACCCAGTCCCCTGCGGCTCTCTTTAGCCGCATAAGCCTGTTACCCCGGGCCGTATGGCTTTGTTTGACCCTTGCCGCATGGCTACCCCTAGCCTAACCGCACA
Organism: Iris pallida; assembly: GCA_029216955.1. Lineage (NCBI taxonomy): Eukaryota > Viridiplantae > Streptophyta > Magnoliopsida > Asparagales > Iridaceae > Iris > Iris pallida. The sequence goes on along the minus strand of JANAVB010017599.1, from coordinate 9,885,331 downwards.
AGCCTGTTTCCCCGAGCCGCATGGCCCTTGGCTCCTGGACCGCATGGCTCTTCCCAAAGCCTGTATGCCCCTTTTTGCTATTTTGGTTGTTACATTAATGCTTGTACCATGTTAATTCTGAAACATGTCCCATGAACACGATAGTGACCCGTCATGGTGCACTCTTGACAAGTAACATGATAGTGGCCCGTCGTGGCGCACTCTTGATAAGTAAACCTGACATGATATACCTCGATATGCTGTTGCGACGGCTAGCATGACATGACCAGAATAAATGGCCTGGACACCGTGGGTGATTGTGTTTGTATAAATAAACCAGTATTATCTTGAATCATGTCTAGGGCAGGGACCCCTGAGTACCACGGTCAGGGGGTACCTACTGAAACTGGCTAAGGCTAATAACTAGAATAATCCAGTAGTCATGAAGAGATTTCCCAGCTACAGGCAATCTCGTTATCTGGGCACCCCATCATGGGATTTGTAGTCTGCCGTCGAGTAGGGCACATTTCCAGCACACTGTCATGTGTTGCACCCTTCAAGCTACTTAAGGGTACATATGTTTCTTGGACATTGTACCCACATGAATTCAATCCCTAATTGCGTCTGGATAACCTGGATGGTCTGCAAGGCTTGTGACTGTTGGAACAATCTCATTGCATCTTGCTAGTAACTAGGACTGTGATAACCCTAGTTAGTTAAGTATCAAGCCGTACTTATTGCTTGGCCGTGAATGATGGATAGAGTCTAATCAGTCTAAGTCTTGTCTTATTCCAGTACATGGTTGTCTTGGAATATGATTGTTCATGCTTACCTTTTTTTTATACTGACTGAATAATTTCTCACCTTAATGCCAGTTATTGCCCTATTAATTTTATGTCTTATTTACCTTTCTCATTTTATGTTCTGATATGCTGGTTTTAGTTCTTAAGTGAAACCTCCTTTGTGGCACATGCCCTTTCTGGGATCTGACCCAGCTGGTTTTGCATGGCCAGATACCGGAGCAGCTCCAGAGGATCTTCCTGTCCTCCAGCCAGATGGTGACCACCAGGCGTAACCCTGATAACGAGTAGGTTTTATTTTTGGCTCTTCCACTCAATTGTAAAAGTATTCTTTTGAGGCATTTAGACGACGAGCACGTGTTAGCTCGATTGCACTTTACTTACTGTCTGCCTACGGGCTGTAACATAATTAACAAATCCTAGGGTTGATCATGTATGACTAAAACTCTTGCTAGTCTTCACATATTGTATGACTAGCTTCATGATCATCCAAATATGTAATGTATGGGACGTCTTACTATTGTATATTTGGTACTCTGACATCTTGTAACTGCTATTACTAGCTTGAGATTGAGACAATAGGCTTCTTCATGACCATAAGAGACTGATGGCTTGTAGTTAAACCCTATGTACCTAGATAGTCGTGACCGTATAGCAAGGTGGGTTGCAATTCAATATACGTAGCTGGCTGTGTCCTCCTCCGCTCTCCAGTATTCTGGTTCTGGAGCGTGACAACAATCTCCAATAACGGTTCTACTTAGACGATAAAAAAATATGTAGCAGTAAATAGAGAGAATATAGAAAGTAAAGTGATACGTACATGAACATGATAAGGCATATCATGACTGTAAATGAATGTAAGAGCAAGAGAACAGTGTATATCATATACAGGAATTAAGAAACTATTATCTATATGAGTTAGCATTAGTTTCAATATATGATCGGCTTAGAAACATGCACGGGAATTTATGCCTGGTTAATCATACGTACAGTGTATGATTAACACTCACAGGAATATAATATCATGCATAGGAAGGGTATGATTACATATCTACACTACTACTCTCCGTCCCCGACTAATACAGTGGATCCAACCATGACACGTTGTGACACGAATTCTTTGAGAAGGTCGCGAGCCTTCATAATAATCACGTTTATACAATGCACAAGGAACAAGGACAAGACTTGCACAAGATATACCAAGAAATATAAGGAATAACATCTCATGACGGGATCCAGACAAATACCAATCCATGTGAACAATGTGTCAAAAAAATAAGGATATCTACACTAAATACAAGAAACATAGACGATATCATAAAATAAAAATATTATCAGAGAATATACTCGCCTGAGATCCGGTAGAAAATGTCAATAGTGAATCGAGGCTCAGAGTGAAGTCACAGACCTAAAGATGAGATATACATGAGTTAAATAGGGTTTAACAGTGTTAGACCTGATTTCTAGTGCATGATATGCAATCTAGGTCAAACAAGGTCATACTAAGTCAAACTAAGTCAAACTAGGTTAAGCTAATTCAAACTAAGTCAAACTAAGTCAAACTGGGTCAAGCTAAGTCAAACAAAGTTAAACGAGGTCAAGGGTTGACCTATAGTTGACTTTTGGTCAACTGGTCAACTTGAGTCAACTCCAAGTCCAATCTAGGTCAGATATTGACTCTACTTTGACTTTCAGTCAAAATAGTCAACCTTGGTCAAATAAGGTCAAATCTAAGTCAAGTATCATATTTCTAGTCATTACCTACCAAGATACCCTTTACCTTATCTCTATTGGAATCCCAATACCAATACCTTAAGTTGGAAACTAATACCTTAACATCCATATACCTTAGATATTAGATAATACCATATCCTAGTAATATCATACCCTTTGGCTAGAAGATAGCTCAATACCTTAGGCTAGTACCTATCTCTCTACCTTAACCTCATACCAATTACCTTACCCTCTAGGTAATATCTCATTACCTTACTAATACCTTATATACTATCTTACATGTCCATCTAGGATACTATCTTAGGTAATATCTTACCTTAGATAACTAGAGAAGTATATTACCCTAAACTAGATGCCCAACATCTACTACCTACCAAGATACCTTAGGCTATTTAGGTAAACCATTATATATATATATATATATATATATATATATATACATATATATATATATATATATATATACACACACACATATAACATTTCGACACATATATACATAATCTCCTCTTGAGCTCTCGATCCTCCATGGCCCGTTTCTGAGTTTCCGGTGGCTCCGGCTACCCTACCGACGTGGTACGACCTCCGCGGCCGCCCCGACCTCCCCCTCTTCTCCGATCTCCCCTCCCAGCGTGTCTGGCCATCAGTTATCTGCCCGAGTCCCTCCCCCTCGGGTCCATCCCCGGTCCACCAGCCTTTTCCCCTTGCTCGAGCAGCCGTAATCGGCCCTACGGCCGCTGCAGAGTGCCACCTGGCCTCTAGGCCCCCGGCAGTTCATCTGCACTTTATTACGGGGACACCGGCCCCTCCGCATGCTTCCAAGCACCCTCCACCGCAGTTCCACTGGTCGCGGCATCCTCCCTGCCGGTCGGCACCCCTACCCCCGCCTTCGGGCTTGGGCACGACCTTTCGGTTCTCCATACTCCCGATCCCGCCTATTTTTTCTGCCCAAAAGCTCCCCAAGTTCAAATTTCAAACTCTTCTTTTGATTTTCCCCCCTTTGTAGCTTTGGCTGCGCCAGGCTCCTGCCTATGCACCCACAAGCTTTCTCTATGACCCAGCCTATGCGCCCAAGTTGGCCAAACTGGCATCCCAACCCCATGCGTATATTACGGATTGGGTGCCTCTTTATGCGCCCACATCCGTCATGTTGCTGGGTGTTCCTGTGCCTTCTTAGGCTGCAGGTCCTCGCCTATTCTTTGCGTATATGGTTGTTTGCCATTAAAATCTTTTGATTGTAATTTCAACTACAAACAGAATAGTGTTACAATGTAGGACTTAGATGTAGTCCTAGGAGTACACTTTTGTTTATCTGGGTCCCTGTGTCGATGGAGCAAGTGGTAATGCGTTGACTCCGTTGACGATCTGACGACGGTTCTCGGTTCTCTGAAAGTCTGAGTTGCTCTGGGTGCTGAAGCTTGTGGAGAGGAAGAAGGCATTGGGTGTCTCCATATATGTCTCTCTCACTGTGTGTAGGTGTCCGTAAGAAGAAGGAGATGATCCCTCTATTTATAAGCAGCAGGTTGGGCTGCTTATGCACGCATATGTAGGATGTGCCTGTACGTGGGAACGCCACGTGGTTGAAGCTGTGGGAGACGCATGGATGATGCACCATCATTCGTGGGTTGAATCCTTCATGCTGCTTTTGTGGGCTGGCACGTAGCAGGGAAGAGGATCTTTCAGTTGCTGAAATCTTGAGTGATTAGCACCCCTTCATAGGCTAAATTGAGTCAAAGGACACGTGGCGCATGTTCGTAGCTCAAAGATCTCAGATTTGGTGGAGAGTGATCTGACAGGATGCGCCTGGGATGGGACGCATGAGAATGCTTTGGCTCACAACCTTCAGGAGTTACGAACCAGTCTGGGCACACGACTTTTGAGATGCATATGAGTCTTCGGAAGCATGGCTGCTGAGGCACATGCGAGTGGTTGGTTGGCCACGTGGGTTTGTAACCGTCAGAGGAAAGTAATGATGATGCTGACATCGGCGATGCTTCGTCTTCTGAAAAAGCTGCCAACCGTACATTCCTCGGGGGACGTACTGCTAACTCTGTCACTTTGGCATTAATTGTTTGATGGGTGACGCATCGATTTGGCGCACGGGTCCATGTTGATTAGGATGCATGGATTTATACTTTGTTGGGCGCATATATAAGGGGCGCTTGGTGCCTGGGCGCATCTGTATGGTGTGTGGGATGCTGACAGGCGCATCTGCTGCGTGGCACATCCTTATTGGTCTGTCTATTGAGTTCTTGGGGCATTGATGGCTCTCTGACTTAGCTGAAATCGAAGGGGCAAATTCATCATCATAAATATAAGTTCATTGCACTAACTTCGGAAAGGTTGACACTTGGCGCATGGGTTTGATTTGCCCTGGCCTATAAATAGCAACAGTTTGAGAGAGTTTTATTGTCTCTCCCTTGACTTATCAACGAAGATGGATTCGACTGATCCTCCTTTTTGGCAAGACGTTGTACTGTGGGTGATGGTTCTCCTTGTTCGAAGAAGCTTTGACGGTAAACTCCTTCAGAAGACTGAGATTCGCCGAGTTGGAATGGACGTAGCAGTTTATGTTCGAGCCGCTTGCTGGTAGCTACGATACGACATCGAGTGCCAAGTTGAAGATGTGCCTAAGCCTCATTATGATGGAAGAGCCCCAGGCTGGCAGATGCGCCTGTGCGTTGACAGGGAAATGATTCACTCTGACGGGACGGAGTGATGCGCTGGATAATACGTCGGGCTGAGACGACGCAGCTAACTGAGACGACACGGCTAGCTGTGACATCTGAGTGATGGGCCTAGTTGAGAGTAGGTTGTTACAAAGTCTTCAATTGGCATCATATTTCTGAAATGATGTTGGATAGACACAGCATGTTGCAACTACTGGAACACAGACCGCCTTGGTGGTGGAGCCACTGTCTTGCGGCCGCCGCAGTTGATGGCGACCGTAGCACAAGTATGTCCCGTGAGGGACGAGTTATGCATGATGGTCGTCTCTCCCGATCTACGTTTGTGAGTGATCACATTACGTAAATCATGTGAGGAGATGTTGACACTCGTACCCTCTTCAGGCGCATAGAAAAGCCAAGCGTCAAGGTGAGTGTATGAATGATACTCGTACCCTAATCAGGCGTATGGCAAAGCCAAGCGTCAGGGTGAGTGTATGAATGATACTCGTACCCTAATCAGGCACATGGCAAAGCCAAGCATCAGGGTGAGTGTATGAGTGATGCGCCACCTTTACACCTCCATCAGGCGTATGGCAAGGTCAAGCGTCGGGGTGATCAAATGAATGATGCGTCCCCTGATCCAGCGCATAAGGCACGTCCAGATCAATAGTAGGGGAACCACATTTATAGTGACTTGAACCAACCAATGTAGGCACGGGGGTTCAAGACCAAAGAATTTTCCTTGCACGACTTGGTTGCGAACGCAGCAGATGCGCCCAAGTGAGACAAAGACTTTGAGGGTCGGCTCGTTTCTGGCGCAGAAGCACCCGAGTCAACTTTGTACAGCTTACCATAAGCAGCGTGCATGATTGTGAGCACATAGTTCTGGTTTGTCGTTGGCATAGCATATTTGAGGCGCATGGCCCGTGCTGTCTTGGAGTTCTTCGTACTAGCCCGCGAAGGCGCATAGTACTCAGAATCCAACTTTTTCTCACCTTGATAGCGAGTGAAGAACTTACAGCCAACCCAGAAGAAGAGAAGAACTACTACAATTTTTGTGGCTCGAACGGGCTCCCTGGATAACGGGCTCCCTTTTCTTTATTTATTTTGGTACCCTTTTCAAATAAGGCAAGAGGGCTCTATATATAGAGTGGAATGAGACCTCTCTTCTTCTCCTTTCCGATGTAGGATTAAAAGTAATATTCCTCCTTTTTCATACTTCTACAAGACCCCCTTCAAAGTTTTTAAAACTTTTGGACAAGTTTTGAAATACTTTGAACAAGAAGCATGGATAGTATAGCTGTTTAGGTGTGACAATCCTATCAGAGGTAGTATGGACGTGATAGGTTTAGGTACTTCCACCGGGGCCAAGATCATATGGCCGAGATTCTGGAGGCGTCGGTGGCCGAGCTCGACCAGCTTCTTTCCGAGCTTCAGAGTATCTGGCGAAATGACTTTTCTGCTCTGATAGAAGCAGAAAAGGAGAAATTGATAGCTGAAGTCGAGTCGTCGTATCAGGCCATGGTGGCTGTCTGGGACCGCAAGGTGGCCGAAGCTGAGGCTGCGGTGGAGAGGCTATCTCAATCCACGCAGAAAAAGGTAGAGTTACGGGCCTCGTTGGAAGCTAGCATAGCGGAGGTCACTGCCATGATCCGCCTCCTTGAAGACCAGCGAGTCCAACTCTTGTTAGATGCTGAGCGAGTCCAGGCTGAACATGTAGCATCTAAGGAGGAGGAAGCAGCTTTTACCCACCAGATCCTTTCCCTGACCCACCAGCGGTAACAGCTAGACGAGAAGTATGAGAATGATACTGCCTCCGAAGCTGTAGAGGTGATGCGTCAAGAAGCCGAACGCCGGGTTTTAGCGACCGCAGAGACTCGGGGGGAAGACTTGAGGCATCGGATTGAAGATCTTTCTGCCAATCCCAGTGATGCTTAGGGATTGTAGTTTCTCACTCTTTTTTGTTATTTTTTGTGGTTTACAACTTCTGCTGGGGATGTAATCCTTTACTTTTAAATAAATAAGAGATAAAGAATTTTGTAGGGTATTCATTTTTACTGTCATGAACTGATGATTTGTGTGGACCTATTATCTTTTGTGCACCTTAGTTTTTAGGTACAGATAATAAGTTTGAGAGAACCGACATGTTTGCTCAGAGGTAATGTGGACGTGGCAAATACGGGGTTCAAATGACAGAATCTTCCTACTCAGAGGTGTTATAGACGTGGTAGGAGTGACTCCGGGGGGATACGCAGAACTACTCAGAGGTAATATGGTCATGGAAGTTCTGCGATTGCTGTACGACAACGCAGGGGTTATTCGTACGGAATGTTTACTCAGGGGTAATGTGGACGTGGTAAACATGATGAACGGTGCAATCCTACGTGGTGTAAGATTACGCTTTGCAGGGCGTAGAGGAGCAACACAGAGGTAATGTGGACGTGGTTGTTCTTCTACTGGGGATAGAATGCCATGGAACAACTGGGTTCCGAAAGCATAGGATTTTTGTGAAGGGAAGATGTATGTGAGCTCTGATGATCAGGTCCACCGATTCCCTTATTTGGTAGAGATGGAAGTACATGTCTGAAAGATGTCATGAGTAGTACTTCTTTAGGAACTTGTCGTTGATGGGCATCATGAACAAGTCCCCGTTTGGTTTGGCGAGGCGGTAAGCACCGTTTGAGTATACCGTCTTTATGATGAAAGGTCCCTCCCACTTGGACTCGAACTTTCCTGGTTTTTTGTGAGTCAACACCATTGGCCTCCTGACTGCCAGGACCAGGTTGCCTACTTGAAAAGTTCTTTGCTTGACCTTTTTGTTGAAAGCCTGTGATATACGAGCTTGATAGAGTTCAATACGCTGCTGAGCTAGGAGATGCTTTTCGTCAAGTGCTTCCAATTCTTGCAGGCGACGACGCTGGTTGTCTTCTTCTGTTAATTGGTTTATGAGCGCCACACGGAGTGAGGGTATCTGAATCTCGAGAGGCAGTACCGCTTCGCTCCCGTAGACTAAGGAGAACGGGGTGTTGCCCGTCGGGGTCCGTATCGTTGTACGGTAAGCCCAAAGACATTCGATAAGTTTTTTGTCCCACTCGCGTTTGTTGGATGACACGACCTTTTTGAGTAGCTTGACGATAGTCCTGTTAAAAGCCTCGGCTAATCCGTTTGCTGCCGGATTGTAGGCGGTTGATGCCACGTTCTGAATGCGGTTCTTGTCACATAATCTACTGAAAACATGGCTGATGAACTGTGGACCGTTATCGTGGATAATCCTTCGAGGAACCCCGAAACGGTAGATAACATGGTGTTTGATAAAGCTGATCACCCTGGAGCTTTTCACTTCCGTCAGTAGAACTGCTTCTGCCCCTTTGGAGAAGTAGTCAGTGATGGCTAGGATGAAGCGGTGTCCTCTCGATGATGGAGGGGTGATCGGTCCTACAATGTCTATGCCCCAAGCTTCGAAGGGCCAGGAGACGACCGTAGGATGTAGTGATTCTGACGGTGTATAGATAAAGTCAGCGTGAAGCTGGCATACATGGCACTTTTTAGCATAGTCGACGGCGTCGGCTACCATGGTTGGCCAGTAGTAACCCATGCGTCGTAGTCGATCCTGCAACTTAGGGCCAGGTTGATGAGCCCCGCAAGTCCCATCATGAGCTTCTCGGAGGGCTTCGGTTGCTTCTTCGTTGGATAGACATCGAAGGAGAAGTCCATCGTAGGAACGTCGGAACAGCATTTTAGTGGCTGTATCATAGTAAAATCGAAGGGAACGCCTTCTGACTGAGACGGCTTCCTTCAAGTTTTCTGGAAGGATTCCATAGACAGCGAAGTCGATGAATGGGAACCTCCAGTCTCGAACATTAACACCGGCGCTTGTCATCATGGCATTGGCCATTTGTGAGCATAGGTTATTTTTGGGACAGACCAAGTCTCGACCGACTACCGTGACGTAGTGTTGAGTCCCGAGGGGTGCTGCTAACGAAGCTGCGAGACCGGCCAGAGCGTCAGCCTCCAGGTTTTGTAGCCGAGGTACGTGTTCTATGAAGAACTTAGTGAAGGTTGAAATAATATTCAATACAGCTTCTTGGTAAGGAACCAGATCTTCACGGCGAACTTCGTACTGCCCTCGGATTTGATTAACGACGAATTTTGAGTCATCGTAAGCTTCCAGATGATCCATCCCCAACTGTTGCGCCAGCTGGAGTCCTATGATGAGAGCGTTATACTCAGTAACATTGTTGGAGCACGGCTTCGAAAGGGAGTAGGCACGCTGGATGACCAGCTGATCGGGGGAGACTAAGACCACCCCCACTCCTACGATAATTTGGCCTTTGGGGCCTGTTCTTGAAGCGCCATCGAAAAATACCCACCAGATGGAGTTTTCTTCGGTGACGTTTGATTCTTGGACCTCATCCGGGATGTCTTCATAGAGTTTGGAGGACTCTGGAATGGGGTGTGCAGCTAAAAAGTCGACTAGAGCTTGGCCATTGACGGCTTTTTGTGGAACGAAGACCATATTATATGGTGTCAACAGAATTGCCCATGTAGCTAGTCGGGAGTTCAAGGATCCCGGCTTCGTTATGAGAACCCTGAGTGGATTGACTCGGAAGATGAAATAAATTGTCTGGCCCGAAATATAATGGCGAGTCTTCTGGATGGCGAATACCAAAGCCAAACACTCCTTTTCGACGGGGTTGTACTGGTGTTCGGCCCCGATCATTGTTCTACTAAGGTAGTAGATAGCTTGCTCGTAGCCCACATCGTTGTTCTGAGCCAACATAGCATTCAACTGTTTTGCGAAGATGTTGACAGAAAATGGTACTCATAGCTCGTTGGTATGTAGCACCAGCGTTCTTCAAGCCGAAAGGCATCACTGCGTAGCAGAAAACCCCCTTCAGAGTCCTGAATGACGTGTGTTTTGCGTCATCAGAAAACATCCTGATCTGGTTGTAGCCCGAGTATCCATCCATGAAAGACATGCGTTCGAAGCCACATGTATTGTCGATCATTACGTCAGTGATTGGAAGCAAAAATTCGTCCTTCGGGCAAGCGGTATTGAGATTCCTGAAGTCGTTGCAGACCCGTATCTTCCCATTCTTCTTAGTGACAAGGAAGACCTTGGCCACCCAATCCAGATGTTGCTCTTCGCGGATGAACCCGCTGCTCAAGAGTTTGTCCACCTCCTGATCGATAGCGTTCATGATGTCCGGACGAAAGCATCGTTGTTGTTGCTTTACAGGCTTAGCATCAGGCAAGATATTAAGTCTGTGCATTGCGATCTGGGGGTCAAGTCCCGGCATATCTTCGTAGCTCCAGATGAAGACATCGATATATTCCTTGGCCAATTGGACCAAAGACTCCCGGTCTTCTTCCTTTAGACTCTTGCTGATGAAGATGGGTTTGAAAGGAGATCCATCCCCAAGGTCAACTTGTTCGACCTCGTCTTCGGTAGGGGGTTCGTGTAATTCAAAACGAGACTCCCACTGTGTTCCTAGGCGTTGAGCCCAGGATTTTTCCTCAAAGAATTCTGGCGTTTGGTCATCGCCTTCATCCTCTTAAGTTTGTGCAGATGTCATGTTGACTGATAGCACCTTTCTGAGGACTGAGCCGATACTGGTATCGAAATCCCAAGTTGATGCTTCGAATGAATGAGAGTGTTCCATTTCTTCTACCTCCGAACTCTCTGGAGTTGTCGGCGGCGTGACATAGCCCAACCCCGTCGAGTACGATGATAGTAGTCCTGCGGCTTACCTTTAGGTGTTGGGAGCCGAAGGGGAAGACGACGGCCCTTAACGTAGTTCAGGCCTTTATTGCTTTTCAGGTTGTAACCCATCTTTTGAATGAGGTACTTTGCCTTGTCCATGTACCGATAGACTTGTATTCTGCCGGTATCTGGTTCTGGCTCGAGTGGCGGGAGGTCTTGATGACGCTCGACTTTGCCAAAGATGATGGCTTTTTTATCCCGATTCTGCGGTGGGACTATAAAACAGACTCCTTGGGACGGGACTAATCGGTTTACATGATTGACGGTCGTTATTTGTGTTTGTAACGACCGTAGAGCATTATCTAGTGTATACATGGCATTCCAATATGGAAGACTAGAATAATTGAAAGACACTTTATTATTGATAAAACACGAGATTTTGTCTTGCGGGATTACATTATCAAGAGAAGGGGCATCTATATCAGCAGATATGTACTCTCCTAACTCTTCATCTGTGAGCGCCGGGGCCGGTTCAGGAGAGTCCATTGCCGATTTGACCTTATGATCTGAGAGGGCTGTGTGGGCCTTCTCTTGCAGCTTGGATGATTGCGGAGGCTTGCCTTTGAGACGCACCTTCAGGGGTGCCTCGACTGTGCCTTCGATGATAGGTGCCTTCCCCTGTAGTTTTGCCACCAGAGGAGCCGATGTCTGAGGAGGTCTTTCCTTGAGCCGTATCTTCAAGGGAGCTTCAGTAGGTGCTCTATCCAGAGAAGCCGGTGCTCTTTCAGGTAGCTTGATAGTCATGGAAGGCAGCATCTGTGGCGGTTTCCTTTTGAGTCGAATCTTCAAAGGAGCACCGGGAATCATCTCTGGCTCCATGTCCAGCTCTGCCGCTGTTTTAGCTTCATCATCTGCATCGTTGGCTTCTCCTTCGTCGAGTGACTTGTATAGGGTAGCATCGGTGAACTAGGCTTCGACCCCCTTGAAGGGGTCAATGTCCGCGAACTCTGTCCGGATGATGTCATTGGTGGATACGTACTTCATACATTGGTGGAGTGTAGATGGCACCACCATGTACTCATGCAACCACGGATGACCCAGCAGGAGGTTGTAGTTGACGTCGGCATCCACGACATAGCAAGTCACCTCGGTTCGGAGGTTACCGATATGACATTTCAGTCGTATTTTGCCCAGCGGTTCACTTTTGCTAGCATTGAAACCGTTGATTGTCGTGTTGGAGGGCGCCAGTCGGTACATATCGGGATCCCAGTGTTGGCAGCAGAGTCCTAGGTGTATCACCCAGTTTCTAGAATGAGGATAATTTTGAAATTTTGTATTTTAATTTATTTAATTATGGTATTTAAAAGTTTCTATGATTTTTATTGATTTTTAATCATTTTAAAACTATTTTAAATCATGACTTATGATTTGGTGTCTTGCTAGTGTAACCCTAGAGTGATTAGGGTATTTCATTATCATTTCTAGATTGAGGGGTATTTTAGTCATTTTTGTAATTTTGGGAATTATTTGGAATTATTATGTATTATTTAGGTTTATTAGAATTAATATGATTATTAGTGATTTTTAGGGATTTTTAGTATAATTGATTTTGGGCCTATAGTTGACTTTGACTAGTGTTGACTAGGAGACTAACCTAGAGATTAACCTAGGTTATGACCACTTGGTTAGGTTAAGTAATGTCACGCCCCAGAACCAGAATACTGGAGAGCGGGGGCAGACATAGCCAGCTACGTATATTGAAATAGAATACATCTCAACTATACGGTCACGGCTGTCTAGATATGAGGGTTTACTACAAGCCAGCAGTCTCTTAAGGTCAATCCTATTGTCTCAATCTCAAGCAATTAACAGAGTTACAAGATGTTAGAGCATCAAATATATATATATAAGGCATCCCAAATATTACATATTGGATGATCAGGAAGCTAGTCGTACAAAATGATAGGACTAGCAAGAGTTCAGTCATACATGATCAACCCTAGGATTTGTTAATCATGTTTACAGCCCGTAGGCAGACAGTAAGTAAATGTGCATCGAGCTAACAGGTGCTCGTCGGCTAAACGCCTCAAAAGAATAAATTTACATATAAGTGGGTGAAATAAAAAGGAAAACCCACTCTTGGCCCGGGTTCCGTCTAGTTGTCACCATTGGGCTGGAAGCTTGGTAGATCCTCGGGAGCTGCTCCGAAATCTGGCCACACAAAACCAGCTGGGTCAAACCCCAGAAAGAGCAAGTGCCACAAAGGAGGCCACAAATAAGAACAAAAGCCAGCATATTAGAACATAAAGAATAAAAGTACAAGTAGTAAAGTACACAGGGCGATAAACGACTAGGGACGTGGAACCATTCCGGGAGCCAGGTTACAATCCTTAAACCAAACAAGGACCGGGATTGTATCCTTTCGCCTGAATAGCTCACTGTCTCTACCCATTTATCGTTAGAGATAAGTAAAACAATCATGATCAAGAGTTCCAGGTACAGGGGCTAGACAAGACTTAGATAGAGCTGGACACCATTCATTCACAATCGGCCAGGCAAGTACTACGGCTTACTACTTTAACTAACTAGGGTTATCACAAGCCTAATTACTAACAAGATGCAAGTGAGAAACTCCCAGTCCCAAGCCCTGCAGACCATCCAGTTATCCTTCCGCGGGTTGAGAGTTATAGGTGGGTACATTGCCCGGGAGACAAATGTACCCTTAGGTGACTTAGAGGGTGCAACACATGACAGTGTGCTGGAAATGTGCTCTACTCGTCGGCAAGCTACAAGTCCATTAAAGCGCCCAGATAACGAGACTGCCTGTGACTGGGAATTCTCCATGTTCTAGTTTGATCTAATCATTAGCCTAATCCAATTTAGTGCGAGTCCCTGGCCGTGGTACCCAGGAAGTCACGTCCTAGACATGATGCAAGACAAGACAAGTGGATTGTGCAAACAAGCAAGCAGGAACACCCACGGTGTCAAGGCAAGTCAAGTCAAGTTATCAAGTCAAGTCAAGTCAAGAGTGCGCCGCCACGGGCCACTATCAAGTTATCAAGATAAATCATGTCAGGATACTTGTTAGGAGTGCGCCACGACGGGCCACTATCATGTCAGGTTGGTCATGTCAGGAGTGCACCATTACGGGTCACTGTCATGTTATACTAGTTCCTTGCCATACCATGCTGTGTACAATAGTTATTCTAAACATATTAAGCAAAATCAAGTTCATGCCAAAAGGCGTAAGGATATAAAATGGGCGTAAAATACCTAATAAAATACTAATATAAAAAATAGGACTATAGAAGAGCCAAGATCAAGAAATAACAAATTCATCATAGACAAGTGAGCTGCGCAGGGTATATACTGCGCAGGGTGCCAAGTGCGCAGGGGCAGATGGCGCACAGATGGATTGCGCAGAAGGTAGACTGCGCAGGAGTGAACTGCGCAGGAGTTGGTTGCGCAGAGATGGATTGCGCAATGGTCGAATTGCGCAGGGGTTGCTTTGCGTATGGCTGGCTTGCGCATGGCTGGCCTGCGCCAGCGCAATCCAGCGCAGCGCAAGCACTGGCCAAGGATCTTGCGCAAATGGCCATGCGCTAAAGAGCACAGGTCAGGGTGCGCAAATGGCCTTGCACTAAAGAGCGCAGGCCAGGGAATAGTGCGCAATCGGCCAGGTGCTAAAAAGCATTGGCCGAGAGCTCCACCATGGCTGAACTCTCAAGAACACCAAGTTCAAATCTTCACAACTTAGCCAAATCAAAACCAAATTTAGATTTTCAAAGTTCTAACTTGAGTAAAATTAAATTCTCTTCCACATGGAAGCATCAAAACAAGCTAAAATCAAAGTTTAATAGATCAAAACCAAGGAATTCCGAAAATAACTAAAACTTAGATCTAGAACAATGGAGTCTCCAAATCACAAAATTCCAAGTTCTAATGTTGTTCTCCATGTCCTAATCTAGCTAATGAACAAATAAAATATGGTGCTTATTTAATGGCAAGATGCACTTGCCTATAGGTGTGGGTGGAGGAAGAAGAAGAAGAAGAAATTAATGAAGAAATTATGGAGGAGAGAGAAGTAGGTGGGTTATAATGAGGGTGTTGTGGTGGAATGGAGGTGGAGTGTAGGCTTATGGTGTTCCATGCATGTTTGAACCAAACCAAACCAAACCAAACATTCTCCACAAAATAAAACCAAGCCATGGTTAAAACCTGTTTACAAGAATCAAAAGACCACATGTCCAGGAAAATAAAAATACGTGCCAAAATCAAATACGAGCATAATACGAAATACGAAAAATGAGGGTGACAACTCTACCCACCTTCAAGGAATTCCGTCCTCGAAATTTAATCAAGGAGCTAGAGATTGCCACGACAAGCCATACTAAGCACAGACAAGCTACACTAAGCAGTTCAATCATACAATCATACAATGCAAGCAAGGAAGGGAAAGCGTAAGGCATAAGAAAGACATTATACCTCACGAGTCAAACAGGTAGGGATATCGCGATCGGATGTCGTCCTCACGCTCCCACGTTGACTCACCTAGAGAGTGATGACCCCAAGCAACACGAACTAATTTAATAGTCTTGTTCTTGAGTATCTTTTTCCTCCGGTCCAAAATAGACACGGGCCTCTCCTTATACGAAAGGTTGGTACCAACAACCAATTCCGAATGATCTAGGATATGGCTCGGGTCCGGGATGTACCGTCTTAATTGGGATACATAGAATACATCATGTACCTCACTTAGCGACGGTGGAAGAGCGAGACGATAGGACACATCGCCTACTCGCTCCAGAATATCGAACGGCCCTATATACCTAGGACTAAGCTTCCCCCGCACGCCAAAACGAATGACGCCGCGGGTAGGCGAGATCCTAAGGAATACATGGTCGCCGACGGCAAATTCTAAGGGACGCCGATGAGCATCGGCCCAATGGCGCTGGCGATCCTGAGCAACTCGGAGGTGATCTCTGACTTTCCTGACCACTTCAACCGTCTGAGAAATCAGTTCTGGACCGAGCATCTGCCTCTCTCCAACATCGTCCCATGCTAACGGAGATCTGCATTTCCTGCCATACAGAGCCTCGAAGGGTGCCATCTGGATACTAGCCTGGAAACTATTGTT
Organism: Iris pallida; assembly: GCA_029216955.1. Taxonomy (NCBI): domain Eukaryota; kingdom Viridiplantae; phylum Streptophyta; class Magnoliopsida; order Asparagales; family Iridaceae; genus Iris; species Iris pallida. Next base: position 9,869,308 of record JANAVB010017599.1, on the reverse strand, counting down.
GTACGAGAATTCTACCAGGTGCAGGTGATCCTCCCATGAACCACCAAAGTCAAGGGTACATGACCGCAACATATCTTCGAGAGTTTGTATAGTACGCTCTGACTGCCCATCTGTCTGCGGATGATACGCTGAGCTGAACTTGAGACGAGTCCCCAAACTTTGATAAAGACTGCGCCAGAAGTGCGATGTGAATCTCGTATCCCTGTCCGATGCTATACTGACTGGCACTCCGTGAAGTCTGACAATCTGCCTGAGATACATCTCTGCTAGCTGTGCCGTCGACTGTCCAACTCTAAATGGAAGAAAGTGTGCCACCTTGGTAAGCCTGTCCACAATGACCCAAATAGCATCTCTGCCTGCCGGAGATCTGGGTAACCCAGTCACGAAATCCATGGTAATGTGTTCCCATTTCCATTCTGGGATCGGTAAAGGTTGAAGAAGTCCAGCTGGCCTCTGATGTTCAGCCTTGACCTGTTGGCAAACCAAACATCGAGAGACGTACCGGGCTATCTCCCTCTTCATACCATTCCACCAAAAGTGTTGACGAATATCTCCGTACATCTTCGTGCTGCCTGGGTGGATGGAATACTGCGAACTGTGAGCCTCTGCCAGGACTTCCTGTCTGATATCTCCACTGGGTACACAAAGACGCGTGCTGTGTCGAAGTGTACCATCCTCATGAATACATAACTCTGGCCTTCTCCCTGCCTCGCACTCTGTTCTGAGCCGCTGAATCTTGGAATCTGTTAACTGTGCTGTCCGGATCCTCTCAACTATGGTGGACTGAATCTGTAGGCTGGCCATCAAGGCCACATTGGAAGGAAGAATCACTTCAATTCCCATCTTCTGAAGATCTGCCAATAGCTCTGGTTGTGCTGTCAAGAAATAAACTCCGGCTCTCCGACTCAAAGCATCTGCTACAACATTGGCCTTCCCTGGATGATACTGCAAATTCACATCGTAATCCACAAGTAGCTCGAGCCATCTTCTCTGCCGCATATTAAGATCCTTCTGGGTGAAAACATACTTCAGGCTCTTATGATCAGTAAATATCTCCACTCTGTCTCCGTACAAGTAGTGCCTCCACAACTTAAGTGCAAACACTACTGCTGCTAGCTCCAAGTCGTGGGTCGGGTAATTCTTCTCATGATCACGGAGTTGACGTGACGCATAAGCAATTACCTTCCCATGCTGCATCAAAACACATCCCAATCCTCTACCTGAAGCGTCACAATAAACTGTGAATCCTCCGGTCCCATCTGGAAGGGTGAGAATGGGAGCCGTTATCAAACCTCGCTTCAACTTCTCAAATGATTCCTGACACTCTGCTGTCCAAACGAACGGCACATCCTTGCGGGTCAACTGGGTCATCGGTGCTGAAATTCTTGCAAAATCAGAGACAAACCGTCGGTAGTAGCCGGCCAATCCAAGAAAGCTGCGAACTTCTGCCACTGAGCTGGGTACTGGCCATGCCTCGATAGCCACAATCTTCTGGGGATCCACTTCCACTCCTCCTCTGGTAATAATGTGACCCAAGTAAGAAATGCGATCGAGCCAGAACTCGCATTTACTGAACTTGGCGTACAACTGGTGCTCTCTGAGAATCTGGAGGACAACTCTGAGATGCTGCTCATGCTCTGCTCCACTCTTGCTGTAGACCAGGATGTCATCAAGAAACACTATCACAAACTGATCCAAGTAAGGCATAAAAATACGGTTCATGAGGTCCATGAACACTGCCGGTGCATTGGTCGCTCCAAAGGGCATAACTAAAAACTCCCAATGCCCGTACCTAGATCTGAACGCCGTCTTCGGGATGTCCTGCTCTCTGACTCTAATCTGGTGGTATCCTGACCGCAAGTCTATCTTCGAGAAAACTGAAGCCCCCTTGAGTTGATCAAACAAATCATCTATCCTCGGGAGAGGGTATCTGTTCTTAATTGTCACTGAGTTCAAGGTACGATAATCTACACATAACCTGGACGTACCATCCTTCTTTTTCACAAGAAGCATCGGGGCTCCCCAAGGCGATCCACTTGCACGAATGAATCCCTTGGTTCTGAGTTCTTCAATCATCTTGTACAAAATCTCCAACTCTGAAGGCGCCATTCTGTAGACTCGTTCTGATACTGGTGCTGTCCCGGGAATCAAGTCGATGGTGAACTCGATCTCCCGCTCTGGCGGCATCCCTGGAAGTTCCTCTGGGAAGACATCTGGAAACTCTTCAACTATCCGGGGCAACTGCACTGCTGCTACTGCCATCCGTAATACTGGAGGAGATGGCTCTACTGTGCCTCTGGAAAATGAAAACTCTGGCTCTCCGGGAATACTAAAGACAACTCTGCCAACATGGCAGTCTATCCTAGCATAATGGTTCCTCAACCAATCCATGCCTAGGACTACATCATAGTCTGCCATAGGGAACTCTATGAGCCTAGCGGGGAACTCTCTACCGCTAACTACGATCCGACACGAGGAAAATACTCGATCTACTCCCACAAGACCATTACCAGTAAGTATATTGAGCCTCACTGATAATGACTCGGGCTCCAATCCTATCCGTGTCGCGAATCGTGCAGACATGAATGAATGCGATACACCAGAATCAAATAATACAGATGCTGGAAAAGTGTTGACGAGAATAGTACCTGCCACTACCTCACCTGGTGCAACTTCTTCTTCCATGGTCATCATCATAGCCTGACCTCTAGCTGCGGGTCCCCTCTGCTGGAAACCCCTCTGTCGGTTCTGTGCTGGAGCCTGGGAGATCTGCTGCTGGTTCTGCTGCTGAAAGGCCTGGGCCTGGGGCGCCAATGGCCTTGGGTACTGCTGCTGCTGAACTGGAGCTGGGGCTGGTCCTCTCACCGAAGAACTAGAAAGATTGGATAATGATGGACCTCCCCTATTCGGGCAGGTCCCTATCTGGTGGTCTGCTCCTCCACAAGCCAGGCACAATCCCTGTGCCCTGCGACACTCTGCCACTACATGGCCCGGCTTCCCGCAATGAGAACATCCCACCGCGGAAGACTGCTTCTGCTTCTGCTGCTGCGGGTACGTCGGGGTCGAATGCTGAACCGACGTCACTGAGGCCGCCCGCCTCGGAGTTCCAATGGTTATACCCCTAGCTGCTGGGGCTGGAGCTGAAGATTGGTGCATCTGGTTGTGGGACCGCTTTCTGCCTCCAGTCCTGTCCACAATTCTCCGGGAGGTATACTCATGCCTCCTCGCTGCCTTCAATACTGCATCGAACGTCTGGTGCTCGAACTGCTCGACAGCCAATAATATCTCTAAGTGCAGCCCTTGCTGGAACCGCTGAGCCCTATCGAACTCGGTTGCCACCAAGGTGGGGGCGAACCTACTCAGCCTGGAAAACTCGGTCGCATAGCCATCGACCGTCCTGCCTCCTTGCTTCAAGTTGGTGAATCTGGTCTGTAGGTCGTACCGTGCCACCGCATCGAAGTACTTTGTCTGGAATCTCTCTCTGAACGTCGCCCAAGTGACTGGTGCTGCTAACCCCATGGCCTGAGCTGCCCACCAATCGCGAGCCAAGTCTAGTAACTGTAGCCGTACCACGGCCACCTTCTCATTCTCAGGTGTCCTAGCTGCTTCTAGAACCACCTCGGTATCCTGAAGCCAAGCGTCCGCGGCAATCGCATCTTCACTGCCGTCAAAGAAGGGAGGGTTCAAGCGCTTGAAACTGTTGGCCGCCTGATTCCCTTGGGGACCTCCTCGGTTTAGTGCATCATGAACTTCCTGGTGCAGGGCGTCGCCTCGACGATCTTGGGATGCAAGCAGTTCTCTGATAAGCCCTACCAAAGGTCCCTCATCCTGTCTAGCTGGTTGAACGGGCGGAACTGCCTGAACTGGAGGTTCCGAGCCTCCGGGAAGCATAACTCGGGAGGCTACTCCGGAGTGCTGAGCTTGATCTTCCTGGCGCTGGCGTGCTTGCCGAGCTTCCTCTGGCTGGTTGGCAGGTCCGGGAGTAGTGTCGCTGAAGAAGACGACATAGGGAACAATAAGGAAAGGACCAGGACAGATCAATGATACAAGCATGTGATCAGGTCAAGAATCTCAGAGATTTGAAGATACGAGCAGAGATCAAGGGCGAATATTGATTGAGACATCTATTTGGTAACCCTCACATTTCTTGATTGACAAGACCTGCATGGGCCACCACTTAAACCGTGTCACGCCCCAGAACCAGAATACTGGAGAGCGGGGGCAGACATAGCCAGCTACGTATATTGAAATAGAATACATCTCAACTATACGGTCACGGCTGTCTAGATATGAGGGTTTACTACAAGCCAGCAGTCTCTTAAGGTCAATCCTATTGTCTCAATCTCAAGCAATTAACAGAGTTACAAGATGTTAGAGCATCAAATATATATATATAAGGCGTCCCAAATATTACATATTGGATGATCAGGAAGCTAGTCGTACAAAATGATAGGACTAGCAAGAGTTCAGTCATACATGATCAACCCTAGGATTTGTTAATCATGTTTACAGCCCGTAGGCAGACAGTAAGTAAATGTGCATCGAGCTAACAGGTGCTCGTCGGCTAAACGCCTCAAAAGAATAAATTTACATATAAGTGGGTGAAACAAAAAGGAAAACCCACTCTTGGCCCGGGTTCCGTCTAGTTGTCACCATTGGGCTGGAAGCTTGGTAGATCCTCGGGAGCTGCTCCGAAATCTGGCCACACAAAACCAGCTGGGTCAAACCCCAGAAAGAGCAAGTGCCACAAAGGAGGCCACAAATAAGAACAAAAGCCAGCATATTAGAACATAAAGAATAAAAGTACAAGTAGTAAAGTACACAGGGCGATAAACGACTAGGGACGTGGAACCATTCCGGGAGCCAGGTTACAATCCTTAAACCAAACAAGGACCGGGATTGTATCCCTTCGCCTGAATAGCTCACTGTCTCTACCCATTTATCGTTAGAGATAAGTAAAACAATCATGATCAAGAGTTCCAGGTACAGGGGCTAGACAAGACTTAGATAGAGCTGGACACCATTCATTCACAATCGGCCAGGCAAGTACTACGGCTTACTACTTTAACTAACTAGGGTTATCACAAGCCTAATTACTAACAAGATGCAAGTGAGAAACTCCCAGTCCCAAGCCCTGCAGACCATCCAGTTATCCTTCCGCGGGTTGAGAGTTATAGGTGGGTACATTGCCCGGGAGACAAATGTACCCTTAGGTGACTTAGAGGGTGCAACACATGACAGTGTGCTGGAAATGTGCTCTACTCGTCGGCAAGCTACAAGTCCATTAAAGTGCCCAGATAACGAGACTGCCTGTGACTGGGAATTCTCCATGTTCTAGTTTGATCTAATCATTAGCCTAATCCAATTTAGTGCGAGTCCCTGGCCGTGGTACCCAGGAAGTCACGTCCTAGACATGATGCAAGACAAGACAAGTGGATTGTGCAAACAAGCAAGCAGGAACACCCACGGTGTCAAGGCAAGTCAAGTCAAGTTATCAAGTCAAGTCAAGTCAAGAGTGCGCCGCCACGGGCCACTATCAAGTTATCAAGATAAATCATGTCAGGGTACTTGTTAGGAGTGCGCCACGACGGGCCACTATCATGTCAGGTTGGTCATGTCAGGAGTGCACCATTACGGGTCACTGTCATGTTATACTAGTTCCTTGCCATACCATGCTGTGTACAATAGTTATTCTAAACATATTAAGCAAAATCAAGTTCATGCCAAAAGGCGTAAGGATATAAAATGGGCGTAAAATACCTAATAAAATACTAATATAAAAAATAGGACTATAGAAGAGCCAAGATCAAGAAATAACAAATTCATCATAGACAAGTGAGCTGCGCAGGGTATATACTGCGCAGGGTGCCAAGTGCGCAGGGGCAGATGGCGCACAGATGGATTGCGCAGAAGGTAGACTGCGCAGGAGTGAACTGCGCAGGAGTTGGTTGCACAGAGATGGATTGCGCAATGGTCGAATTGCGCAGGGGTTGCTTTGCGCATGGCTGGCTTGCGCATGGCTGGCCTGCGCCAGCGCAATCCAGCGCAGCACAAGCACTGGCCAAGGATCTTGCGTAAATGGCCATGCGCTAAAGAGCACAGGTCAGGGTGCGCAAATGGCCTTGCACTAAAGAGCGCAGGCCAGGGAATAGTGCGCAATCGGCCAGGTGCTAAAAAGCATTGGCCGAGAGCTCCACCATGGCTGAACTCTCAAGAACACCAAGTTCAAATCTTCACAACTTAGCCAAATCAAAACCAAATTTAGATTTTCAAAGTTCTAACTTGAGTAAAATTAAATTCTCTTCCACATGGAAGCATCAAAACAAGCTAAAATCAAAGTTTAATAGATCAAAACCAAGGAATTCCGAAAATAACTAAAACTTAGATCTAGAACAATGGAGTCTCCAAATCACAAAATTCCAAGTTCTAATGTTGTTCTCCATGTCCTAATCTAGCTAATGAACAAATAAAATGTGGTGCTTATTTAATGGCAAGATGCACTTGCCTATAGGTGTGGGTGGAGGAAGAAGAAGAAGAAGAAATTAATGAAGAAATTATGGAGGAGAGAGAAGTAGGTGGGTTATAATGAGGGTGTTGTGGTGGAATGGAGGTGGAGTGTAGGCTTATGGTGTTCCATGCATGTTTGAACCAAACCAAACCAAACCAAACATTCTCCACAAAATAAAACCAAGCCATGGTTAAAACCTGTTTACAAGAATCAAAAGACCACATGTCCAGGAAAATAAAAATACGTGCCAAAATCAAATACGAGCATAATACGAAATACGAAAAATGAGGGTGACAAGTAACCTTGGTTTGACCTAAGTTAGTGAGGTTTAACTCATTGAAACTTGTTTAGAGAGATTAGGAATTTATTAGGCTAGAATGGCTTATGATTTCATAAGTCATGACTAAGGACTTGAGACTTATAGCCCATAGGCCTACACCATGAACCAACCCTAACCCTAATCAGCCCATGGCAGCCATATTGATCCTTTCCCCCTATTTAATCCCCTCCTAGAAATTAGGGCTAGCCTCCTTAGGAATTATTTGCTATTTTGGAAGAGGTGAGTCTCCATCTTTCTAAAATCATAGAAAATCCATTTCAACTCCATTTTCGTCCAAACCAATTGCAATAGGACCTAATTTTAGTCTACTTGCTGTTGGTAATGAGTATTTGCAGGAAAGAAACAATTTGTGGGAGTTTGGTGGCTTGAGGAACCCTTTCCATTTGAGGATTTTGACCCTTTGCTCATCAATAGGTATATTTCAATCTACTCCATGTAATTTCTGTTTAATTGCATTTCTAGGATGCCCTAGCCCTAACCAAGCTGTAGGAATAGCTACCCCTAGAATTTGAGTCCATTTCGTGTCCGTATCGGACACGTATTAACCCATGTGTGTAGGTGTTTGGTGAAATGCCTCAAAGGGCATTTCGACCTAATTTTAGGATTGTGTTTGAATAGAAAATTAGGATTTGATCTCGCTTGTGCATTTCTTGTGTTCCAAACATGTTTTCATGTTGTGTCGTGTTGGTTTTTGGACACGTACACGCGGTCGTTCACACGCGCACGCGGGCAGGTGGCATGCCCTGCTACTCGGGCGGCACTGCTCTGTGCACACAGTGTTTCGACCCACGAGATTCGACACACGTGTCGTGTCCGTGACTAACACGGGGTCCCCCAAGTGGTTCGACCCCTCGTGTCGTATCGGACACGCATTTGCCTGTGCACGTGTAGTGCACTGTGTAGTTCAGTGTTCTAGTATTTATGTTCTCTGTTTAATTCGATTTAAATACTTTTTTTTATGTTTTAACTTGCTATTTAGACCCTAATTATAATGTATAATTATATTAGATTAGTTACATTGTTTGGATTGGGTTTAATGTGGAATATTTGGGTTCGAATGGGTTCGAACAGCATATAGCTGATATTGCTCTGATACTTTAGTTCCAGGTAATTTCCAACCCTTTTAATTCCCTGTTTTGTTACTGTTCTTCACTATTTTGATCCCCACATATTATAATCCATGTTAACTAAGTTTTAAATTCAAATATAGGCTTTTGGATTTGGGAAGGGGATATTAGTATTTGGATTGTTTTCGAACTGTTATGAACCTGGGACTGAATTCAATCTCCAGGAACTGATTGATATGGGATTGTGTTACCAGTTATCTAAAACCTGAGATTTTAAGGTTGTGTTGATTAATATGTTGCATTCCCATTACCTGTGTTTGAGAATTGAATTCCTATTTTCTTAAAACTGAGTTGATTCCCATTCCTTAACTGTGAACTGAGTTATTTGAATGTTCATTTACTTCCTTACCTGAGAATGTGTTTAATTCACTGTTTAGCTGGAAATGAGTTAGTTTAAACTGTTAAAAACCTGAGAATGGAATGTTAGCTAATGTGTGGTTTCAAAATATGTATAAACCTGAGTTTACCTTTTCATTTGATTGCAATGTTGTTTTCTTCAAAACCTGGGAATGAGTTTGAGCATTCACTGTTTTCCTTTAACCGGAATTTAGACATTTATGTGTTCACTGTTAGCAATAGGTCCAATTTTCCTGAGATGTTATTCACTGTTAACTCCTATAACTGAAAATTCCTATTTCTGAAATTGGTTACATGGTTTTGAATTGGTTTCCCATTTGGGTTAACCTGAGTTTTCCTCCTTCATTATCAAACTGAGTTTTGTTGAAATTGTGAATTGTCACGCCCCAGAACCAGAATACTGGAGAGCGGGGGCAGACATAGCCAGCTACGTATAATGAAATGAAATCCATCTCACTATACGGTCACGGCTGTCTAGATATGTGAGGGTTTATCTACAAGCCATCAGTCTCTTAAGGTCATAAATTATCCTATTGTCTCAATCTCAACCAACTAATAACAATCACAAGATATCAGATCACCAAATATACAATTGTAAGGCGTCCCAAATATTACATATCCAGATGATCATGAAGCTAGTCGTACAAAATGTAAGGACTAGCAAGATTTAAGTCATACATGATGAACCTCGAGTTGCCAATCATGATTACAGCCCGTAGGCAGACAGTAAATAAAGTTGCAAACGAGCTAATACTTGCTCGGCGGCTAAACGCCTCAAAAGAATAATTTTACAATAGAGTGGAAGAGCAAAAATAAACCCACTCGTTGCCCTGGTTACGCCTGGTGACCACCATCGGGCTAAAATGCAGGGAGATCCTTTGGTGCTGCTCCGGTATCCAGCCATAAAAAACCAGCTGGGTCAGACCCCAGAAAGAGCAAGTGCCATAAAGGAGGCTTCACTTAAGAACTAAAACCAGCAATTAGCACAAGAATATAGCATGATAGGTAATTATAAAAGACAATCTTGTATAGAATCACTAAAAGACAGGACATATGGAAAGAAAGCATGACAGGATGATATACGATGAGATAACCATGGGACTATTCAGATAGCCAGGTTACAACCCGTAAACCAAACAAGGACCGGGGTTGTAACCCTTCCTCTGAACGGAACTTGGTTTCTCTCACCATTTATCGGCAAGATAAATATAAGAAATCAGGTCAAGTAACATTCTGGAGTGACAATCATTATGGTGACAATCTGGAGAGTACAAGGCATTAGAGTGACAATCATTATAGTGACAATCTGGAGTGACAATCATTCAATCATTCTGGTACAATCTTACAATTAATCAATTCTAGACAATACTATACTGGACTAGACTCCATCCAAGCAATCACGGCCAATCATTGCCTACGGCTTTCTACATTAACTAACTAGGGTTATCACAATCCTAGTTACTAGCAAGATGCAATGAGATGCTCCAAGTAGTCACAGGCCCTGCAGCTATCCAGGTTATCCAGGCAATCATTATAGTGACAATCTAGAGGGTACAATACATTAGAGAGACAATAGAGTTCAATCATTAAAGTGACAATCAAGAGTGCCCCACATGACAGTGGGCTGGAAATATGCCCTACTCGTCGGCAGGCTACAAGTCCAAACATTTGTGGCCGGGATAACGGGATCGCCTGTAACTGGGGAACATCTCTTCATGACTAGTGAATTATACTAATTATTAACCTTAGTCCATTTCAGTAGGTACTCCTGACCGTGGTACTTAGGAGTCCCCTCCTAAACATGATGCAAGGTAGGACTGGATTTTTTGTACAAGCACAATCGCCCACGGTGTCTGGATTAATTATACAAGTCATGTCATGTCAGGTAGCCGTCGCAACAGATGTTCAAGATAATTATGCCGGGTTTATCATGTCAAGTGTTCTTGTCATGAGTGCGCCACGTCGGGCCACTATCAGGTCATGTCAGGTTTTCTTGCCAAAAGTGCACTACTACGGGTCACTATCGTGTCATGCTCAGGTTTTCTTGTCAAAACATATTAAACAAATCCATGATTATCAAGTTCATGACAAAAGGCGTAAGGTATAAAATGGACGCAAATATCTAATAAAATATCAATATTCAGGGCTATAGAAAAGCCATGCGGCTAAGTCATATGCGGTCAGGAAAGGGTAGACTCATGCGGCTAGAAGAGAACAGCCCATGCGGCTGAATCAGTGGTTCCATGCGGCCAGGAAGGACTGGGACTCATGCGGCTGGCTAACACTCAGGTACATACGACCGGGTCAAGTGGAGTTCCATGCGGCTCGATGTGGTGGGCGCATGTGCGACTGCAAGGGCAAGGGGCGCATGCGGCTGAAGGGAAACCGAGCCTATGCGGCCAGGAGCATTGGAGTCTATGCGGCTCAGAAGGGAAGAGTGCTCATGCGGCTAGGTCAATACAGGCTCATGCGGCCGGAACTGCACGCTGATGCGGCTCAAGGATCAGGGCCTATGCGGTCCACAAGTGCTAGAGTTCATGCGGCTCAAGGAGATGGGCACATATGCGGCCGATGGGGAATGAGCCCATGCGGCTCAGGAAATTCAGAACTTATGCGACTGGGAATTAGGGCGAATCATGCGGCTAAGTGAGTTCGATTCTCATGCGGCTCAAAAACTTCCAGTCATACGGCTGGATAGAACACTTGCCGCATGAATATTCATGCGGTCAAGTCAAGCACTGTTCATCTTCTCCAAAATTTCAGAAGAAGAACACCATGAGAGCCAAGTCCTCAAGCTCCATAACTCCATCATCCGGAGCCTAAATCCGAACTTCCTTAGGTCAAAATGGGGTAGAACGAGATTCTCTACAAGATGGAACCATCAAAACATAGAAATAACAAGATTAAGTAGATCAAAACCCAAGAAATCCGAAAATGAAATAACTTAGATCTACAAGAATCTAGCCATAGAAATTAAAAATGTCAAGTACTAAAGTGCTTTAGAATGCAGTAAGGAAGAGAATGAAACAATAAAAATTGGAGTTCCACCATGAAGCAAGATGCACTTGCCTAGATCTCTCTCTCCTCACTCTGGTAGGTAAAGAAGTAAATGAGGAAGAAGAAAAAGAGTAATGAAGAGAGAGAAAGAAGAAATGGCAATAAATACAAATGGTGGTGGTAGGTAGGGGGTTCACCTTAGGTTCATCATGAACCCAATCAAAACCAAGCCAAGCCGAACCAACGAACCCGAACCAGGAATAAACCAAGCCAAGAAGAAAATCATGCAATACAAGAAAAAAATATGTACACGTATTCCAAGAAATACGTAATACGAACCACAGGCATTACAACTCTACCCACCTTAAAAGAATTCCGTCCTCGGAATTTAATCAAGAGGCTAGAGGAGCAATGACAAGCTACATTAATCACATGCAAGCTATAACTAGGCAGACAATCACTCATTCAAGCAAGGAATCGAAGGCATGAGGCATAAGAAGACATTATACCTCACGAGTCAAACAAGTCGGGATAACGTGATCGGATATCATCCTCACACTCCCACGTTTGACTCTCCCAAGGAGCGATGAACTCAAGCAACATGAACTAAACTGATAGTCTTGCGCTTGAGGTCTCTCCCCTTGGTTAAACAGGGACACGGGCCTTTCCTCATACGAAAAGGTTAAAGGCTATTGGTACCAACCTTTTCGAATTATCTAGGAAATGGCTCGGGCCTGGGATGTACCGTTGTAATTAGGATACATGAAATACGTCATGCACCCCGCATAATGACGGTAGAAAAGCAAGATGAGAGGACACATATACCTCTCGGTCGATTCTGAACTTGAGCCTGGGCTAGGGCAAACTGCCACGGGTTCTGTTGCTGGAAGGTCTGGGCCTGAGTCGGCAATGGCCTCGGGAATGGGAAATGCTGTTGCTGGTGAACTGGAGCTGGTGCTGGTGCTAGTGCTGGTGCTGGTCCCCTAACCGAGGGACTAGATACTGTCGATGCTGAATCAACTCTGAAAGGGCAGGACCCTACCCTATGATCCGGTGCTCCACACAATAAACACAATCCCAACGCCTTGCGACATTCTGCTACCACGTGTCCAGGCTTCCCACAATAAGAACAGCCCACTACGGAAGACTGCGCTTGCTTCTGTTTCTGCTGAGGGTGCGTCGGAGTCGAGTACTGGACCGACGTAACTGAGGTTGCTTGCCTCGGAGTTCCAATAGTTAAAGCCCTGGCTGCCGGGGCTGGGGCTGAAGACTGATTCATTTGACTATGGGACCGCTTCCGACCTCCGGTCTTGTCCACTATTCTCTGGGAGGTATACTCGTGCCTCCTTGCTGCTCGCAACACCGCATCGTAGGTCTGATGCTCGAACTGTTCTACTGCCAATATAATCTCCAAGTGAAGTCCCTGCTGGAACCTCTGCGCTCTGTCAAACTCGATTGCTACCAAGGTGGGAGCAAACCGACTGAGTCTCGAAAACTCGGCCGCATATCCGTCGACCGTCCTCCCCATCTGCTTAAGATTACTGAACCTGGTCTGCAAGTCATATCGAGCTACTGCATCATAATACTTGGTCTGGAACTTTTCGCTGAATACTGCCCAGGGGACAGGTGTTGTCAATCCCACTGCTTGTGCGGCCCACCAACTGCGGGCTAGATCCAATAACTGTAGGCACACCACAGCCACCTTCTCATCTTCTGGAGTCTTCGCGGCTTCGAGAATCACCTCTATATCTTGTAGCCAAGCATCGGCAGCAATGGCATCCTCGTTGCCATCGAAGAATGGAGGGTTCAGGCGCTTAAAACCGTTGACCGCACTGTTCCCTCGGGGTCCACTTCTATTCAGAGCATCTTCCACAGCCTGGTGCAAGGCATCGCCTCTACGATCTTGGGAAGCTAACAATGATCTGATGAGACCCGCCAAAGTGCCATCATCAGGATCTGCAGGCTGGACTGGCTGAACTGGCAGCTCTCCTCCAGTAGGTATGACTCGGGAGGCTGCTCCTGAGTGCTGGGCCTGATCTTCTGGTTGCTGCTGGTCCACGGGAGGTGATCCGCCTTGCTGATTGGCAGGTCCAGGTTCAATGCAGCTGAAGAAGACGACATGGGAATAATAAGGAAGGACCAGGACAGATCAACGATTACAAGCATGTGATCAGGACAAGAATTTTCAGGAATCAAGAGGATACGAGCAGAGATCAAAGGCGAATACTGATTGAGACATCTATTCGGAAAACCCTCACACATCTGGATTTAACAAGACCTTGCATGGGCCACCACTTAAACCATGTCACGTCCCAGAACCAGAATACTGGAGAGCGGGGGCAGACATAGCCAGCTACGTATAATGAAATAGAATCCATCTTACTATACGGTCACGGCTGTCTAGATATGTGAGGGTTTATCTACAAGCCATCAGTCTCTTAAGGTCATAAATTATCCTATTGTCTCAATCTCAACCAACTAATAACAATCACAAGATATCATATCACCAAATATACAATTGTAAGGCGTCCCAAACATTACATATCCAGATGATCATGAAGCTAGTCGTACAAAATATAAGGACTAGCAAGATTTAAGTCATACATGATCAACCTCGAGTTGCCAATAATGATTACAGCCCGTAGGCAGACAGTAAATAAAGTTACAAATGAGCTAACACTTGCTCGGCGGCTAAACGCCTCAAAAGAATAATTTTTCAATAGAGTGGGAGAGCAAAAATAAACCCACTCGTTGCCCTGGTTACGCCTGGTGACCACCATCGGGCTGAAATGCAGGGAGATCCTTTGGTGCTGCTCCGGTATCTGGCCATACAAAACCAGCTGGGTCAGACCCCAGAAAGAGCAAGTGCCACAAAGGAGGCTTCACTTAAGAACTAAAACCAGCAATTAGCACAAAAATATAGCATGATAGGTAATTATAAAAGACAAACTTGTATAGAATCACTAAAAGATAGGACATATGGAAAGAAAGCATGACAGGATGATATACGATGAGATAACCATGGGACTATTCAGATAGCCAGGTTACAACCCGTAAACCAAACAAGGACCGGGGTTGTAACCCTTCGTCTGAACGGAACTTGGTTTCTCTCACCATTTATCGGCAAGATAAATATAAGAAATCAGGTCAAGTAACATTCTGGAGTGACAATCATTATGGTGACAATCTGGAGAGTACAAGGTATTAGAGTGACAATCTGGAGTGACAATCATTATAGTGACAATCTGGAGTGACAATCATTCAATCATTCTGGTACAATCTTACAATTAATCAATTCTAGACAATACTATACTGGACTAGACTCCATCCAAGCAATCACGGCCAATCATTGCCTACGGCTTTCTACATTAACTAACTAGGGTTATCACAATCCTAGTTACTAGCAAGATGCAATGAGATGATCCAAGTAGTCACAGGCCCTGCAGCTATCCAGGTTATCCAGGCAATCATTATAGTGACAATCTAGAGAGTATAATACATTAGAGATACAATAGAGTTCAATCATTAAAGTGACAATCAAGAGTACCCCACATGACAGTGGGCTGGAAATGTGCCCTATTCGTCGGCAGGCTACAAGTCCAAACATTTACGGCCGGGATAACGGGATCGCCTGTAACTGGGGAACATCTCTTCATGACTAGTGAATTATACTAATTATTAACCTTAGTCCATTTCAGTAGGTACTCCTGACCGTGGTACTCAGGAGTCCCCTCCTAAACATGATGCAAGGTAGGACTGGATTTTTTGTACAAGCATAATCGCCCACGATGTCTGGATTAATTATACAAGTCATGTCATCTCAGGTAGCCGTCGCAACAGCTGTTCAAGATAATTATGTCGGGTTTATCATGTCAAGTGTTCTTGTCAGAAGTGTGCCACGCCGGGCCACTATCAGGTCATGTCAGGTTTTCTTGCCAAAAGTGTACCACTACGGGTCATTATCGTGTCATACGGCTAGGTCAATACAGGCTCATGCGGTCGAAACTGTACGCTGATGCGGCTCAAGGATCAGGGCCTATGCGGTCCACAAGTGCTAGAGTTCATGCGGCTCAAGGAGATGGGCACATATGCGGCCGATGGGGAATGAGCCCATGCGGCTCAGGAAATTCAGAACTTATGCGGCTGGGAATTAGGGCGAGTCATGCGGCTAAGTGAGTCCGATTCTCATACGGCTCAAGAACTTCTAGTCATGCGGCTGGATAGAACACTTGCCGCATGAATATTCATGCGGTCAAGTCAAGCACTGTTCATCTTCTCCAAAATTTCAGAAGAAGAACACCATGAGAGCCAAGTCCTCAAGCTCCACAACTCCATCATCCGGAGCCTAAATCCGAACTTCCTTAGGTCAAAATGGGGTAGAACGAGATTCTCTACAACATGGAACCATCAAAACATAGAAATAACAAGATTAAGTAGATCAAAACCCAAGAAATCCGAAAATAAAATAACTTAGATCTACAAGAATCTAGCCATAGAAATTAAAAATGTCAAGTACTAAAGTACTTTAGAATGCAGTAAGGAAGAGAATAAAACAATAAAAATTGGAGTTCCTCTATGAAGCAAGATGCACTTGCCTAGATCTCTCTCTCTTCTCACTCTGGTAGGTAAAGAAGTAAATGAGGAAGAAGAAAAAGAGTAATGAAGAGAGAGAAAGAAGAAATGGCAATAAACACAAATGGTGGTGGTAGGTAGGGGGTTCACCTTGGGTTCATCATGAACCCAATCAAAACCAAGCCAAGCCGAACCAACCAACCCGAACCAGGAATAAACCAAGCCAAGAAGAAAATCATGCAATACAAGAAAAAAATACGTACACGTATTCCAAGAAATACGTAATACGAACCACAGGCATTACATGAATGGCTTTTACTGAATACTGAGTTATGGACTGAATGGAGGGTTGTTTAAATCTGAATTCCTGAACTGAGTTGGATGCACACTGTTTTCAGGTTTCCCTCACTTCTCACTATACACACACACCCAAATGCATAAATCTGAGAACCTATCACATGGCTGTGATTCCCTTCATATATAATACTGTTAATTAGAGACTAAAACAGGATTTCCTAAGAAACACAGGCCACTTAGTTCCTGTCACAAAAATAGGAACATACCCAACTGTCATTTGTTTTTTCTGAAGTTCAATGTATGTCTAACTATTTTGTGATTTAGTTGTGATATTATATATATCATAAATAACTTACATTTGGGTTTATGATTGGCATAGAAAATTAGTTTTCTTAATTGCATTGGGTTTGAGTTTTTATCTAACTGATAGCCTGTGGTACATGCACAACTGACACCATGAACTGTTTTCCTTTTCTTCCACAGAAAACTGAATTAGGATTTGTACCATATCACTCAGTCCTCTCACTGATTTCCTATTCTATGTGACACTCATTGTTCCAGGTCCTTCACACACACAGGAACACATGCCACCTTATTCACTCACAAACATTACACTGATACATGTTTCATTCACTCACACACACATGCCTGAACACATATTTACACACACATATCCACACACACACATTGTCTCGGATTACCTATTCCTCTCTATGTCTATGTATATATATATATATATATATATATATATATATATATATATATATAATATCTAACCTAGTGTGAATATATGATTGTGATAATGTAAGGTGACATGGATATTACTTTTGCCTATAAATAGCATGTGGGGAATTGGTATGTTAATATAGAAATTGTTATGTGTATGGCCTTGTCTATATGGCATGGCCTGGGTAGAATAGCCTATGGCTCATTGCTTGTGTGTGTGGTTGAATGCCAGTATAGGTGTACAGTTGGCTTGTATAGCCTTGGGATTGATGTAGAGTGCTAGCCTAGGCTTGGTTAGGCCTAGTGAGACTTATTAGACTTGTTTGGCTTAGGCTTGACCTAGTTTGACCAGTATAGTTGACTAGAGTTGACCGAGAGTTGACTTTGGTCTAGATTGACCTAGAATCATGTAGAATGCATAGTAGGACTTCATTATATCATTTTAGACTTGTTGTGACTTGTGTTGCTCTAACTAGAAGTCAGGTACCTCATCTCGGACAGTACATTTATTTCAGACATTAAGATACGAGGCGAGTACATTCTCTGATCATTTCATATCCTGCTTAGAATTATTTTCCTGCATTAAATTACTTTACTTGATACTGTCACGTTGGTCACACAGATTAGTACAATATAGATCCCTCTCTAAGGTGTTATCCCTTCAGGGAGCATCGGGGTACTCTATGTTCTGTGCGTTTTACTTACATGGCGTATCACTATGCTTCTTTGGTTCTTTAATCACTTGTGACATATACCCATATGATCACAGAGTCTTCTTTGAATTCTTATTCCATTTATGGGACTACTATGTATCACCCTTTGGGGGCTTATCACCCTTTGGGGGCTTACCACCCTTCGGGGGCTGTTACATAGAATCATAACATAACTTGGTTGGATCCTTGTGTATTAGTTTGGGGTACGGGAGAGTATAAATAGCCATGTGAACAATTCCAAAGTAGAATAGCCATGTACGCCTCTTTAGTATAGCCATGTACAAATCAAGCCATTCACATGTCGACTTTGTGCTCTAAATCACTAGTCACAGGTAGCTCTTTACTTATAGTAGATATTTCTATTATAGTTCTCTCTCTGTTTACATACTGCATTTCCTTCAGTATCTATATCTTACTTTACTGCATGATTATATTTTCTAACCTGCTATGAACTGCTGAGATGTATTGTGCTCACTCTCGTCCTGACTGGACCTGTTGAAAATTTTACAGAGGATGATGAGGAACCCTGTACCCCTTACTTTGGAGCTTGCCTAGATGACACTTACGACCTGGACCCCTGGGGAGGTTCAGACAGCTGCTGAGGACGATACCTTGCTTAGTATAGATAGCTTAGACTGTTTTCCTTTTTATGTTTAGTTGTTGTTCTTGATTCAGAGTTCGTATATTTTTAGAGATGATAAGACTTGTATTTTATTTCTGTTGTACCTCAGTTGAGGATTTCTTTATCTATTTCATCGTGCCATATTCTATCTATAGATTGTGATTGAGTTATACCTCTGTGTTGGCCTCCTTATGGAGAGTATTCATATTATGTTAGTTATAGTTCATGACCTAGAACAGCGTTCTACCGCCGATACTGCGGCGTAGGCTGGGCGCTGTTACGTTTTCGTACCTTCACAGTGGGTGCGAATCGTGATACATTTTTAGTGGTAGCCCATACAGGTCGAGTTTGTGTAGTGGTATTCGAATTAGAGTATCACTACAGCCTGCAGTAGGATTAGGATTATTTTGAGGTACTCAATCACATTAGGAAAAACTCTTAACTGGATTCCTGCCATCTAAATTCCTGATACTTCCTTGAATAACTGTCCTCCCTTGAATTATCGTTTCTATCTCAGTATTGATTCTTTGTTTGATCTGTCTCCAGGATGGTGATTGAGACACGATCGCATCGCTATGGCCCAGCAGACGCTGGTGAGAGGCCTACCACCCCTCGCCTGATCGTGGACGCTGGGACCACATCACCCTTTATTTCTGCTCATATAGGAGCTTATGCAGCTTTTGGGAGTGCACCTACACCTGTCCGGAGGTCGTCCTCCGTCATTCCAGATATGTACCAGCCGCAGTTACCTTCAGGGACAGTAGATGCGGCTCAGATGTTTACCCTCTTCCAGCGATTCATAGAGTTTCAGCAACAGATACAGCAGAGCCAGTCTGCTGATATCCGACAGAGCATACAAGATACTCACCAGTTGGTCAGGACGACAGTGGAGCTGGTGGCTGCTCAGCCACAGGGAGGCCAGATGCAGCCGTATCAGCCGAGGACTCCAGACATCCATTCCTTCAAGAAGATGGGACCCCGAGACTTCAAGGGTACAGAGGGCATCATATACGCTGGCGATTGGATAGAGCACATTGAGAAGATATTTCGATTGGCAGAGATACCAGCAGGACTACAGATCGAGGCAGCCGCCAGTTAGATGCAGGACTTGGCCCGTACCTAGTACCAGACGGACCCGAGGGTTGGTACAGCCGGTCAGACTTGGGCAACGTTCAAGAAACTGTTCAAGGAGAAATTCTTTCCCGATACCGCACTCCGTGCTTTGGAGGCACAGTTCGAGAGTTTGGTTCAAGGGAACCAGACCGTTGAGGAGTACGCTGGAGAGTTCAGCCGTTTGAGCAGATTCATCGAGGATCTTATCGACGTCGGGAAGGCGAGGAGGTTCCGCAGGGGTTTGATCAAGGAGATTAAGTCATATACCAAGAGCGATCGCGACGCCACTTTCGAGCAGATTCTGGTAGGAGCCATGACAGCGGAGGACGATCTTGGGCTGAAGGAGAAGAGGATGCGAGACACTCAGGAAGCTAGTGGCAGTGCAGGCCCGGCCAAGAGGCCCCACCTGCAGATTCAGCAGCAGTATCAGCAGCAGATGCTACCTCTACAGTTTCAGCAGCAGTATCCGTATTAGATGCCCCACTTGCAGATTCAGCCACAGTATCCACAGCAGATGCTACCTCTACAGTTTCAGCAGCAGTACCAGCAGCCGAGGGTGTACCTTTAGCAACGGCAGTTTCAGGACCGTGTACCCTTTCAGCAGGCACAGCAGCTACAGAGGCAGCAACAGACCCCGGGACAGCAGTTTGTTATCATTTGCCCTTTTTGCAAGAGACCAGGGCACGATTGGGGCGAATGCCAGAAGAGGCTGGGCAGATGTTTGCTTTGCGGAGGATCCGATCATCGTCTGAGAGAGTGTCCCGAGTCATCGGGACAGACAGTTCAGGGAGCAGGAGCTAGGGCTTCGGTAGGCCAGCAGACAGGATTTCCCTTACCGACTCAGCAGCAGAGGTACATGCAGCATCAGCAGCAGGCCAGGGGAGGCCAGCAGGGGCGAGCTTTCGCCAGGAAAGTCGAGGATGCTCAGGCCATTGGAGATCTAGTTGCAGGTTCCGTTCCTTGTTTCCATTTCTGCAGTTGCCTCTTATAACTGCCTTGAAATTTCGATTCCCTCTGTTTCCTTGTTGATTTATCAATTTTGTCCTGTTGTTCTTGTGTTATGTTTGATTTTCTTCTGAGATAAATAATATGGGTTAGGTCACCCAGTTATGGAATCTAGAATCTTCGATAGTCGTGTTAGTTGGCATAGTGAGGACATATAGTCAGATTTAGGACGTATTTCTCGGGTGTGGAAATTTAAAGTTTTTGCTGCCAAGCATGCGACAATGCAAAAATTTTAAATACCATAATTCTAGAGGTATGTGCCTTAGTCGAGGACTCTGTGATTATCGTAGCCTTGCTCACTAGCATGACGAAGATTCTGAGTATCATGATTTTGGACAGACGCATATGATTATCTGACGGTATGTTTGAGACTTTAATTGTGGGGTGTTTGACCTAGAAGGACTACTACCATTTTAATTTCGAGGACGAAATTTTTCTTCGGTGGGTAGGATCGTAACACCCAGTTTCTAGAATGAGGGTAATTTTGAAATTTTGTTTTTTAATTTATTTAATTATGGTATTTAAAAGTTTCTATGATTTTTATTGATTTTTAATCATTTTAAAACTATTTTAAATCATGACTTATGATTTGGTGTCTTGCTAGTGTAACCCTAGAGTGATTAGGGTATTTTATTATCATTTCTAGATTGAGGGGTATTTTAGTCATTTTTGTAATTTTGGGAATTATTATGTATTATTTAGGTTTATTAGAATTAATATGATTATTAGTGATTTTTAGGGATTTTTAGTATAATTGATTTTGGGCCTATAGTTGACTTTGACTAGTGTTGACTAGGAGACTAACCTAGAGATTAACCTAGGTTATGACCACTTGGTTAGGTTAAGTAACCTTGGTTTGACCTATGTTAGTGAGGTTTAACTCATTGAAACTTGTTTGGAGAGATTAGGAATTTATTAGGCTAGAATGGCTTATGATTTCATAAGTCATGACTAATGACTTGAGACTTATAGCCCATAGGCCCACACCATGAACCAACCCTAACCCTAATCAGCCCATGGCAGCCACATTGATCCTTTCCCCCTATTTAATACCCTCCTAGAAATTAGGGCTAGCCTCCTTAGGAATTATTTGCTATTTTGGAAGAGGTGAGTCTCCATCTTTCTAAAATCATAGAAAATCCATTTCAACTCCATTTTCCTCCAAACCAATTGCAATAGGACCTAATTTTAGTCTACTTGCTGTTGGTAATGAGTATTTGCAGGAAAGAAACAATTTGTGGGAGTTTGGTGGCTTGAGGAACCCTTTCCATTTGGCGATTTTGACCCTTTGCTCATCAATAGGTATATTTCAATCTACTCCATGTAATTTCTGTTTAATTGCATTTCTAGGATGCCCTAGCCCTAACCTAGATGTAGGAATAGCTACCCCTAGAATTCGAGTCCATTTCGTATCCGTATCGGACACGTATCAACCCATTTGTGTAGGTGATTGGTGAAATGCCTCAAAGGGCATTTCGACCTAATTTTAGGATTGTGTTTGAATAGGAAATTAGGATTTGATCTCGCTTGTGCATTTTTTGTGTTCTGAACATGTTTTCATGTTGTGTCGTATCAATTTTTGGACACATACACGCGGTCGTGCACACGGACGCGCGGGCAGGTGGCATGCCCTTCTACTCGGGCGACACTGCTCTGTGCACACAGCGTTTCGACCCACGAGATTCGACACACGTGTCGTGTCCATGACTAACACGGGGTCCCCCAAGTGGTTCGACCCCTCGTGTCGTGTCGGACACGTATTTGCCTGTGCACGTGTAGTGCACTGTGTAGTTCAGTATTCTAGTATTTGTGTTCTCTGTTTAATTCGATTTAAATACTTTTATTTATGTTTTAACTTGCTGTTTAGACCCTAATTATAATGTATAATTATATTAGATTAGTTACATTGTTTGGATTGGGTTTAATGTGGAATATTTGGGTTCGAACAACATATAGCTGATACTGCTCTGATACTTTAGTTCCAGGTAATTTCCAACCCTTTTAATTCCCTGTTTTGTTACTGTTCTTCACTATTTTGATCCCCACATATTATAATCCATGTTAACTAATTTTTAAATTCAAATATAGGCTTTTGGATTTGGGAAGGAGATATTAGTATTTGGATTGATTTTCGAACTGTTATGAACCTAGGACTGAATTCAGTCTCCATGAACTGATTGATATGGGATTGTGTTCCCAGTTATCTAAAACCTGAGATTTTGGGGTTGTGTTGATTAATATGTTGCATTCCCATTACCAGAGTTTGTGAATTGAATTCCCATTTTCTTAAAACTGAGTTGATTCCCATTCCTTAACTGTGAACTGAGTTATTTGAATGTTCATTTACTTCCTTACCTGAGAATGTGTTTAATTCACTGTTTAGCTGGAAATGAGTTAGTTTAAACTGTTAAAAACCTGAGAATGGGATGTTGGCTAATGTGTGGTTTCGAAATATGTATAAACCTGAGTTTACCTTTTCATTTGATTGCAATGTTGTTTTCTTCAAAACCTGGGAATGAGTTTGAGCATTCACTGTTTTCCTTTAACCGGAATTTAGACATTTATGTGTTCACTGTTAGCAATAGGTCCTGTTTTCTTGAGATGTTATTCACTGTTAACTCCTATAACTGAAAATTCCTATTTCTGAGATTGGTTACATGGTTTTGAATTGGTTTCCCATTTGTGTTAACCTGAGTTTTCCTCCTTCATTATCAAACTGAGTTTTGTTGAAATTGTGAATGGCTTTTACTGAATACTAAGTTATGGACAGAATGGAGGGTTGTTTAAATCTGAATTCTTGAACTGAGTTGGATGCACACTGTTTTCAGGTTTCCCTCACTTCTCACTATACACACACACGCAAATGCATAAATCTGAGAACCTATCACATGGCTGTGATTCCCTTCATATAAAACACTGTTAATTAGAGACTAAAACAGGATTTCCTAAGAAACACAGGCCACTTAGTTCCTGTTACAAAAACAGGAACATACCCAACTGTCATTTGTTCTTTCTGAAGTTCAATGTATGTCTAACTATTTTGTGATTTAGTTGTGATGTTATATATATCATAAATAACTTACATTTGGGTTTATGATTGGCATAGAAAATTAGTTTTCTTAATTGCATTGGGTTTGAGTTTTCATCTAACTGATAGCCTATGGTACATGCACAACTGACACCATGAACTGTTTTCCTTTTCTTCCACA
Organism: Iris pallida; assembly: GCA_029216955.1. Classification (NCBI taxonomy): domain Eukaryota; kingdom Viridiplantae; phylum Streptophyta; class Magnoliopsida; order Asparagales; family Iridaceae; genus Iris; species Iris pallida. The sequence continues at coordinate 9,845,722 of JANAVB010017599.1, read as the reverse complement.
GAAAACTGAATTAGGATTTGTACCATATCACTCAGTCCCCTCACTGATTTCCTATTCTATGTGACACTCATTGTTCCAGGTCCTTCACACACACAGGAACACATGCCACCTTATTCACTCACAAATATTACACTGATACATGTTTCATTCACTCACACACACATGCCTGAACACATATTTACACACACATATCCACACACACACATTGTCTCGGATTACCTATTCCTCTCTATGTCTATGTATGTATATATATATATATATATATAGATATATATATATATATATATATATATATATATATAATATCTAACCTAGTGTGAATATGTGATTGTGATAATGTAAGGTGACATGAATATTACTTTTGCCTATAAATAGCATGTGGGAATTGGTATGTTAATATAGAAATTGTTATGTGTATGGCCTTGTCTATATGGCATGGCCTGGGTAGAATAGCCTATGGCTCATTGGTTGTGTGTGTGGTTGAATGCCAGTATAGGTGTACAGTTGGCTTGTATAGCCTTAGGATTGATGTAGAGTGCTAGCCTAGGCTTCGTTAGGCCTAGTGAGACTTATTAGACTTGTTTGGCTTAGGCTTGACCTAGTTTGACCAGTCTAGTTGACTAGAGTTGACCGAGAGTTGACTTTGGTCTAGATTGACCTAGAATCATGTAGAATGCATAGTAGGACTTCATTATATCATTTTAGACTTGTTGTGACTTGTGTTGCTCTAACTAGGAGTCAGGTACCTCATCTCGGACAGTACATTTATTTCAGATATTTAGATACGAGGCGAGTACATTCTCTGATCATTTCATATCCTGCTTAGAATTATTTTCCTGCATTAAATTACTTTACTTGATATTGTCACGTTGGTCACACGGATTAGTACAATATGGATCCCTCCCTGAGATGTTATCCCTTCAGGGAGCATCGGGGTACTCTATGTTCTGTGCGTTTTACTTACATGGCGTGTCACTATGCTTCTTTGGTTCTTTGATCACTTGTGACATATACCCATATGATCACAGAGTCTTCTTTGAATCCTTATCCCATTTATGGGACTACTATGTATCACCCTTTGGGGGCTTATCACCCTTTGGGGGCTTACCACCCTTCGGGGGCTGTTACATAGAATCATAACATAACCTGGTTGGATCCTTGTATATTAATTGGGGGTACGGGGGAGTATAAATAGCCATGTGAACAATTCCAAAGTAGAATAGCCATGTACGCCTCTTTAGTATAGCCATGTACAAATCAAGCCGTTCACATGTCGACTTTGTGATCTAAATCACTAGTCACTGGTAGCTCTTTACTTATAGTAGATATTTCTATTACAGTTCTCCCTCTGTTTACATACTGCATTTCCTTCAGTATCTATATCTTACTTTACTGTATGATTATATTTTCTAACCTGCTATGAACTGCTGAGATGTATTGTGCTCGCTCCCGTCCTGACTGGACCTGTTGAAAATTTTACAGAGGATGATGAGGAACCCTGCACCCCTTACTTTGGAGCTTGCCTAGATGACACTTGCGACCTGGACCCCTGGGGAGGTTCAGACAGTTGCTGAGGACGATACCTTGCTTAGTATAGATAGCTTAGACTGTTTTCCTTTTTATGTTTAGTTGTTGTTCTTGATTCAGAGTTCGTATATTTTTAGAGATGATAAGACTTATATTCATTTCTGTTGTACCTCAGTTGAGGATTTCTTTATCTATTTCATCGTGCCATATTCTATCTATAGATTGTGATTGAGTTATACCTCTGTGTTGGCATCCTTATGGAGAGTATTCATATTATGTTAGTTATAGTTCATGACCTAGAACAGCGTTCTACCGCCGACACTGCGGCATAGACTGGGCGCTGTTACGTTCTCGTACCTTCACAGTGGGTGCGCAGGAGGAGAACAGTCCATACGGCTATGGGAAGAGGGAAGCGCATGCGGCTGAGGCAACAATCCATACGGCAGGGACAGGAGCGGAGCCATGCGCTTATGCGGTTAGCGGGGTCATGCGCCTATACGGCTACAAGTGGACCAAGTTCATGCGGCTCGGGAAGAAGTTCTCATGCGGCTGGGTCAAGTAAAGTCCCATGCTGCTAGCGGGAAGAGAGGGCGCATGAGACTAAGTCAAATCATTCATGCGGCTGGAAGGAGCGTGGTCCTCATACGGCCTGGGAAGGGCGCATGTGGCTAAACGGGTAACGTCTCATGCGGCTCAAGAAGTGCAGAGTATATACGACTGGGGATTGAGCGAGTTATGCGGCTAGATGAGTTCGGTTCTCATGCGGCTCAAAGTACTTCCAGCCATGCGGCTGAAGAGAACACTTGCCGCATGAATTATTCATGCGGTCAAGTCAGCATAGTTCATCTTCTCTAAAATTTCAGAGAAGAAGAACACCATGAGAGCCAAATTCTCAAGCTTCATAACTCCATCATCCGGAGCCCAAATCCGAACTTCCATAGGTCAAAATGGGGTAGAACGAAAGCCTCTACAACATGGAACCATCAAAACTCAGAAATGACAAGATTAAGTAGATCAAAACCCAAAAAATCCAAAAATAAAGTAAACTTAGATCTACATGAATCTAGCCATGAAAAGAGGAAATGCCAAGTACTAAAGTAAGTTAAAATGTTGTAAGGAAGGGAATGAAGCAATAAAATTGGAGTTCCTCCATGAAGCAAGTTGCACTTGCCTAGACCTCTCTCTCTCTGGTAGGTGAAGAAGTAAATGGAAGAAGAAGAAGAGTAATGAAGAGAGAGAAGGAAGAATGGGTAATAAATATCAAGGGTGGTGGTAGGTAGGGGGTTCACCCCTTGGTCCATGACGAACCAATAGCAATCCCAAACCGAACCAAGCCAACCCGAACCAAGAATAAACCAAGCCAGGAAGGAAACTAAGCAAGGAATCATGCAATACAGAATAAAATACGTACACGTATTCCAAAAATATGCAATATGGACAACAGGCATTACAGATCCTCAGGCTGCTTGACGTGACTAATGAAGGACCCAACATCCTTCAAGGCTTCACAGAGAGCATCGTGGGTATCTTTGGAAAGGCGAAGCAACTCGTACAGATATAAGCGGGCCGGAGTACCGGCAAGTTGTGCCAGTATGTCAAAATTGTGGGGCTTGGCTAGCCCCGAAGCATTCTCCCTTCGTAAAGGCTTGTCGAAACGGGCCTCTACATGCTTCTGTTTATTAGCTGCTGGAGGTTTGGGTAGACCTCCTTCTTCGGCAGCAGGGACAGTGCAGGGAGGCACCACCTCAACGGCAGCTTCGTCGGGTTGGACGTTCAGCTGCGAACGAGTTTGTACAGGAAGAGCCTCTTCTGCAGAGGAAGAGACCATGCAGCAAGACTTGATCTTCTTGCCCTTAGTTTTGGAGGTAGAGCGTACCCCCGTTTGAGTAACCTCGAAGACGAGATCGGGGTGAACCCATAAGATCTCTCCCCGAGATGTGGTGAGTGGAATGAGTCCACTCACGTTGTCACGAGTAGGAGGTAGGTTGACCACCTCCATTGTCGCCTTTGTGATGGGGACGATGCCATCTTGTGTTGTGGTTGGCGGCAAGGTGCCGAATTAGAGCGACACCAGGTTGGCCGAGACTATCTTCTCCTCATAGTCGACGGAGATGACGTTCGTATTGATCATGCGCTGGATGTAGTTTTTGAGGACGTAGCAGTTCTGAGTTGGGTGTCCGACAAACCGATGGTAGTGACAGTACCTCGGATTGTCCACTCTTCCAACCTCGTCAGGACGCTTCGAGTCCGGCAATTTGATCTTATCACCCTGCTTCAGCATCTCGAAGAGTTGCAAGGTGTCTTCGTCGTTGAAAGAATAGACCTCCTTTGGCCTCGGCGCAAGCGGAGGCTTCTGAGTTGGTGCTTGTGCACCTTTGGAGGCATTGACAGTAAGCGCCTACTTCCCCTTCGTCCTACGTCCAGGGTTGTTGGCAGCAGGCCATTTTCCTTTGTCTTCAAAAGTAAGGAAACTGACTCCCAGAAGGCGAGCATTGGATGCCTTCTTTTCAGCTGCTTCAGCCTCGATAATCAATGAGCTCCAATCGGGAGGGAGAGTAGAGTTGAGCCAGAGCTTGATCGCAGGCAGCATGTTCATGCTGTAGGAGGAGAGAAGTGCATGTTCTGGCATGCCCGGGGGCAGTTTGAAGCAGGCTTGTCGGAAACGTTTGATGAATGCTCAAACCGTCTCCTTCTCCTTCTGTCGTATCTCTATCGGGGACGCCATTGTCATGTCTTTCCCTCCGTCGTAGAAACGATCAAGGAAGAGACGTGTCAAGTCATCGAAGGAAGATATGGTGTTGTCAGGAAGACTGCAGTACCAGTCGTAAGCCACTCCTTTCAGTGCCCCGACGAACTGGCTGGTGAGTAGCGCGTCATCATTTGGGAGATGTCCCGTTTGAGACTGGAAGTACGTCAGATAACGGCGTGGAGAGTCCTTCCCGTCGTATGGCGTCAATGTTTGTGGTTTATACTTGGAAGGATAAACCACTTTGTTCCATTCGAGGGGGTATGGTTGCGGGATCCACATCTTCTGGTGCTCCTCTTGTCTGTTCTTGGACTCAAAGCGCTCACACAAGTCCCTGATCATTTCCACCACGTCTTCCATGGATCTGGGAGTTGGAGAAGGTGGTACAGCCTAGAGTTGAGCATTTGACGGTTTCGACGTCCGAGGTACTTCACGGCGATCTGTATCCAAGGATACCCGTTGAAGGGGTACACTTGATTCTCCATTAGGCCCTGGGTCAGGACCGGTAGAAGGTGCTCTGGCCAAAGGTGACCGTATCTCGAACACCGCTTGAGTCAGTGTCTGCATAGAGGCACAGAGGGTTTTGAGTCCTCCCTCCAAGGTATCCATGCGCTGGACGAGATCTGCTGGCGGCGCATCTGACTCCGTATCACCAGCTCCCGTCATGTACACCGTCATGACGTGACTGGAAGTGGATGGATCGGTTGAGGCTTCGCTTTCGGCCTCGCTATTTTGAAGAGGAACTTCCCCCGGAGCTTCGTCTTGGCTACCCCCAGCTAAGTTCTGGAGGACACCTTCGTCTTCGGAAGAAGCATCGGCAAGGGCCTGACTACCCCCAGTTTTGTCTTGGAGGACGTCTTTGTCTTCGTGATGAAGATCCACAGGGGCTTGAATACCCCCAGCTATATCCGGGAGGCTGACTTCGTCTCCAGGATGAAGATCCACAGGGGCTTGACTACCCCCAGCTTCTTCTGAGATCTTCTTTCTCCCCCGGGTGCCCTCAAACACTCATGAGGACGGGACAGTCGTCTTGGTCTTTCTCGGCTGGCTCTTGGACGAGGACAAAGTCGAGGAGCTGCCAGTCGTCTTCCGAATCGATGGGGAGTTGAGACTACGTTACAAGAAGCAACCTGTAGTTCTGGCTTCTCTTCAGTTGGCACCTTCTTTCCGAGGCGATGTTGGAGAGGTGTTGATGATTGCAGCCGCTGGAAAATAGACTGCCTTGGTGGGACTGTTGTCTTGCAACAACAGTTGATGGTGACTATAGCATAGGTGTGCCCTATGAGGGGCGCATTGTGCTTGTTAGTTGACTCTCCTGATCGGCGTTTGTGAGTGATCACGTTACGCAGATCGTTGGAGGAGAGTGCCACCTTCACACCCCCATCAGGCGCATGGCAAGGCCAAGCGCCGGGGTGGTCAGGTGAATATTGTACCCCCTGATCCGACGCAAAAGATGCGCCCAGATCAATAGTGTGGGAGCAACATTGAAAGTGACGAGAACCAGCCTCAGACGCACAACCAATGTAGGCACGGGGGTTCAAGACCACTGAGTTTGCCTTGCACGACTTGGTTGCGAACGTAGCAGACGCGCCCAAGTGTGACAAGGACTTCGAGGGTCGGCTCGTTCGCGGTGCAGAAGCACCCGAGCCAACCTTTTACAGTTTACCATTGGCAGCGCGCATGATTGTGAGCGCATGCCTCTGGCTCACTGCTGGCATAGCACGTTCAAGGCACATGGCCCGTGCTGCCTTGGACTTCTTCGTACCAGCCCACTGGGGTGCATAGTACTCAGAGTCCAAATTCTCCTCGCCACGACAGTGAGTGAGTCTGTCAAAGACAGATGCCTTCTGTGGCGCATCAGAGTTAATGCGTAGGGCGTTAGCTGCGTTCCTGCTCTGTCGACGCATCTTCCACGTCTAAGAGGAAGAAGGTTGGAGAATGTGGACGGCCCCACACTTTCCCAAGGCATGCGCTGCACCGGTGGGCGCATCTTGGCTGCTGAGGACGTCAGCGGGAAGGGTAGGCTGTATCTGTAACGCCCCAGTCCCAAAATACGTAGGACTAGGAATGTAGACATGCTAGCTGTATTCATACGAAGTACATAGGCTTCGTATGGATACATAAGCTGTAAAATGCAGTAAACCACAACTAACTAATCTCATTCACAAAATATAAGAATAAAATATATATAATGATATTGAATTGTCTTGATACAATATGTTGGACGGAGACAAATCCACTACCAACAAGTAAAGGAAAATACATGAGAAAAAAAGAATTTTTGGCGGGCGAAGCAAAGACGATCCAAGTGCAATCATCCTCGAAGAAATAGCACTGATCACGGCTAGAGCTAAAGCACCTGCGAAAGACAAGAGCACACACCTGGAGAGATAACCAGGTCCTGAGAGGGACGTAACAAGACACATAATATCATGCCATATAAATTGAATAAATATTGCTCAAATAAATAAGTCAATTGGATTATAACATGGTCCAATACACACCTATTGAACTAGCATACCATCCCCCCAACCAAACAAGGACAAGAGATGGTAAACTAATTCACGGTGACGTATCTTTCCATGCTATGAATCCAATATGGTATCCGGACCCCAACAAGGTTCAATACCTTCTCATCGAAGTAGTAAGTCACACCTACAACCAAACAAGGACAAGATGTGATGAACTAATCCGCGACAAGTTATTGTTCCAAGCCACGGTCAGATACAAGTACCCAAAGCAAAAGTACTCGTACCTAACGGATAAGGTAGCCTACCGTTTTAAGTGAAATGTAGTTAAGAACAATCCTTCCTACGCATGGGCCCTGGCTAAATAGGATCGGCATGGTCCTCCCTTGGGGCACCAGAGGCCCCATCAATAAGAGTATGATGTTCCGCAGAACGTCAGTGGCCGTCAGTAATCATGGATCATCAACCCCGTATCTCCAACGGAGAATTCGGGTCACAAGGGAAAGTGCATCGAAGCCCATACGCTAAGGAATTGTCCTCCCCGCCCAATGCCTACTATGTTGTATACACAACATAAAACCTCTATAACCGCTAAGTCAAACTAGCATGCAACCACTATTAGCGGTTATTCCTATTGCACGGCTTATACTTACTGGTGGCCAGCCAATCATGCACGTCCATGTTCTACATGCGACACACATCTTCGTGGTACAACGTGTCAAGGCCATGAATGCAACACACAAAGGTGGTCCCTTAAATCTAGGTTTAATGCGTAAGAAAGAAAATACATAGCAGGAAATATAAATGAACAGTAAGTTCTAACAGGTTATGCCATGTATCACAGTTTATTTTGCATAAAGAAAATAAATAATGCATAAAATATGATCTAAATAATTAAACAGCAAATGGCAATGTGTCTTGCCTGGTAGTACGCCTAGTGTGCTGCAATGATCAAGTTGACACGAACTGCGACTTCGGTATAATAACTATACAAGGTAACCTCGGGTGGCGACACGGTTAGTTCCATTGGGTCCAGAAGGGTCAATTTAGTTAGGGTGGACATAAGGTAGTACATGATTGGCAATGGGATAGGAATAGTGGGATTAGTTATGGACAAGAGGATAATCAAGGAAAATTGAATAAATAATATAAAAATTTATAATGCTTGAAAATATTTCTTATTAGCTTAAAAATAGTTTTTAGATATATATACTTGAAAAATGAAAATGTTTTAAGGCAAACTCTAAGTTTGTAAATATATGAATTTAGGTTAAAATCTATAATTTACATATCCTAAAAACAATAATATATATTTGGACTTCTAAACTAATTTTGAAAAATAGTTATAGATCGAAAGCCAAATTTAGTACTACAATTATAATTTTAAGAAATTATATATAATTTAATAAGGTAATAACAAAACAAAAATAACACTAAGAATTATATATTTATACTAAGCATTAGGGTAGATACCTATATTTATATAATTATAACAAAACATCTTTTGATAAAAGTAAATATAATAAAATAATAATACTGATAATAATAATAATAGTAAAATATTAAATATGATGTTAGCAATTATAACCAATATCAAAATAGTAATCATAATCAATAGTAATAATATTAATAATCCTAATATTAATATATAAAAATAATAATAATAATAATACTCAAAGAGAAATAGAAACAAGACAAAAATCTAATTAATAAAACAATACCAACCAAAAACAAAATAATAATAATAATAAAACAACAATAGAATTAAAAATAATAATAACAACTTAACAATAAAAGCAAACCCACAGTAAAATAAAAGCAAACACCACATTTTTTTCCCTTTACTAAACTGAGAGAGAGAGGGAAAGGAGAGGCGGGAGGAACGAGAGAGCGGAGGGAAGGAGAGGTCGAGCAGAGAGACGAACGGAGGGGTCGTCGCCGGGCGGAGCTGTGGGAGCTGGAGGCTGATCGGGGAAGAAGTCGGGGAAAGGGGTTTGTAGGCGGACGGTTTATTTGGGTGCGGCTGGAGGCGGCGTACTTCGGCGCCGGTGGTTCGGCAAGGGCAGCGACGGAGTGGGAATCAGGCCACGGCGGGCGGCGGTCGGGTCGTACGGTAGAGGATGTTGGCGGTTCGCCGCGGGGCGGATGGGCTCGCGCGGCCCGGCCATGGCTGACGCGGCGGACGGAGGAGGAGGGAAAAAGGGGCGGCGGAGTGGAGTGCTCAGGTGGGGCTTTATCGGCGGAGGAACGGCGAGGCGAGCCGGAGACGAAGGTCGCGGAAGAAGGGGATGGTAGCGGCGAACGGAGGCGCGATGGTCGGACGCTCGGGCTCGCCGGCGGTCGTGCCGAGACAACGGCGGCGTGCGGGTGAGTTTAGATTTAGGGTTTTATTTTTCCTTTCTTTCTAGTGGTGTCCTGTTGGTGGCGGCATAATCGCGGTTATGATGGTGGTGAGGGTTATTTTGACGCCGGCGATGGCCGTAGTTGGTGGTATGGATCTGGCCGTGGTGGCTGGGCAGTCTGGGGGTCAGGTGCCAGTAATATCGTGATGATGTAGGCGACGCTGGTGGTGGCGTTGTTGTCGTTGGTCGGTGGTATTGATGGGAAGGCTGGTCAAACGGGATGGTGTTGGGTCCAGCGAGGGTAGCCGGAGGTGGCTTTGGGAAGTTCGGTCGGAGGTGTCGGGGAGCGACAGATGGTGACGAATTCTGGTGTGGTGGTGCGGTCTTAGTTGCGGTGGTGTTAGGACATGTCGTGTTTGTTTGCGAAGGAGGGTGATGGTGGTTGCTGGTGGCGACGATAGGGCGACGAGGTGGTGACTGAGGTCGGGTACGGCAGGTGTCGACGGGGGCAGAAGCAGCGGCATGTTTAGGTCCTTAGGGTTAGCTAGGAATTAGAATTTAATGGTGTCGGGGTAGGATGAGGACATGTGTCCGTGTGTGGACACGAAGAAGATGACAATATAATTGTAATGAAGGGAAAATAGTGGAAAAGGTGGAGGCACGGACACGATGCACAGCACGTTTGTGGTAGAATTTGTGGAAGAATAATTATGGAGAAATAATGGAGGAGTACCCGCCTATTTATAGGATGTGAAAATTCCCAATTGTATAAGGGCTAGGAATATTTAAAACCCAATTAGATAATTCATCTATTAATTTAAGTAAATCCAAATCCGAATCAAAATCCAATTTAAATCTAATTAAATTCTATCTTTTATTTTAAAATTAAATAAGATAATTCAAATTCCAAATATGGATATTATTTTAAACTATTTAAATAATCCAAAAATCAAATCAAGATTTAAATGGCCACAATAACTTCCAAATATATTTTTCAAAATACCAATAATAATAATTTTGAAAATAATAAATATTTTTAAATATCTTTTTGAATAATAAAATATTAATATTAATAAATCTCAAAAATTATATTTTTATTTAAAATAAACTAGTAAAATATTTAGAAAATATATACGTATGCACAAGAATATTATCAATAATTGTTATAAACGAAATACTTTGTACCAATAATATAAATAAAATAAGGAGCTTGAAATTTTGGTACGATATAAATTATTTTGAAACTATAAAATTAGAAAAAAATATTTTTCTAAAAGATGTACGCTCGCACATATTCGCACTCGTCAAGCAATTACGAAAAACCAAATTGCGCGCGCGACGTACAATGTAACTACGCGACGTACAATATACAAAATAAAAAAAATCGGTATCAAATTTAAAAATAAAATAGAGTAGAAATTCATGGGTTTTACAGCATCGGCGCATCCCCTTCGGTGGTGGTGCCTGGAGCGTCGACCTTGCGCACCCAGGCTTGGCGATTCTTCTTCAGCTTCGGCAGCCATTTCGAAGGACTTGCACTGCCTTCAGAGATGAACTCCTCATACGCCTGTTGATTGAGGCGTACGACCAGTGTCACGACCCTCACCCTAGAGTAAGGGCACGAAACGTGGGTACGTCCAGCCTACGCCGCAGTATCGGCGGTAGAACGCTGTCCTAGGTCTCACGCATCTAACAGTATAAGGCTAAGCAGTTTATACTCCCCGAATGGGGGTGACATAGCAGAATGTAAACTCAATCACATCTAAGGTAGAGCATAATGGAAGATAGATAAAACATGAAATCCAAAAGAGATACAACAGATAGAAGTCTAAGTGTCTAGGATACACCAACCCAGAAATATATCTCAAAGCTCAAATACAGTAATCCATAAAATAAATACAACTCAAGACAACTGAAAATAAGCTATAAGCAAACCCTAGCTATCTATACAACCTCTACTGTGTCTCCTCTAGGCTAGCAGGCAACCTCCAGGCTATCTGTAAAATTTATCAACAGGTCCAGTCAGGACAGGAGCGAGCACAGTACATCTCAACAAATCATAGCAGGTCAGGATATATAATCATGCTAGAGAGTAAGATACAAGATACTAAAGGAATAACATGATAAAAAGAGAGAGACTGTAAATAAATAGCTACAGTATATAGAGAACTAACAGTGCTAGTGATTCAGAGCACAAGATGGTTATGTAGACGGCACGATATTATACACGAGTAATCTACAGAGGTTGTACACGAGTAATCTACTGGATTGAATACATAACCACTTCTACTCCCCTGCCCCAATCAATACACAAGGATCTAGTTAAGTTATGTTATTGTACACGAAGGTCATGTGAATACATGATTATACACGATTTCACACGTTTCGTACACGAATGTCACAAATACAAGGAGTACACGATGTTCACGATAAAGTACACAAACACGAATACCCGATGTATTCGCTAAGGGGATAACATCGCACAACAAGATCCATATAGTACTAATCCGTGTTTCCAACGTGTCAGCATCATATAAAATAATCTAAAGCAGAAAATATACTCCTAATGCAGGATATGAAATGATCAAAGAATGTACTCGCCTGATAACCTGAACAGCTGATAGGTATAGAGGTCCAAACTGAAGCCACAGAGTCCTATTTAGAGCAACACAGGTCAAGATGTATACGAGAGATGATAAATGAAATGTACAACGTATCTGCATGCTGTCTAGGTCAAACTAGACTAAAGTCAACACTTGGTCAACTCTAGTCAACCACACTAGTCAAATTAGGTCAACTAGGTTAAGTCCTAGCCCAACAAGTCTAACAAGTCTCACTAGGCCTAACTAAGCCTAGGCTAGCACTCACACAATTACAAGACAATGTGAACCACAACAATGCATAATATAAAATAGATAATATATATAAATACATACCTTCATACATACATGCATATCCATATTACATACATATTTATTTATATAGGCATATGTTACATCATGCATATTTATATAGTTACATAGATATATACATTCATGCACATTTACATACATACTTTTATACATTATATATGTTAACATTCATTACAATGCATTATATTTTACCTATACCTTTGATTGATTCATTCATTCATATATGACATTCATTCATGCATTTATACATTCATTCATATCCCATATGCATGCATATTTCAGTTCAGGCATTATATCCATTCACATATCATTAAGTTGCATACATATACTTATTTTTATTACATACATGTCATTCATGCATATTACATACTTACAAGTATCTATACATTATATACATTGTATACAACATGTAAAAATAGAAGAGGGAAAAAGGGGAAAAAATTGAAAATGAAAGGGAAGGGAAGGAAAATGTAAGAAAAAGGGAAAATAGTGGACATATACATGCTTGCATCATATATTCTACATTACCATACATGCTATCATTGTATATTGTATTATATTATTTATATATTATGCATTCATATCTATCATTACATGTATACCTTGCATTCATATCTAGCATTCATTATATACTTTTATGCATACATTGTATATCATTCTTTCATTCATGCATTTATGCATTGCTTACATACATTATATTAATTGCATTCCTACATGCTTGCATTCAACCATATATATACAATAATGTAAAGAGGATATATATATCATATATATATCATTTCATTCATCTAACATATCATGTATTACATACTCTATATTCATTTAATATCCATACTACATAGGCTCATAGGTTACACAAAATGTATATATCGTATATTTACTCTTCTACTTAAAATCAATACTGTACCAATTGGGCCTTTACTAAATTTTAGGATTAAAGTATGTTGTAGCCCTTCGTGTTAGCTTTCCGAAACTTTAAACGGATCACATTTTCGTGTCCGGAAGCTCCCAAAATCGCGAAAATACCGAAACACGTTCGTCTTTCGTACAGCTGACACTCAAATAATTCTACAGAAAGTTACAGAAAGAATTTGGCTTACTAAAATATATATTTGGAAAGCTAACTTCGATACGGTTCGTTTGAAAAAAACAGGAGATAAATCAGAGTTCTAAGCTAAAAGTTATGACATTTCTAAATTGCTTTGGTTAATAAAAACGTGGATGAAAATTATGACGGATTTGACAAAAGAACACATATAGGCCAAGATACTTGGATCCAAACATAGGTATCCAAATGAAACTCATTCTAACCATCCTAACTAAGATCAATCCACTCTCTAACCATTATAAAACTGAATTTAAATATCTATTTAAACTATTATCATACATACATACACGTGGGGTGTCCTAATTTGGGATCTATCAAGTAGGACACAAGACACATATCTAAAATCCTCAAGAGAGCTCCAAATGGCCTCAAATTTGAATCTAAATGGGACACATGCATGAGGATGGATCCTACGGATTCAAAACTAATTTATATGCAAAGGAAATCGATTTAGAGGATGGGTTTTACCTATTGGGAGTGGAATCCCAATGAAATCCTTTAGGACACGGCTCCGATATGAAGATCCCTCAAAGTGGACACTCCTCCTTGCACTCCTCTTCCAATCCTTAGTAGCACCCTTCCCTTAGAGAATGGGAATGATTGAGGGAAGGTTTGGTGAAGGAATTATTTGATTTGGAGATCAAATCAATGGGAAGGCTCTCTAAAATTGGAGAAGAACAAAAGGAAAATAAAAGAGGCAAGATTGTAATGAATGAAATGAATCATTCTCTCCTAAAGGTGGCTGCCATAAAGAGTCCATTAGGGCTAATAGGAAATGTCCTAATTACCCCTCTCTACTCTCATATGGTTAAGTCTAGACTAGGTTCAAGTATGGGGTCAAAATGATCTAGTTTTGAGTCTCTAACTTAACCATTCTAACATGATAAAAATTAGTTTAATTAACTAACTTAATGTTGGGTCTTGCAAGCCAAGCTTAACTTAATATTGGATCCCATCTAGAGTTTAAGCTACCCAGGTCACAATAAAAGTCGGAACGAGACGAAACTCAAACCCGACTAAACAAATCCAATAAAAACAATATTAAAAATATAAAATTTTCCTAAAATATTAAAATATGAAAAATGACCAAAATTATAATACATCAATTTAAATATTATTAAAATAATCTAAAATTCACCAATTAATCAAGAATCCTAAATAATTCAAAAGTCGCAAATGACCAAAATACCCTTAGCCTAAAAAGTTGTAAATAGTCATTCTAATCACATGGTTAGGTCCCCATGGTCATGGTTAGTCTCAAGGCTCAACAGTTCTATAGTTCACTAGCTAACACATCAAAATTATAATTCACCAATTTTAAATAGTATTAAATTAATTAAAAAAATTCCCATAAATCATATATCCTATTATTAAATAATAAACTTTTACAAAAGTTCAAAATTACCCTCATTTGGAAAACTGGGTGTTACAATCCTACCCCCTTTAAAAAAATTTTGCCCTCGAAATTAAAATGTTCATACTCCTTCTAGGTCAAACCCGCACAATCAAAGTCTCAGAACTTAAACAAATCATACGATTTTAAAAGGACGACATACAGGGTCATGGCATACGGTGGTAGTGAAAGTCTCATCTAGGTATACTAGTCATGCTAGACCAAAACGGTCATAGGGTATCAAACATACAAGCAATCAGGGGTGTTAAACTGGAAAAGATACAGAAATAGCAAATCATCAAAACTGTAAGACAGTCTACCATCTTATATGAAAAATGGTACTTATCAAAAAATAAAATAAAGGTAACTACCAATTATCTATAAAGGGATACAGAAAAAAAATCAAAATCAAAAGTTAAAGAATGAAAGTCAATTGCATTGAAATCCAATCACAATATAGGATTCTCTTAATCCTGTTAAGACTAAATTGTAAGTTCTAAAAGTTATGTGGTTCGTGTGTGTATGAGTGTATGTGGACATATTCATATGGTTAGATAGTAGGCATGTATGTATGTGAAATATACATGAAAGTGTATAGGAGGATTTGGGTTTCAAAACAATAGCTATCAAGTTACACTACTCATGGCATATTGGTTAAACAATCTACAATACACAACCTATTTACTCATAACATGCATGGCTAACCATATATATATATATATATAGAGGTAGAAATTTAGTTATGTATCTATATACATTATAACATGTATGCATAAACTTTATATATATGTCTATATAGATATATGAACATAACATAGAGAGGAAGGGTTAGGTTTACATGGCAGTGTATACTAAGTTAGGGTGTGTGTGTCCTTGTACAGGGTTATAGCTTACTATTGAAAGGTTAAATCTAGTTTTAGTTCAGCATTTACATACAAGAATCTAAAATAAGCTAACATTTAAACCAGTGTAATATTAACATAATGCAGTTTCAGATTTTTAGGGATTTGAAACATTACAACCAACTCAATGCTCCCAACATGTCCTAACATGATGGAGATGAAACCCTAACATACTATCCCTACATACGACAATGTATACAGCTCTAAATATTACATATTAAATCTAGAATTGAACTAAACATCTGCAATCAATAAAAAAAATGTTAACATGTATTCAGTTTTAGGATTTTAGAGTATTTCAAACATCAAACCAACCCAATGTTTGTCACAACCTAACATGTAAAAAAAATGTGAAACCTAACATTATATTCCTACATACAATAATGTATATAGCTCAAAATATTACATTTAAAACAACAGATTGAACTAACACTACAAGAAATTCGGGTTTCCGTGACAAGTAATTTGTGACAAGTGTAACAGTTATCACTGAAAGGAGTATTTCTGTGACAAGTTTTTTTTGTTGTCACCCATAATTTAATTTTGTGACAAGAATTATTTTTCGTCACACAATTAAAACATTTAGTGATTATGTTAATATTGGTTGTCACTCAATGTTGTCACTAAAATAAAATTTTAATTTTTGACTCATGTCGAAGACAAGTTCGATGTGACAAGTGAAAATACTTGTCACTTAAAGTTTTTCTTTAGTGACATTAAGAAAATAATGTCACATAAAAGTATTAGCTACAATATAAAAAATTATTCTTGTCACTTAAGATTTTCTTTTAGTTACCAAATTAATTTATGTCACATAAAAGTATTACACAATTTTTTATTCCTTGTCAAAAAAATAAAGTGATTACAAAATTAAATAAACAAAATATGATGATTGGATTTGACTCAAGACCAAAATTTTGGCATTATTTTGATATCAATATTTAAATCATGCAAAAAATTCATGTCAAAACCCAACCAGTCCAAATATTCACATAATTACTAATACTAACCGGATTTGAAATATATTATTCTTATATATGGAAACCAAACTAAACCATAAGTACAATTTCATCTCTCTTATGAGAAATACCTAGCCAGCCGTTCCCCCTCTTTTTTCAACAACCGCGCTTATACATTCCCGCCCCCGCCCCTTTTCCCTTGGTAAAATTTTCGGATCATCATATTCCCTCCTTTTTTATGCCCACAAAAACTCTCTCCCTCTCCAAAAAAAAATGATTTAATCTAATCGGAGAGGTATGGGTTCTCCCTCAGTTCTATATATTTTCTATGGTGTTGAACCCTAATTTTCATCTTTTATCCCACGGTTGCAGCAATCTTTTCCCAAACGAAGCCAAAAGCTGCTCGAGGAGGATCGATAGCCATTGATCATCCATCATTCTAGAATACTTAAGGTGCGTGTATATGAAATTTACTAATTAGGAATTTTATGTGAGTTTAGTATTGGAATTTTAATTATTTCTACTTATATATATTTGCTTGCGTCCATGTGTGTATATGTTGTATCGTACAACACGACAAAATTGTTGTTTGTTTTGTTATATACGTTGTTGTGATGTTACCTCCATGTAAGTCATAACGACACCAGCACATGCTACACGTTTGTATAAATGTCACTAAGAATTTTTATATGATAATGTGCATGTATTGAAATCCACCGTCGAAGATTAGCTAAAGGTTGTTGTTAGTTTCTGAGTACGACCAGCACATGCTACGTGTTTGTCTAAATGTCACTAATTTTTTTTATATGATAATGTGCATGTATTGAAATCTGCCCTTGAAGATTAGTTAAAGGTTGTTCTAAGTTTCTAAGGAAGAAAAGAAAAAATGACCTGAATCATATTGCATTCAGACGAAAATGCTAGAGCCTTATCCCTGGGATTTCTGACACAGTACCTACGTTTATAAAGAATCTGGTGTACATACACTATCCCACAAGATAAAGAAACATGTATCCTGGGAAATTTGGATCCCTCATACTCTATAGTGTAGGTACTGTCCCACATTAGTTGTCTTAGGTCCTGGATAGTATGTCTGTGTCT
The DNA here is from genome assembly GCA_029216955.1 of Iris pallida. NCBI lineage: Eukaryota > Viridiplantae > Streptophyta > Magnoliopsida > Asparagales > Iridaceae > Iris > Iris pallida. The sequence goes on along the minus strand of JANAVB010017599.1, from coordinate 9,828,264 downwards.
GCTGCACCACCACAGAGGTGGGTCTAGATGATCAGTGGTGTTAGGCTGGTGTACGATTCTTTTGTCATTGCCATTATTAATTATTGTACGCTCCTATTCATAGGACTCTTGCTCATATTTCTAATGGATAATTTCAAGTGTGCTTGCAATTGCATACAGTTGTAAAAAATTTAGAATGTTAGGGTGTGACGATGTTTTTGTTAATGCATTAGAAAAAAAGAGTCAACATGCAGACAACTATACATTCAATTTCTAAAAAAAATTATTTTCGTTAGTCATCAAATTTTTTTTTAAAAATAGTCTGTCAACGTGGTTAGGGACATTATTAGGTCAGGCATGCGTGGAGGCTACATCATCTTATAAATGAGATGAGGATAAGGTTGAGGTGTACTGCGAACAGAGTCCTCACAGTTTCTTTCGCCTCTCTCAATTTTCTATAAAGAGGTAGGAGGAGGTGATGATTATATATATAAGTTGACAGGTCTCAGACTCTGATTATATTATATATATTAGTCTTGTCTAATGAGAATGACAAATGAGTTGTTAATTTAGTCTTATTAGATAGAAAATGAGATATCAAACTATAAATAATTGTAATTGATTTAGATTTTACATAAAAAAAAATTTTAAGACATCGTGAACCAATTTGAATCATATATAGTTTCCAACAAAAGGAAATATACAATCAATTATATATATACAATCGTGCGTGATTGGACCCACACCTGGCCCGAATACAATATTTAGGCCGGCTGGCTGGTCTCTCCCTGGCCCTGCCCTCTCCTTACAGAAGAACTGTTTAGGAATGAGATAGTCCTTCACTCTTTCATTCTTTATTCTTCTGATTTCCTTTTCTAACTTTATTTAGTTCCTGCATGTATCATAGGCTTGAACCAATTTTAACTTCTCTTACTGCATACTTTTATCATCTGGAAAATTGATCCTTAAATTTGTTGGCTTAGTTGTTTGCTTGCATAATCGAGGTTTGGTAAAAGAATGTGAAAGACTGCAGCAATTTAGTAAGTATATAAAAGAGATGCATTATGTTTGCAGTACCTGCTGGTAACTTTGATGTGGACATCGATCTTTCCTATATATATGAAATCAAAACAGTAAATTCCTACTCTGTGCTAACTTCTTAACATGGTTACAATGAAAAGTACACTTAATCAAACTAAATATAGGAAAACTCCACCCAGATCGAGGGGAAAACAGAAGCCGAAACCAAACTGTGGCTGACATGTCACCCCTCAGCTCCCTGCTGACGTCAGCCCTATCCCCGGCGAATGAGGAGGCGCCGCGGGGCACGGTTTCAGTTCAAAACCCCTCCCATCTAGGTATGTCTAGAATTATTCCTAAATATATGGGGCCTGCACCACTGGCAATGATGAAAATATGCTTCACATGCCATAGCCACAAAGTTCTAGGAATTGAAATAATCATCAAGTAAATAAAAACTATCAGAGAATGGGATATTGTGATACCAAGAGGACATGCTTATAGGACACCCTAACTTAATCTTACTGATACCAAGAGGGATAAGGGCTGATAACTAAGGTAAGTGGACTGAGTCACCTATAGGTATTGAACAAGGATGAAGGACAATGGGGCTGAACTTATCATAGCCTAATTAAAGGATATGGACTATAGGTAAACTGGTACAATTGAACAATTGAACTGAACTTCATTCCTAAACGCTAACTGATATGTATGCCTCTCCCCTTCAACTCCCTTATATAACTGATACAAAATAAACTATATAACTGATACTCCTACTCAACCTATATACACACCCACATTTGCAATATAGTGATACATTCCATCTTCTCATGTCATGGCCCCTCTCTTACCACTGTTACATGCTAATTCCCTCTCTGATACTCTCCCTCACTAACATCCTATCACTCCCTAACACTCACTCCTCCACTAGTCACTAGTGAAAACCAATACCCTTACTCTCTATCTACTGCCAGATGCAATCACAGGTCAGGAATTGGTCCCCCTCTGCTACTGCAGAGAGCTAATAGGCCATGCTCAAGCCAAACCAAGGTAATTCACTAAATACAATTGTTCACAAGCCTTTCCAACCTCTATCCTGCTAAATGCAGTCCCCTTCACATTTCTATTTTCTACTGCAAGTCACACTCACCTGCTTATATACTCAACTACAAGTTAAGATACACATATATATATACATTATACATATATATACACCAAATTATATATACAACTTACCCTCCTCAATTCATTCCCTCTCCATCTCACAAACACTCACATATTAAGAACACACACACACACACAAACTCCATGGTATTAGTCCCCCCTTAACTGACTGATACACGAATCAGATATACACTGAATATTACATGGTACATCATATTCATACTGATACATCCTTTTCATATATATACCTATATATTCCTCACTGATGTTGGCAATAGCAAGACAGATCCCTGCTGTCCCGGGTACTTGTGCCAAGTGCATAGGCCTAAACCTCTATCCTTAGAGCAATACTCACTGCTACTAACCACTCAAACCTGCCCCACTTCTTAACTGAATGAATGTGAGGTGTAGGACATGACTAATGAGGCCCAGTATCTCTGAACCAAAGCTCAAAGGGACAGATACTTAATGGTCGTTAACACAACTACCAAACCTAAACTTAAATAAGGGGGATTGGAATAATGTCCAAGTGACTGGATTTAAAGTGCAGGGGACTCATTCTAGGTATCCAAACAAGGTGGACAGGCAATTAGCAATGGGGTTAACATGTATGCAATAGAAAGATGTAATATGAATGCAGGACAACACCATAGGCCTAGACATCTATTCGAATGTTTCCAAACATCATAAAACAGTAAAAACTAACACTCACTCAAATTCAAGGCTTCCTGCAGCCGATATGATACTTTATTAAAGTCAAAACTGGACAATGGAGTATAAAGCTGGACATGCTAACTGAGAATATGAAAATTTGCATTGTCGACTGGCATTACAAGGTGATGAGAACATCTGTTCTTATCTGAACCAACAAATGGTAATATGGATACCTAGGATTGAACTGAACTATATAGGTACCTATACAGAGCAGTACACAGGTCAGAGCAAAATAAGGTAATGGATTTGTTTCCAGATGTGGACTGCTCCTACTGTGAAATCTAGAACAATTAAGACCTAGGCAGAATAAGGAAACAGTGAACTAAGGGTGTAGTGAACTAATGGTGTAGTTCACATATGCAAGAACTCCTCTCATGTTTCTTCATCAATTAGATGGTCTGCCATTTAACCAACCCAACAGTAAAAAGATCAAAGAAGTCCAATTAGACTGAACAAGATGGTGATAAAGACTGAACATTAAGAAATGAATGAATCAAATATGTAGGTAATACAATATGAGTGAGAGGGCAACTATCCATACCAAAACAATAGTAAGATAATTTTCATACAAGTATATTAAAAGCACAGAAATATGCCAAACCTTCAACCACCAATGACTTGCTACACACACTGAAGAAATGTTTCTATAATCCTTTGGACGAAACTTCACTTACGCTAATATAGTGACTTGAAAATGTCGTCAAATATTGATTAAGAGCTTCATAACAGAAGAATACACGATAGTACACACAGTAGAATACAAAGTAGTATACAAAGTAGTTTCTAATCTGATAGTTTTCTTACCCAGTTCTTCCTGCTACTAAGAATTCCATGCAAGAGAACGACAATTGGGGTATTAGAGGGTGCCTTGCTTGTGACAGAATTCTGTCTCACCTGCAAAAAATGTATATATATTAATTATAACAATCATGTCACGAAGTAGGTTCAAGGAATTCTCTCTCCATAACATTATACTTTGGTAACATATCAAAAATTTTAATTTAGAATAATGGAACTTATGCTTAATGAGAGGTAAAAGACAAATAAGAACCAAGCAGAAAGGCACCATTGGAGATAAAGATCGATGGCAGTAAATAGCACTATGGACATGAGAAAGAAAATGATTTTTTTAATTAGATATTTTTCTATTGCATGTGAGATACTTGAGAATGCTGCAATCTCTTCACTAGAGCTTCATATGGGAAAAATGTATATGCTCGTTCACTCGTTGAATGCATTTACATAAAAAAAATTATATTTCTTAGTATTTAACATATCTCTCCATTAATTATTTCAGTCTTTTATGAGATCAACTTTGACGCAACATTTGGCCTTTTTTGAAGTTTGTGATTTGCTTATGTTTGTCTTTTATTATGAAAATACAGAGGAACGATGATGAACAGAGAGTGGATAAAAAGTAGCAACAGAGTGAGTACTGAATATAGAGAAGGGATTGATGCATTTATCAACTTAGCATCTAGTCAGGAGGGAGTTAATAGAAGAATTAGGTGTCCTTGTAATAAATGTAGGAACACCGAATTCAAACATACAGTTGAAGTTAGGTTGCACTTGTTAAAAAATGGATTTAATAAGAGTTACACAACATGGATTCTTCATGGAGAAAAATTAAGGGACACAACAGAAACTTCCAATGTTAACTGTGATGAGCATTTGAATGATGAAGTCCAAGTGGATGATGTTGATGACTTAATTGGGCTAGTACATGATGCTTATGCCTTTGAGAATGTGAATTCTTCTCAAACACATGAAGAATCATTTGGTAAAACCCCAAATGATGAGGCTAGTAAGTTTTACAAGCTACTAAAAGATGTTACTGTGGAACTTTATCCGAACTCTAAAGTCTCCAAACTGTCTTTTATTATGAAATTTCTAAACTTAAAGACTCTTTACAATTTGACAGACAATGCAGCAGATGCTATGTTACAGTTTTGCAAGGAGATTCTTCCTAGTAATGCTTCGGTTCCAAATTGTTATTATGAGGCTCGCACCATCATTCGTGATTTATGTCTTGATTATGAAAAAATTGATGCTTGTAAGAATGACTGTGTACTGTACTGGGAAGAACATAAAGATGCACAATGTTGCCCAGTTTGTGGTTTATCTCGATGGAAGGTACTTCGTCGTAAGCGTAAAATCCCTCATAAGATTTTGTGTTATTTTCCACTTAAAGGGAGATTGCAGAAGTTGTTTATGTCAAAAAATATTGCAAAGGACATGAGATGGCATGATCAGAGGCGAGTTGATGATGGGATATTAAGACATCCAGCAGATTCTGTGGCTTGGAAATCATTTGATGAGCAGCACAAGTCTTTTTCTAAAGATCCAAGGAACGTACGACTTGGTTTAGCAAGTGATGGCTTTAACCCTTATGGGAATATGAGCACTTCATATAGCATTTGGCCAGTTGTACTAGTGCCATATAACTTACCTCCTTGGTTATGCATGAAACAACCTTACTTCATGATGACACTTCTTATTCTGGGACGTAAATGTCCTGAAAATGACATTGACGTGTACTTACAACCTTTGATCAAAGAGTTACTTGAGCTTTGGGAGGTTGGGGTTCATACATATGATGCATATTCACAACAAAATTTTCAATTACATGCTGCTGTATTATGGACCATTAATGATTTTCCAGCATATGGTAACTTATCTGGATGGGTGACTAAAGGAAAACTAGCTTGTCCATGTTGTCATAAAGACACCAACTCTCTTTCAATCAGAAGCAAGCTGTGTTACATGGGCCACCATCGTTTCTTGCCAATTAATCATCCTTGGAGACGTAATAGGCGCTCATTCAATGGAGAAATTGAGGATCGACTTGCACCTCAAATGTTAACAGGAGATGGAGTATTAGATCAATTATGCTTCTTTGAAGGCGTTATATTTGGTAAAGGTCGAAAAAGAAAGCGCACTGATTCTAATATCTACAATTGGAGAAAGAAGAGCATTTTTTTCCACCTTCCTTATTGGAAAACTCTTAATTTGCGTCATAATCTAGACGTTATGCATATTGAACGTAATGTTTCAGATAATGTGCTTGGAACTATAATGAACATGGCAGGAAAGACAAAAGACACAATTAAGAGTCGTTATGATTTAGTGGACATGGGTATTAGAGAAGCTCTCCATCCTCGTGTTGAAGGTAATAAGATAATATTGCCTGCAGCTTGCTATGTCTTGCCTCCAAGTGCAAAGATTAAATTTTGTAACTTTTTGGCAACCATAAGAGTTCCTAATGGTTTCTCGTCAAACATATCAAGATGTGTCAAAGTTGGTGAGAAGAAAATTCATGGTTTGAAGTGTCATGACCACCATATATTTTTCAGCGAATACTTCTACTTGCTATCAGGGGGTTACTGCCAAAAGAGGTGTGTGAGCCATTGATTGAGCTAAGTAACTTTTTTAAGAACTTATGTTCGAAGTCATTACGACTTGTTGATCTAGAGCAACTTGAAGAGCAGATTCCTATAACACTATGCAAGTTGGAAACAATATTTCCACCGGCCTTTTTTGATGTGATGATCCACTTGCCAATCCATTTGGCAACTGAAGCTAAAATTGCTGGACCTGTGCCTTATAGATGGATGTATCCAATTGAAAGGTAACCCTTGTAGATATTATATCATTTTTAAATTTTATTGGTTTTTTTGAATTATAAATAAAAAATTTATTTTGTATAGGTATCTACGTACACTTAAGAAATATTTCCGCAATAAAGCTCGTCCGGAAGGATCAATCGCTGAAAGATACATATTGGACGAGTGCTCTATATTTTGTGCAAGGTACCTTAATAGTATAGAGACAAAATTGAATAAGGTACCAAGAAATGATGATGGGCGTGTCTCGAATCATGGGCTGTCAGTTTGTGGAAAATTTGGTCGTCCAAAAGGAGCTTACATCTTGTACGAGTTAAGTTTTGAAGGATATGACCAACCTCGTATGTATGTGCTACAAAATTGTGATGAAGTTTCGCCTTTTATTGAGTAAGTTATTGAACAACTTTCAATTCTAGTTAACGGTCCAAGGATTTGGCAACTAAACAATTTGTTTATTTTCAGGGAGCATAAAACTGAAATTTCAATGAATACCTCAAGAAATGTATTGGAGAGGCGTAACAAAGAGTTTCATATTTGGTTCTATCATCGTGTAAGTATATTATGTTATCAACTATATGTAGCAACCTTCTCTGAGTTGTAGCCATCTATTAATTCAACCACTTTTTATGCTAATAGGTATCAAAGCTACATGCAGATGGACATGCAACAGACGAGCTCCTTAGTTTAGCAACTAGCCCTTTAAGAATGACTCATCGATATACCACATATATTGTCAATGGTTTTCGATTTCATACGAAAGACCGTGCCACGGAGAGAACAAGTCAGAATAGTGGAGTTCTAGTGAAAGGAGATGATTCTTCCCCAGAAAAAGAGTATTATGGCGTCTTACAAGATGTTTTTGAACTATCTTATATAGGAGGCCGTAAAGTTTTTCTTTTTAGGTGTCATTGGTGGGATGTGGGACGACTTAGAAGAGGATATAAGATTGATAAATATGGCTACACAAGTGTCAATGTGCATGGGTCTTTAAACAGTAATGAGCCTTTTGTATTAGCCTTACAAGCTGAACAAGCCTTTTACATCGAAGACAATGTTGCTAATGACAGGCTTGTTGTGGTTAAAACCACTCCTCGTGATCTTTACAATATGCCATCGTCACTTGAGAAGGAAGGAAATTCAACTGATAATGATGATTCATCATAAGAAGAAGAAGATGCTTACCAACAACAAGAATTTGAGCAAAACGTGTATCCTACTGAACCTGAAGACATAAATCCTATCCTTTCTAGAGATGATATTGAGCCTGAAAGTTTTCATGTCAATATAGAGTCGAATGCCTCTATAAGGGATGGATCCGAGGAGTTCATTGATGACAATTTAGAGGATCACCTTGATGATGATGATGGATTTGATAGTGATTTTGATGACGAGTTTAACTCTGATGAGTAATTTTGTTATTTATTATGATGTTCAGAATTCCAGTTATTTATTTTGTTATCTATGAGTATTTTTTTTTATTTATTATGATGTATCGGCTGTATTATTTTTTTCAGAATTCCAGTTATTATGATGTTCAGAATTCCAGTTATTTATTTTGTTATCTATGAGTAATTCCAGTTATACATGTGTATATGATGCAGTTCCCAATTTTTTACAATGGATATTATGCTGGTATCAGCATATTTATTCGAAAATGGCTATAGAGGTGTAAAAATAGCATATTTATGCAATTCCCAATTCCTCTCTAGATATATATATATGTGGTTCAGTTCTAATGAACTGCATGTCATGCCCTGCATTTCCCTTGGTTTATTGGTTCAGTCTCAGCCAAAATAGTGATGTCCTACAACATTTAGATATCAGACCATTCATGTTCAGACATTTAGATATGCATTACCTAATACTCTCTAACTTTTCTGCCTATTTTTAGTCCAGTTGATGTCCTACAACATTTAGATATCAGACCATTCATGTTCAGACCCTTGAACTCGAGGTCAGACCCCAAATTACTCTGTCCTGCATTCACATGACCTATCCACCTTGCCATTTGGTCCTTTGGCAGCAGACATTGCAAGAGAGGGCTCGAGCATATTCCTTTCGATAATTTTCTGCCATATGTTCAATTTTCCCTATATACATCTGTTGTCCTGCTACCTGTGTGGTTCAGTCCACTTTGCGACTAAATATGGTGGTTCAGACCCTGCCTTACATTTCTAGGGTTCAGTTTTGTATTTGAGTTCAGTCCTTCCAAACTTGAGTTAAGTCTATATCCTTTCTTGGGTTAAACTATTAGTTCAGTCCCTTATCAATCCTTTAGTTCAGATAGCCAAGTATGTAATTAAGATATTAACCTGTACCAGTTGTATCCATTCCTATATGTTCTATCCCATGCAATCATTAGCTTGCAACAGATAACATAATAATGGCCTAATTATTTTAACGCTCAAATTATATATATATATAAATAATTCAAACTGTAGAGAATTAAATATCTGTAGATGAGACGTGTGAATTCAAACTTCCAGGAACTCTGATAGGCCACCTTTAATATATGTAGAGAATTCAAACTGTAAGCTAATGAGCTTTTGCCATATAGAAACTCTGATAAGCCATCTTTTTGATACTGTAAGCTAATGAGCCTTTATTGTGATGTAAGTGTCAATGTTGCAGCATTTTTTTGCAATATTTCTGGTCATATAGACAGAGTAATTTAAAGAAACAGTTGCATGGAAATGTTCTCAATGCACCTAGTTGCTCATCTTGTATGTATATGTAACAAGAAAAGTAAAACCACAATAATTGCTGGTAATAAGTTTTTTTACTTGATGGAAATTGTAAGCTTTTTCCTAATGATAGACACATCTTTTTATGAACGGATCTGAATGACTCTTCTAGTCCTACAAATCAAAGAATTTTCTCTGAAAAGTTGAGCAGCAGACAACACAAGGAACTTGTCAGTTATTCACATCATGCGCTAAGCTGAGCAGATACATATCGTGCTTACAATCTGCTAATTTTCGATTAAAGACTCAGGTAATTGAATTAAGTGTGAAGGCTTTATGAAACTACTACTGCTTGGTATAACTGTTCTCAATAATCTGTTGCATGTAAGATTTTGATTCATTTCTCATCCAAGTGAGGCTTTTGTCATGTAGTTACTCTGATAGGCCATTCTTATGTTATCTGTTGCAAAATTGTAGACAAAAGACCTGCCACTCCATGATGATCAGTCACACTTTGTTGCTGCTTAATTTTTTTTTTAAACAGATAATGGTTCGTTGTCGAGGATGTGGGCGAGCTGCAGGAATTACACGTGGTGGACGAAATGGTATAAGAGTTATGAATTTCATAGTTCTTTTGTGACGTGATTTAAGATTTCTTTCTTCTAAGCATATAATTATTTTTTCAGAGGAATGCACATCTCCTTATCGTAACACAGAACCTACAAATATACATTCACAAACACAACAAAGGAGAGACCCTGAGCCAAGCAATTATGAAAATAGAAGAGTTGAGGATCAATTAGTCCAAGATCCATTGTTGCCAAACAGAGAACCCGAGCCAATACAAAGCCCTCATTCTAGTGCTGGTATTTAAGAAGGTACTTTTGAACTTTATATATATGTTTCAATATGCTAATTATTTTCATGTATTGATCTATACAGCATCCTGCGATAACATCCGAAAAGCTGTAAGAGGAAAATACAAAGGTTTGAATTTAGACTTGAAAACCAAAGCTGGAAAACTAGAAATTGTTATGCCTGATGATATTCAAAGAGCTGTTGGTAACAATGCAAGATATGTAGTCAATTTTTGTGGGTATGTAGTTAGAAGTATGGCTCCTTTGTTTGTGGAGAAAGAGGGAAAATTAGTAGATGCCAAGTGGGAGGATATTATAGGTGCTGTAGGGGAACAAATGTGGATCCAAGTGAAGGTAATATATTGTATCTATATATGTATTTGCATTAATGTTTAGAAATATAAACTACTGCCTGAAAGTTTTTGTTTTTCTATTTTTTGCCTTATATTAGGAGAAGTTCAAAGTTGTAGAATGCAAGCAACACAGATTTCAAGCATTTTCTATAGATACTTTGCGACGCTTGTATAGAATTTGGAAGCATAGATTACATGAGACTTATAAGAGGTTTCAGACAGATGAAGAAAGGCTAGAAAATGTTCCTAAGGATGTAAAGATCGATGATTGGAAGCTTTTGATAGAGTACTTCAGCTCAGATGATTTTCAGGTATGTATTGGAATGTCTAACTTTTTTAAAATGCATATTCTGTTGGGAAAGAAGCGCGGAAACCTTTCCCCAAACAGGAGAGTACCTGCGAGAGGACCGAGCAAACAACGCACGAACCTAAAAACAACCACACAAAAACAATCACGCAGACACAGAGAATTTTTGACGTGGAAACCCTTGCAGAAAAAACCACGGGACGATCGGAGTCCAACCCTGAGAAGCCTCCACTAATAGAATAGAAGAATTACACCCTCTACAAACTCCTCTCGATCCAAATCGGATCCCCACAACACTCAGAGACAAGAACAATGATCACAAGGCTACGAAGAACGAGAACGACGAGTAGAGATTACCCGAAACACGATCTCCTTCGAAAACGACCTTCGATCCTCCGTCTTCTTCTCCGAAGTTGCAATGGCACTCTTGCCTCCTTCTCTCTCAAACTTGTGTTGTCCAATGCGATAATACGATAATAAATTAGGGTTGAGAAAACTCAATATATCTCCCTAATCCTGCAACCAACCTGGACCGTTGGATTAAATCCAATGATGAAAACTCATCCTGAAATCCGCTTCAGCCCCCCGACACACAGAGTTCGGCCAGAACTCTGTGTGGGGCAACCAGCACCTACTGGCCAAACCCTGGAACGGCCAGACCGAGTTCGGCCCGAACTCGCTATGGGACCGAGTTCGGCCCGAACTCGGATCCCCTGCTTCCAGCAGCTCTAGCAGCAACAGCAGCAGCTCCACGTCTACTTCCCGAGCTTCTTCGACACACGAACGGCGCTCGTCGCACTCCGGGGTCTTCTCTACATAGGTTGGGAACCCCACCCACTCCAACAAATCTCCCCCTTCACAACTATGGGGAGGACGTCGTCATCCCGACGATCTGCCTGCAGTACTCGAACTTCCCCCTTGGTAGAATCTTCGTAAACATATCAGCCCCGTTGTCATCTGTATGTACCTTCTCAAGCTCCGCGTCCTTCTTCTCAACCACATCCCGTATCCAATGATACCGAGTCTCGATGTGCTTGGACCGGCTATGAAACGTCTGATTCTTCACAAGGTGGATAGCACTCTGACTGTCGCAAAGCAAAGTATACTGCTCTTGCTTCAGTCCCATTTCCTGTAACAGTTTCTTCATCCACAACAGCTCCTTGCAAGCCTCCGTCGCCGCAATGTATTCTGCCTCCGTCGTCGACAAAGCAACACACTTCTGCAACCGCGACTGCCACGACACTGCTCCTCCCGCAAACATCATCACGTAGCCTGAAGTCGATCGCCTCGTGTCTACATCTCCAGCCATATCAGCGTCGGTATACCCAACCAGCTTCAGCTCGTCACCACCAAAGGAAAGTCTCCAACCAGCAGTGCCCTGAAGATATCGTAGAATCCACTTGACCGCACTCCAGTGTACCCTTCCAGGATTCGAAAGATACCTGCTAACCGTACCAACTGCATGAGCAATATCTGGCCTCGTACACACCATGGCATACATAAGGCTTCCCACAGCTGAAGCATATGGAACCCGCTCCATATCTTCCTTTTCGTCCTCGGTAGATGGATACTGCTCCTTAGTGAACTTGAAGTGAGCCGCGAGGGGGGAACTCACTTTCTTCGACCCGTCCATCCCGAAACGCTGAAGTACCCGGTGAATGTACTTCTTTTGGGACAAGTGTAGCAGCTTGGACTCTCTCTCTCGGCTGATCTCCATCCCAAGAATAGTCTTCGCTGCGCCCAAATCCTTCATAGAGAAGGCCGCGCCCAGTTGGCGCTTCAACTCCGCTATCCTAGTGGCATTCCGACCCACTAATAGCATATCATCAACATAGAGCAATAAGATGATAAAATCATCATCGGCAAAATACCTCACAAATGCACAATAGTCCGACGTCGTCCGTGCATAACCATGCTCCCCTATAAACGACTCAAACTTTCTGTACCACTGCCTTGGAGCCTGCTTCAGACCATACAAGCTCTTCTTCAACCGGCAGACCAAATGTGACTTGCCCTTTTCACAGAATCCCTCCGACTGCTCCATGTACAACTCCTCCTCAAGATCACCGTGGAGGAATGCCGTCTTCACGTCCATCTGCTCGACCTCCAAGTCGAAACTGGCTGCTAATGCTAGCACCACCCGAATAGATGAATGCTTGACGACAGGCGAAAAGATTTCATCATAATCCACGCCTTTCCGCTGACCGTAGCCCTTGACTACCAGCCTCGCTTTGTATCGAGGGCGAGTAGCATCATCCGTCTGCTTCACTCTGAACACCCATCGATTCTTCAAAGCCTTCTTGCCCTTTGGCAACCGCACCAGATCATAAGTAGAATTGGTGTGCAAGGAACTCATCTCCTCCTGCATAACCACCATCCACTCCTGCCTGTGTTCGTCTTCCATAGCCTCTGCGAAACTTTCGGGCTCTCCCCCGTCAGTCAATAGCACATACTCATCCGGCGAGTATCTCGTAGATGGTCGACGATCCCTGTTGCTCCTTCTCAGTGGAGCCACTGGTGCTGGCTGTATACCGACAGCCTCCTCCCCTTCAGGAACTGCCTCCCCGGTATGCTCATCCTCCTGAGGGACACCCTGACCACCATCAGCAGGCTGATGATCAAGGTTGGGAGCAACTCCATGTACCGGCTCCCCCATAACTGGATCCTCTACGATGTCCTCTGGAAACTGCTTGAAGCGAAATGACTCTAACTCAGGCAATTCCTCAGCCTCAGAAGGCGTCTCGGAATCCTGAGTGTTGGTCATGGTCTGATCCTCGACGAACACCACGTCCCTGCTTCTGTAGAGCTTTCCTTCCACTGGGTCGTAGAGTCTATAGCCAAACTCATCCCGACCGTAGCCGACAAAGACGTATCGCCTCATCTTCGGCTCAAGTTTGGTCCTCTCGTCCTTCGGTACATGCACGAAGGCTTTACAACCAAACGCCCGCAGGTGACTGTATGACGGCTCCTTGCCGTACCATACTTTGTCAGGCACATCACCCTGCAAAGGAGCACTAGGAGACAAATTAATAATATAAGCAGCTGTGAGAAGAGCCTCACCCCAATAACTGCCCGGCAAGTTTGCTTCTGACAGCAAACACCGCACCCTCTCCATCAGTGTCCTGTTCATGCGCTCCGCTACACCATTGAGCTGAGGTGTCTTTGGCGGAGTCTTCTGGTGTCGTATCCCTTGCTCTCTGCAATACGCATCAAAGGGACCGATGTATTCGCCGCCATTGTCGGACCGAACACACAACAACTTCTTGCCCGTCTCCCTTTCAACGGAGGCCTGAAACTCCTTGAAAGTAGGCAGCACCTGATCCTTGGTCTTTAAGGCATAGACCCAAACCTTTTTGGAACAGTCATCAATAAAAGTCACAAAGTAAGAAGCACCACCAAGAGATTTTACCTTCATAGGACCGCAGACATCCGAGTGAATCAACTCGAGCAACGCCGGCTTCCTCGAACTTGGGTGACTCTGGAAAGACACCTTACTTTGCTTTCCAGCCAAACAGTGCGTGCACTTCTCCAACTTTGTAGACTTGAGCCCCGGAATCACTTTCCTGTTCACCAAGTAGCTCAGCCCCTTCTCGCTGATATGGCCGAGCCGCCTGTGCCACAACTCGGTAGACGCGTCACTGACTGCGTTCACCTCCTGTGTCCCCTCTGCGCTCCCCTTCATATAGTAGAGACCGGACTTCTTGCTTCCTCTGGCAATCACCATCGAACCTCTGGAAAGCTTCCACTGATTATTCCCGAAGAGACTGAAGAATCCCTCGTCATCCAACCTTCCAACCGACACCAGGTTGAAACGGATATCAGGGACATGACGAACATCCTTGAGAACAAGAACCGCACCCGTCTTCGTTCTCAAATGCACATCTCCAATGGCAACCGCCTTCGACACATCTCCGTTGCCCATCTTCAACACGCCACAGTCGCCTGTCGTGTAAGTGGCAAACAGTACCCTATTGTGAGATACATGTGCTGAAGCCCCTGAGTCCACCAGCCAAGAATTGTCATCGCAGGCGAGGTTAGTAATGACCTCATCACCTACGACGATCACATCGCCTCCATGTACCGAGGCCGCCGCTGTAGTGTTCTCTTCTTGCTTCCCCTTGTCGCCCTTCTTCTCCTTCTTCCAAGCGAAACAATTCTGCTTGATATGGCCCTTCTTACCGCAATGGTAACACTCTAAGTTCTCGTACCGACCCTTGGACTTCCCCCTGCTCTTGTCTCTGCCACCACCTGGACCCCTGCTTTTGTCCCTTCCGCGGCTCTCTGAAATAAGTGCCTCTGAGTGGTGGGATGTGGATGAAGTGCCCTGAGAACGTCTCCGCATCTCTTTATTCAACACCCCGCTCTTGGCAAACTCCAGACTGACCACGCCCTCTGGAGCAGAAGCGATCATAGATACTCGTACGGTCTCCCACGAGTCTGGCAAAGTACACAGCAGCCACAGTCCCTGAACTTCGTCGTCGAACTTGACTCCTATAGAAGATAGCTGGTCAACCACGCCCTGGAAATCACTCAAGTGATCCGTAATAGACGCCCCATCCTTGTACCGCAGACCCATCATCGTTCGGATCAGGAACAACTTGTTTACCCCGGTCTTCTTCGCATATAAGGATTCCAGCTTATCCCACAACGTCTTTGCGTGCTCAATATTGGCAACGTGGTTGTACACGTTCTCATCAACAAACTGTCGTATGTACCCACACACCTGTATGTGCTCGAACTTCCAATCCTCCTCGGATTTATCACTGGACCTCTCGGTTGCAAACACAGGTAGATGCAGCTTCTTGACAAATAGCAAATCCTTCATCTTGCTCCGCCAATAATGATAGTTTGTGCCATTAAGGTTCACCATGCGCACCGGCTTCGCGTCCATCTCTCCTCTCTGGTTCCTCTGTCAACTCCTGACACCCTTTGAACCCAAAGCTCTGATACCACTCTGTTGGGAAAGAAGCGCGGAAACCTTTCCCCAAACCGGAGAGTACCTGCGAGAGGACCGAGCAAACAACGCACGAACCCAAAAACAACCACACAAAAACAATCACGCAGACACAGAGAATTTTTGACGTGGAAACCCTTGCGGGAAAAACCACGGGACGATCGGAGTCCAACCCTGAGAAGCCTCCACTAATGGAATAGAAGAATTACACCCTCTACAAACTCCTCCCGATCCAAATCGGATCCCCACAACACTCAGAGACAAGAACAATGATCACAAGGCTACGAAGAACGAGAACGACGAGTAGAGATTACCCGAAACACGATCTCCTTCGAAAACGACCTTCGATCCTCCGTCTTCTTCTCCGAAGTTGCAATGGCACTCTTGCCTCCTTCTCTCTCAAACTTGTGTTGTCCAATGCGATAATACGATAATGAATTAGGGATGAGAAAACTCAATATATCTCCCTAATCCCGTAACCAACCTGGACCGTTGGATTAAATCCAATGATGAAAACTCATCCTGAAATCCGCTTCAGCCCCCCGACACACAGAGTTCGACCAGAACTCTGTGTGGGGCAACCAGCACCTACTGGCCAAACCCTGGAACGGCCAGACCGAGTTCGGCCCGAACTCGCCATGGGACCGAGTTCGGCCCAAACTCGGATCCCCTGCTTCCAGCAGCTCCAGCAGCAACAGCAGCAGCTCCACGTCTACTTCCCGAGCTTCTTCGACACACGAACGGCGCTCGTCGCACTCCGGGGTCTTCTCCACATAGGTTGGGAACCCCACCCACTCCAACATATTCTTGCTCATTACTGTTACTGATACATACTTAGTACTATATAATTATTGTTTTAAAATTGAGTTACAGTTTTAACATTTCGTATTGCCTTTTTCTTATCGTCCATACAATATTAATTGTTTGCAGAAAATTAGTACAAGAAATGCAGCAAATAGAGCTAAGCTTGTAACCAAGCATACTTGTGGTACTAGATCTTTTGCTGAAGTGGAGGAGTCAATGGTAAATACATTTGTCCATTTTGTTAATTTTTTATTCATTTTAGCTAGTTGAGCTTTTAAATGTCTTGGGTTGTGGCAGAGAGATCCGATCACTGGTGAAAAGCCACCACCGGATGAGATTTGGCTTAAACAACATACCAAGAAAGATAAAGAAGGAGAATTACAGTGGTCTGATCCAATATCCAAAGAAGTTCATGTACGTACACATATAACATTTATTAGCTTAAGATTACATAGGTGAATTATTTTTATATGTTGATATCGTCAATAACATTCTTAGTAACTGATAGTGATTCATGTGTAGGACAAACTTCATGATCATGTCATTCAAATGATCCTGAATCTCAACTTACACATGATGAGATGTTGGTACAAGTTATTGGTCAGAAGTCTAGCTATTTTCGGGGTAAAGGAGCTGGAAAAAGACCACCAACGAAAATGACAAGATATCTGGATAACATACAAGAAGAAGTACAAAGGGCTGTTGAGTCGGCTAGAGAATCCATGATTGAAAGTGTAAAGGCTGAGGTGATGAAGAATTTGTAAGAAGAAATGAGAGCAAATGTCAGTGATGAACTCAGAGCTGAAATTAGGAAAACTGTGGAAGATGAACTCAAGAATGATCTTACAACACAGATTCAAAATCAATTTAATGCCATGTTTCAAGCACGAATGGCTGCCTTTTTAGGCTCTTCATCACAGTCTGCAGATATTTCAGTGCCTACAAATACAAGAGCTACAAATTCCGGTAAGTGTTCGAAACCAAGATACCTCCGATTTCTATGTCTATTTCTTCCATTTGATAGGTTAAATATTGATTTGGGGGTTGGAACTTTATGTGTGTACTGTTACATTTATTGTGTGGTCTGGTATCACACCTTACATTCAGATTCACCAATACCTTAGCATCAGTCGGGGGGGGGGGGGTCAGTTGTATAGATGTGAATTTGACTTTGGTTCGGATATTATAGAATGCATCAGTCCATTTATGCTTATTCCTTTGTAGCAGTTAATGTTTAGGCAGGGGATGAGCTCGGGTTGGTGAATTCATGAGTCTAGTCCCCCTACTAACATTGACCATGTCGAGCATACTTTTCCCATATCCACATCTTGCATTTTTCAGTGTACATCACCAAGAATGCAAGATGTGGTGTAAGTTAATAATGTGGAATTTGGAAATTTGCAACATCCAGTCAATTCACGAGTAACTGAGTCAAGATTGTAGGAATCTGATGCTGTAATTCCAGCTTATCCATAGCTTTTAGACAGTGTTAACAAAAAATGTGTCCAAGTATATGAACATAATCTTACATATATGATCTCAAGAAAAAAGTAAGAATGATATCAGTATCAGGAACCTACTACCAACAGAGTTTGGAGGTAACCAAACCTGGCAATCGCCATTAGTTATATGAATGGAACCCAAAAAACTGAGGTTCTTCTTAAACAAACTGTACTAATTGGACCTTCTGGAGAATAGTTTAGCAGATGTTTGTAACGATTTTGTACACAAGTTGGAATTAATATATACAGCTGCTCTCTGTTTCTTACCAAATTATTGTTCTTTTAAATATAACTCAACCTGAAAAAACTACGATACTTTTGTGTCAACCAAACCATTTCTGATGGTATGTCCATCTTAGATTTGTAGCATACCAATACGTTCGATGGTGGATAATGAACAAGGAATAATAGCTTTAACATCAATAAACAACAATATGTACTATATTCCTGTTATAGATAATGCATATTCTGTCAGCCAAAAACTCTTATATAGGTACGTCTAACAACCACGTTGCTGTCCTTGTGTGTTTTGGGGTGTCCATGCTGTATCTGACACAATGAGACACGGACATGGTAACGACTTTTGGGGTGTCCAGCTTTATTAAAGACAATCTCTCTTCAATAGCACTAAAAGAATTTTAAAAAATTGGGGTAACACAAAAACCATAAAATAAAATTGGGGTGAGAGAGGCTCGAGCTCTCGACCTCAGGATAACTCTTTAGCTATGAGACCTACGCGCTAGCTAACTGCGCCACCACCCCTTAGTGATTCAATTGTTTTGTTATTTTTATATTAAATATGAAGAAAACTAATCATTCAAGAATAACTTTAGAGGCACATATACACTGAAAACCCTTTCTAAACCATCAATTCATAGCTCCAGATATGGAAGTCCTCTCCCTCCCCCCATGAAACATTTGTCAACATTGTTCATAGAAAAGGTTTTAAAATTAGGGGCTCAGTAGAACATAAGTGATAAAAACAGTACTACTTATTGCACGCAAAATATCTGCGTCGGCTATTTTTAATCTATACAGAGAATCTGAGACCAGCAATCAAGTACTCGTTCTTAGCCACTGCAGCTGTATTTATCGATAAATTATTCAGTGGGTCTCAACAATTTTTTTGTTTAAGTTCTTGTGTACTAATTAAACTCTTTAGATGTACAAATGATATTCCATCTTTAACCCTTCATTGCATACAATATAATTCACTATATTACATGTCATGCACACCTTAACCCTTCACTGCACATGTTGCATTCTCTAATTATCCACCATTCTCACATCTCCTATCTTTTTTTTTCTGCTTCTTACCCAGGGTTATAGATCTCATCAAAGTGCTTTCTTGTGCAAACACTATTGATTTCTTCATGACAAACAACATGGTATGTGCATATACTCTGGTTTCTCTATTTCTTATGTGGGATGGATTTGGCTTTAATCTTGTGCATAAACTTTCTCAGAGTACTATATATATATGTACCTGAAGCATGTTCCTACAAGCAAAATAATTACTTTTTCCATATTTACTGCACTACAAAACCTATACATATAGAGAGCATCTAATTAATAGGCTCATGTGGAAGGTGTTTTTGGAGAGGTTATCCTCTTGACATCAGTCTTTTGCCTGATTCTGTAGGAAAGAAGACTCAAACCTTGAATTATCGAAATACCAAAATATGGAGAGAAAAAAAATAAAGTTTTTCAGAATGACAATTGTTTGACAAAACAATAATTTTTCATGATGAACAATATGATTCTGTAAGAAAATAATAACTGATTTAGCCAATCTAGATATTTAGCAAGTAGTAATTGTATTTCTTCGCTTCCACCCCCACCTTACAAACATGGACACTAATCTGAAGTACTGGGGAACAAAGATGGTTTTGGACACTACTGATACTATGTAGTTGCAATAACCAGACAGAGCCGAACTGTAGAAATAAGGGAACATAAAACTAACCAAATCACAAGATGTCAAACAATTCATAGAGGCCTCTTAGGCATAGTTATTTTCACTATCCGCTAATATACAGAGCGCAGAAAATCACAGAAAGTTCACATAAGTGTCTTCAGTACCATCATACGTTGCTCTGCTTGTAAACTTTCGTGTCAAGCACTTGTTTCCCACACATAGCACAGACACCTGTACCAAAGAAAACGGAAGCAACGAAAAATGTCCGAATAATCAAGAAGCAAAAGCTAAAACTATAGAGTAAGGTACTAAAATTGCTTTTAGTGCAATAAACCATAATAATTTAGTTCCTTGCCTTTAGAGTAGGCACATGTGTGGCAGTACTTGCCATCTTGGTAGACTTGTTGTTTGCAGATGATGCACTTGGTATTTCCGTAGGGTGTCCATCTGTGACATATGTGTTAGGTTGTCTTGTTTACCATGCAGTAGAAGTGGGGGTTTGGTTGCTAAGGAAAAATGTGTTGAAAACTTCACATTTGGGATGTTTTCAGTTGAATCAAGTTTGCTTGATTGTATCATCAAGTTGTGTCAAAAATCCTTTAGTTTATTTTGAAATTTCAGTAGAGAGTAACTTTAATGCTCTCTTCTCAACTTTGTAGTTCTTTTAAATTATTGTAGAGATGGTTTCACTTCATTACAATATTCGATTATTTTAGTTTCTTTGTTATTTTTTTTTACTTTACGAGTCAAAAGTTTTTAGGAAGGGCCTTTTTTGAACTTTTGCCCTGGGCATGAAAAAGATCAAGGCCGCCCCTGCAGATATTTTAGCCTTTATTCCAGTTATCCCTATTATTGTCATGAGCAAATTCATGAGTCCCATTGTGTTGTCCTTGGACAGTGAAGCCATTCCTATTTCTGTCCATCGATCTATATCCTTGTGTCTGCCCTTGCATAGCTTGGACAGCTGTATATATATATATATATATATATATATATATATATATACAGCTGTCCAAGCTGTATATATATATATATATATATATATATATATATATATATATATTTGTGTAATATTCTAATAAGTCTCTTTCTTTATTTATGCAGGTAATTAAAAATTGATCATCACCGGAGGCCACATATGCAACCAATCATTTTCATCATCAGGGCCATATATGACTAATGTTATTTTTGGTTTTATGTATTAATTAACTAGTTTGGATACTCTTTATGTTACAAGTAGTGGATATTACTCTTCATGTTATAAGTACCAAATTTTTGAGTATTAATATAATTACTTTTTCATGATTGATATAGTTGTTCTTCATCTTTAACTATTTTCTGATGTAATATTTAATGAGTGAGACTATGGTTGTTGATTGTAGCAGCATGAACCGAGTCCAATAGTTAATGCAATTGCATTATTTTTACTGTACCTGAGACTTGAACTTTGACTTGATATTTGACCAAAATAATGTTGGAGAGTTGACGTTTTGTTGCAAGGTCTTGAGAAAAGGAAATAAAATATTGATTAGATTTATAACAAATAAATAGTAGCCAAATTATTTGTCACAAAAAAATTCAGGTGTGATGATATTTACTAGTCACAAAATATACACTACAGTGATGACATTTACCTTCACTAAATATATTCATATATAGTGACCAAAATACGAGCGTTACTACAATTATTTACAGTGACGACATGTGTTTGTCACTAAACATATATGAGCGTAACTATAAGTGTTTATAGTGATGATACGTATTTGTCACTACATATATAAATTTACAGTGACAATAATAATATCGTTACTGAAAGTGTATTGTGATGTCCTACGCCGTCACAGAAATAATTTTTATTTTTTAGCTAAAAAATATGTATTTATTTTTAGTTACAATAAGATGCTATTTGTGACAAGATCGCTCGTCACTTATAAATTTTATAGTGACGCGATACGTTGTCACAATAAGCATACTATCCGTGACAAGGTTTAATCGTCAAAATTGAAAACTTTCTGTGACATCATCTTTTTGTCGTCACATATACCTTGTCACTCCCCGTTCCCAGAATGCGTATTTTTATACATGTACAACTCATGTGTATTTATTTAATATTTATCATGTATTATCCTGTATTTAAATTCCTTTAATTTCATGTTAATCAATTAATCTGCTCTTTAAATTTTTATGTTAATTTATTTTCTGTAATTATATTTCTGCACTTTATTTCCTGCTTTTATTCCCTGCCTTAGTTTTGCTTATTTGGGTTCGGGTTGGCTTTGGTAGGATCCCCTACAACCCGACCCATTGGACCCGGCCCAACTCCCACCTACCACCCCCTTCCATTTAAAGCCCCCATTCCCTTTCTCTCTCCTCATTACTCATTCTCACCATTACTCCTCTTCTTCTTCTTCTTCATTACTCTCTCCACCTACCAAACCGTAGGCAAGTACAACTTGCTCCCCATGAGAACCCATGTTTTTGTAGTTCATTTGTCTTCCTTTCATGATCCTAAGAGAGTTTAGAACTTGGCATTTTTCATTTCGAAGTCTTAATTTTTGTAGATCTAGAAATTAGTATTTTCGGATTTTGGTGGTCTTGATCTATCAAACTTCTTTGTTTGCAAATTTTGATGGTTCCATGTTGTAGAGAGTTTTATTCTACCCAATTTTGACCTTTGAAAAGTGGGATTTCGACTTGTTTTGGCCAAGTTATGGACTTTTGAAGCTTTGGGGTGCAACCATGGAGTTCTTGCTGTTTGGAGAAGACGGTGAGCAGTGTACGCTAGCTTTTTAGCTTGCGTCACTGAGCTGTGCGCGTTCTTTAGCACAGCGCAGTATGGAGTCCATACGCTGCCTTTTTAGGAAGCGTGTGTCTTGCATACGCTGCCTTTTGGAAGCGTATGTCGTATGGAGTCCATACGCTGCCTTTTGGGAGCGTATGACTTGCATACACTGACTTGGATGGTCAGGAGTCGTATGGAGTCCATACGCTGCCTTTTGGGAGCGTATGACTTGCATACGCTGACTTGGATGGTCAGGAGTCGTATGGAGTCCATACGCTGCCTTTTGGGAGCGTATGACTTGCATACGCTGACTTAGATGGTCAGGAGTCGTATGGAGTCCATACGCTGCCTTTTGGGAGCGTATGACTTGCATACGCTGACTTGGATGGTCAGGAGTCGTATGGAGTCCATACGCTGCCTTTTGGGAGCGTATGACTTGCATACGCTGACTTGGATGGTCAGGAGTCGTATGGAGTCCATACGCTGCCTTTTGGGAGCGTATGACTTGCATACGCTCACTTGGATAGTGAGGAGTCGTATGGAGTTCATACGCAGCTTGACTTGAGCGTAGCTAGACTTGAGCGTACGCTGACCCTACTTACCCTGGATCTTTTATAGCCCTGTATATTGATATTTTATTAGATATTTAACGTCTATTTTATATCCTTACGCCTTTTGGCATAAACTTGATATAATCATGATATGTTAATATTTCTGTTAAATATAGATTGTTACGTGGGATGTACCATGTGTCGTGAATTGAGTTATAGATACCCCGATTGACTGGAATTAAACCCTGAGAGCTGCAGACTCGACCCCACTGAATATTAGTTGACTTTCATGCCTTGTCACCATTGATAATGATGGTTATCTTGACTAAATTGATCATGCGTTCCTAGTTGGAACTAAGAGGCTGGCTAGTCGTCTTATTAAATTAAATGAATGAGACACGTTCATGTTATGAACTATTGTAATCGACTGGCTGATCCCGAATATTGACATATATGCACATGCAGGCTTCAATCTATTTATTTATTTATTTACTTATTTATTTTCTACAAAAGAAGCATGTGTACTTTATGGTCAAGGCATGATTACCGTGGTTAGATTTGATTGTTGCATTACGCTATGTAAGGCCTGCAACCTAACCACACTGGTATCGTTGTAGAGTTGTGCATATCGTACCCCGTACGAAAGTACTCATTTGAATGACCATGATCCACGGCATGGGATTTCACTCAACGTAGGGACTATTAAGTTAAATAAAATAATGATTGCATGGAGAGAATGGATTCCCGAGTTCTTACATGGCAGCCCCCTTGGGACAAATAGTACCCGACGGGCCGGCTGGTTCCCACAGATACTGTAAACCTGCCACACGGGCAGGAAACAGTATCTGCTTATATTATTATTGTATATTGTATATTGATGACGGGCATCCTGCTAGGACTCGTCTAAATCATGCATGGCGCACATGATTAACTGGATAGACTAGCCTTGCTTGCACATAGTAAGAACTGAGGAATCCCTATTGCATTAATTCCAGGATAACTTGGGACTCAAAATAGCAAGCCGTAGGATTTGATTGGCCGTTCAAGATGATTTGTTTGTGCACTGTACCTACTCTGTTACCTAACTGGGATGATCAGAATGTCAGGACATGACGGGCCAACTTCTGTCCTTGTTTGGTTGGGAGGTTGGTTCGAAGTGTCGTGATGTTATGAGAATCCTAGTGGCAAGCAGAGATCTATTTGTCATATTTTTCATTACTGGTTTTAGTTCTCATGTCGTGCTTCCTTGTGGTACTTGCTATTAGAGGTCTAACCTCTCTGGTTTTGCATGGCCAGATTTAGAGCCGGTCCCCGAGGATCCAGCTTACTTCTACCTCCAAGATGGTCAACACTAGAGGGATGATCGCAGGAGGACTCGAGTGGGTTTCTTACTTCCCCGCTCGTTTTGTTATTTACTTTATACCTTACCGTTTGGCACCGACATGTTAGTCGGATCGTCTTGTACTTACTTTTACATAATTGTAACTAAGTCAGACTGCAGCTGATAATAATTGTGTATACTTTTGCTACATCAATCTGGCTACATTTTGTAAAGCCAGATATCAAGAACATTTTGACAGAGCATTTGGGACGCCTTACTGCTTTATCTTACATGTTCCCTATTACTGTTTCTTGTTTAAATGATTGAGACAATAGATGTGAAGTGACCATAGTGAGACTTTCATGTAGTATGCACCCCCTCGTCTTTTAGACAGCATTGATCGTATTATACGGTATTCATCTACCCGTAATACGTAGCTGGCTGAGTCATTCCCCCGCTCTCCAGTATTCTGGTTCTGGGGCGTGATAAGGTTTTAGTGGTGGCCCATGCAGGTCTGATTTCAGACTTGTGGGGTATTTTTATTTATAGGATGTCTCAATCACACATGTTCCCCCTTGATCTCGTGATTTGTTGATTCTCAACTCCAGCTCGACATTCCAGTATCCTTTGACTTTATTGATCCTTCATGTCCGGTCGTTTGATTGTTCTCTTGTCCCTTTTCTTAGGGGCACTTCGTCCGCACCTGTCAGAGCTGGACAACAACAACATGGACAGCAACATGGACAACCTGACCATGTTGGTCAACAACAAGAGCCGGTACTAACTCAAGAGGCTATTCAAGAAAAGGTGATAGTAGAACCAGCAGTTGGACCGCAGTATCCGGATGTTCCAACACCACCAATAGTTCTACCTACCCCTGTGGAATTGGACACACCAGCCCTTCTGGAGATCATGAGAGGGATGATGGCTACTCAGCAATACCAGATGTTAGCCCAGCAGCGCATGCACGCTCAGTTACAAGAGCAGAATGTACTACTCAACCAAGGATTACAGACGACATTAGAAAGAGGGGCGAGGCCAGATTCAGAAGCGTCAGCCCGGTTTTGCCAGTACAACCCCCGCCGTTTCGAAGGCACGGAGGATGCCATCTCAGCAGATGCATGGCTTAAGGATATTGAGGCTATTCTTACAGCCGCTAAGGTGCCGGCAGAAGAACGTGTGGATCTAGTAAAGTTGTTACTTCAGGATCTCGCACGTGATTGGTGGAAAGCAGAGGAAGTAAGCATCAGACGTCCTATTGCATGGGATGATTTTACTGCAAGGTTCAAGACGAAGTACTATGGAGTTGTGGCACAGTTTGAGCTACAATAGAAGTTTATCAACCTCAGACAGGCTGGCAAGATTGTAGATGCTTACGCAGCGGAGTTCTGCAGATTGAGTAGGTTTGCCCCAGAGATGGTGGCGACGGAGCGCCAGAGGGCGATAAGGTTCCAGCAAGGGTTTCATCTTGAGCTCTTGCAATTGATAGAGGGGCACAACTACCAAACTTTTGACGAAATATTGACGGCAACCCGAAGGCATGAAATCACCATTCAGAGGCTTACGGCAAGGACTGGAGGTCAGAAGAGATCCCACAGTCAGATTGAAGGATGAGGGGGAGCAGCGCCCCGAACAACAGCACCATCCCCTGGCATTCGTATCCACGATGTGGCGATACGAGGGCCAGCACCACCACCCAAGCAGCAGCAACAGCAACAAAGGAAGAACCAGCAACCCCTGGCGGGCTGCACTTATTGTGGGAAGATGGGGCACACTAGGGATGTGTGTCGGACATTGAATGGACTATGTCTGATATGTGGAAATCCAGACCATCGGGTTACCACATGTCCCATGAATTCGAGGTCAGGAGGACCAGTGTAGCAGTTTCCTACTCTGCCAGCACCAGGGGCAGGACAGTATCGAGGACCAGCGGTAGCAGTGAGACCGTTGGCACAGCGCCCGTTAATGCCGCAGGCTCAGATGTTTCGGCAGCAGGGACCGCCGATGCAGCAACACCAGCATAGACCACCCCAGCATCATCAAGGCAGGGGCCAGCAGCAGCACCAGGCTAGGCCGCAACATGGGAACCAGCAAGGAGGTCGAGGGCAGGCATTCACACTGTCCTTGGAGGAGGCATTGGCATCGGAAGATGTTGTGGCAGGTAACATTATCGTCGCCTCATATCCCGCAGTAGCATTGTTTGATTCGGGAGCATCCCATTCATTTATATCTGCACAATTTACGACACGGCTAGGAATGGAGTTCGAGGCATTGCCAGGGAGGTTGAATATACTCACCGACAATAGGCTCGTAGGAGTTAGTAGAGTTATTCTAGCGTGTAGTATTGTAGTTTGCGGGCATTCCTTACCCGCCCAGTTGATAGAATTTTCTGTTGGAAATTTCGACGTTATCTTAGGCATGGACTGGCTGAAAGACAGTCATACGACAATAGATTGTCGTAGTGGGAGTGTATCTTTTGATATTCCAGGCATGAAGAGATTCACCTTAGTCAGATCAGAGGCAACTCAGCGAGGGCAGGAAGTAATAACGGCAATGGAAGAAGTTCAAGTTCCGAAGGTAGTTGAAGAATTTCTAGAAGTATTTCCCGAAGAACTTCCAGGTCTACCACCGGTTAGAGTTATTGAGTTCAGCATAGAATTGGCACCTGGGACTAAACCGATATCAGATCGGGTTTACAGAATGGCGGATTCGGAGCAGGCCAAGGTGTATCAGCACATAGAGGAATTGAAAGAGAAGAAGTTTATCCAAGCTAGCATATCGCCATGGGCAGCACCAGTGGTACTTGTGGGGAAGAAGGATGGATCATCCAGATTGTGTATCGACTACAGGAAGCTTAACGCGGCAACATTAAAGAACAAGTACCCACTACCCAGGATCGACGACTTGTTTGACCAGTTGAGCACAGCTAGAGTTTTCTCCAAGATAGATCTTCGTTCAGGGTACCATCAAGTGAGGGTTCGGAAGGAGAATATTCCCAAGACAGCATTCAGGTCGAAGTATGGGCATTATGAATTCTTAGTAATGCCGTTTGGTTTGACCAATGCTCCAGCAATATTCATGGATTTGATGAACCGCATCTTTATGCCGTACTTAGATCAGTTTGTCGTAGTATTTCTCGACGACATTCTTGTGTACTCTGCTAGTGAAGAGGAGCATGAAGACCACCTCAGGAAAGTGTTGTAGGTTCTGAGAGAGAACCAGTTGTATGCCAAGCTCAGCAAGTGTGAATTCTGGATGGACCATATTTCATTTTTGGGTCATATCGTATCAGGAGCTGGAGTAGCAGTGGATCCCAAGAAGGCAGAAGCAGTAGAGAGTTGGTCAGTACCCAAGACCGTAGCTGATGTACGGAGTTTCTTGGGATTGGCAGGATATTACCGAAGGTTTGTGTCAGATTTTACAAGACTTTCAGCACCCATAACCCGCTTAACACGGAAGGATGTGCCATTCGTTTGGTTGACAGAATGTCAGACATCATTTGAGAATTTGAAGCAGAAGTTGATATCAGCACCTATCCTTACATTGCCAGTTGGACCCGGTGGTTTTACAGTATATTGTGATGCGTCGTGTAAAGGACTTGGATGTGTCCTCATGCAGCGCGGGAAGGTGATAGCGTATGCATCTAGGCAGCTTCGGGACCACGAGAAGAATTATCCAACTCATGATTTGGAGTTGGCGGCAGTAGTATTTGCTTTAAAGTTATGGAGGCATTACTTATATGGTGACCGAGTGGACATGTACACAGACCACAAAAGTCTGAAGTACATTTTTACTCAGAAAGAGCTGAACATGAGGCAGAGAAGATGGTTAGAGCTGATCAAGGATTATGACGTGGAGCTTCAGTATCATCCAGGCAAGGCTAATGTGGTAGCAGACGCTCTCAGCAGAAGGGGCGGCGCATTTATGTTGACAATGCAGAAGCACATCTTAGAAGACCTTCAGGAGATGGGCATCGAAGTTATACTTCCTAATGATATAGGAATTCTGGCGAGTCTACAAGTTCAATCCGACTTGGTAGGCAGGATCAAGGCGGCCCAGTCACAAGACCCAAGGATTCAGAAGCTTAGGGCAGAATGTGAGTCAGGGCTCAGGAAAGAGATACAAATTCACGAAGATGGTACGCTTAGGTTTGGATCACGTCTATGTGTACCTAGTAGAGATATCAGACAGAAAGTTATGACAGAAGCTCATAGTTCTCAGTATTCTATACATCCTGGAGGGACCAAGATGTACCAAGATATCAAGCAACACTTCTGGTGGAACGGAATAAAGAGGGAGATAGCTAGATTTGTTTCCCGTTGCTTGGTATGTCAGCAAGTGAAGGCAGAGCAGCAGAGGCCAGCTAGATTATTGCAACCACTTCCTATCCCGGAATGGAAGTAGGAACACATCACAATAGACTTTGTGACCGGTTTACCGAGATCACCAAGTGGTAAAGATGCTATTTGGGTGATAGTAGATCGGCTTACAAAGGTAGCACATTTTTTTTCTTTCAGAGTAGGGCAATCTACAGAAAAGTTGGCAGAGTTGTATATGCAACAGATAGTCAGGCAGCATGGAGTCCCTGTCAGTATTGTGTCAGACCGAGATACCCGCTTTACATCACATTTCTGGAAGAGCTTACATCATAGTCTGGGTACCAAGTTAAGATTTAGCACGGCTTACCATCCGCAGACGGACGGGCAATCAGAAAGGACAATTCAGACTTTGGAAGATATGTTGCGAGCTTGTACTCTGGATTTTGGAGGATCTTGGAAAAGCCACCTGCACTTAGTTGAGTTCTCATACAACAACAATTATCAAGCCAGCATCCAAA
This sequence comes from Iris pallida, assembly GCA_029216955.1. Taxonomy (NCBI): domain Eukaryota; kingdom Viridiplantae; phylum Streptophyta; class Magnoliopsida; order Asparagales; family Iridaceae; genus Iris; species Iris pallida. Next base: position 9,798,894 of record JANAVB010017599.1, on the reverse strand, counting down.
TGGCACCATTTGAGGCACTATATGGTAAGAAGTGTAGATCGCCACTAGCATGGGATGATATCGGGAAAAGGAAGATGCTAGGCCCAGAAATGATTATCCAGACGGTTGAAGTGATTAGGGAAATTAGAGAGCGACTTCGTTTTGTGCAGGATCGACATCATCATTGGGCGGACCAGCATCGTAGGCCGCTAGAGTTTTCTGTTGGGGACCACGTGTTCTTGCGGATTTCACCTACCCGTGGGGTCATTAGATTTGGCGTTCGCGGGAAGTTGAGTCCGCGATACGTAGGCCCATTTGTTATTCTTAATAGGGTAGGCGATGTTGCTTATCGTTTGTCCCTTCCACCTTCGTTACGAGAGGTGCATGACGTATTTCATGTATCTCAGCTGCGAAGGTATGTATCGAACCCAAGCCATATCCTCGATCATTCAGAACTAGTTGTTGGTACCAACCAGTCTTACGAGGAACAACCTGTGTCTATCTTGCACCGAAGGGAGAAGATACTCAAGAACCGAACAATTAACCTTGTCCGGGTTGCTTGGGGTCATCACTCTTTGGGAGAGTCAACGTGGGAACGTGAGGATGATATCCGATCACGGTATCCACACCTGTTTGACTCACAAGGTATATCTTTTTCTGGGTACCTTGATTGTCTTGATTCTTCATGCTTATCACCTTATGGGTAGAATTGCTTGATATCGTAATATTGTTAAATATAGATATGTTACTTGCTATGGACATTGTAAAATGATTGCTTGATTAAATTGCTTGTACTTAGATTAGTTTAGCCCCGATGTTTCTATCCTACTTGGATTTGAAATTCCGAGGACGAAATTTTTCTAAGGAGGGTAGAGATGTCACTCCCCGTTCCCAGAATACGTATTTTTATACATGTACAACTCATGTGTATTTATTTAATATTTATCATGTATTATCATGTATTTAAATTCTTTTAATTTCATGTTAATCAATTAATCTGTTCTTTAAATTTTCAGGTTAATTTATTTCCTGCAATTATATTTCTGCAATTTTATTTCTGCACTTTATTTCCTGCTTTTATTCCCTGCCTTAGTCTTGCTTATTTGGGTTCGGGTTGGCTTTGGTTGGATCCCCTACAACCCGACCCATTGGACCCGGCCCAACTCCCACCTACCACCCCCTTCCATTTAAAGCCCCTATCCCCTTTCTCTCTCCTCATTACTCATTCTCACCATTACTCCTCTTCTTCTTCTTCATTACTCTCTCCACCTACCAAACTGTAGGCAAGTACAACTTGCTCCCCATGAGAACCCATATTTTTGTAGTTCATTTGTCTTCCTTTCATGATCCTAAGAGAGTTTAGAACTTGGCATTTTTCATTTCGAAGTCTTAATTTTTGTAGATCTAGAAATTAGTATTTTCGGATTTTGGTGGTCTTGATCTATCAAACTTCTTTGTTTGCAAATTTTGATGATTCCATGTTGTAGAGAGTTTTATTCTACCCAATTTTGACCTTTGAAAAGTGAGATTTGGACTTGTTTTGGCCAAGTTATGGACTTTTGAAGCTTTGGGGTGCAACCATGGAGTTCTTGTTGTTTGGAGAAGACAGTGAGCAGTGTACGCTAGCTTTTTAGCTTGCGTCACTGAGCTGTGTGCGCTCTTTAGCGCAGTGCAGTATGGAGTCCATACGCTGCCTTTTTAGGAAGCGTGTGTCTTGCATACGCTGCCTTTTGGAAGCGTATGTCGTGTGGAGTCCATACGCTGCCTTTTGGGAGCGTATGACTTGCATACGCTGACTTGGATGGTCAGGAGTCGTATGGAGTCCATACGCTGCCTTTTGGGAGCGTATGACTTGCATACGCTGACTTGGATGGTCAGGAGTCGTATGGAGTCCATATGCTGCCTTTTGGGAGCGTATGACTTGCATACGCTGACTTGGATGGTCAGGAGTCGTATGGAGTCCATACGCTGCCTTTTAGGAGCGTATGACTTGCATACGCTGACTTGGATGGTCAGGAGTCGTATGGAGTCCATACGCTGCCTTTTGGGAGCGTATGACTTGCATACGCTCACTTGGATAGTGAGGAGTCGTATGGAGTTCATACGCAGCTTGACTTGAGCGTAGCTAGACTTAAGCACGCTGACCCTACTTACCCTGGATCTTTTATAGCCCTGTATATTAATATTTTATTAGATATTTAACGTCCATTTTATATCCTTACGCCTTTTGGCATAAACTTGATATAATCATGATATGTTAATATTTCTGTTAAATATGGATTGTTACGTAGGATGTACCATGTGTCGTGAATTGAGTTATAGATACCCCGATTGACTGGAATTAAACCCTGAGAGCTGCAGACTCGACCCCACTGAATATTAGTTGACTTTCATGCCTTGTCACCATTGATAATGATGGTTATCTTGACTAAATTGATCATGCGTTCCTAGTTGAAACTAAGAGGCTGGCTAGTCGTCTTATTAAATTAAATGAATGAGACACGTTCATGTTATGAACTATTGTAATCGACTGACTGATCCCGAATATTGACATACATGCACATGCAGGCTTCAATCTATTTATTTATTTATTTACTTATTTATTTTCTACAAAAGAAGCATGTGTACTTTATGGTCAAGGCATGATTACCGTGGTTAGATTTGATTGTTGTATTACGCTATGTAAGACCTGCAACCTAACCGCACTGGTATCGTTGTAGAGTTGTGCATATCGTACCCCGTACGAAAGTACTCATTTGAATGACCATGATCCACGGCATGGGATTTCACTCAACGTAGGGACTATTAAGTTAAATAAAATAATGATTGCATGGAGAGAATGGATTCTCGAGTTCTTACATGGCAGCCCCCTTGGGACAAGTAGTACCCGACGGGCCGGCTGGTTCCCACAGATACTGTAAACCTGCCACACGGGCAGGAAACAGTATCTGCTTATATTATTATTGTATATTGTATATTGATGACGGGCGTCCTGCTAGGACTCGTCTAAATCATGCATGGCGCACATGATTAACTGGATAGACTAGCCTTGCTTGCACATAGTAAGAACTGAGGAATCCCTATTGCATTAATTCCAGGATAACTTGGGACTCAAAATAGCAAGCCGAAGGATTTGATTGGCCGTTCAAGATGATTTGTTTGTGCACTGTACCTACTCTGTTACCTAACTGGGATGATCAGAATGTCAGGACATGACGGGCCAACTTCTGTCCTTGTTTGGTTGGGAGGTTGGTTCGAAGTGTCGTGATGTTTTGAGAATCCTAGTAGCAAGCAGAGATCTATTTGTCATATTTTTATTACTGGTTTTAGTTCTCATGTCGTGCTTCCTTGTGGTACTTGCTATTACAGGTCTAACCTCTCTGGTTTTACATGGCCAGATTTAGAGCCGGTCCCCGAGGATCCAGCTTACTTCTACCTCCAAGATTGTGAACACTAGAGGGATGATCGCAGGAGGACTCGAGTAGGTTTCTTACTTCCCCTCTCGTTTTGTTATCTACTTTATACCTTGCCGTTTGGCACCGACATGTTAGTCGGATCGTCATGTACTTACTTTTACATAATTGTAACTAAGTCAGACTGTAGCTGATAATAATTGTGTATACTTTTGCTACATCAATCTGGCTACATTTTGTAAAGCCAGATATCAAGAACATTTTGACAGAGCGTTTGGGATGCCTTACTGCTTTATCTTACATGTTCCCTATTACTGTTTCTTGTTTGAATGATTGAGACAATAGATGTGAAGTGACCATAGTGAGACTTTCATGTAGTATGCACCCCCTCGTCTTTTAGACAGCATTGATCGTATTATACGGTATTCATCTACCCGTAATACGTAGCTGGCTGAGTCATTCCCCCGCTCTCCAGTATTCTGGTTCTGGGGCGTGACATACCTTTAGCTACGAAGGTATATGCAATGAGAGTAGGTCGTCACTGTACTCGTCACAGAATATTTATTATGACGAGTTTCACAACGTCTGTGATAACTTTACATGTCACAGAAACCATGTTTTCTTGTAGTGTAATATTTAAAATCCAGTATTAAGGGTTAATATGCACACGGTCTTAGATTTGACAATTTCAAACACAAAACTCAACCAATTTCTTTAAGAATTGAAACCTCGTGTATAAGATACATGTGCAGCGATGTAAACAAAACTAATAACATGAAATTTATATTTGAATTACGAATTTAAACTGGAAAAAGCAGAGAACCAGTCTCTGATACTGTACTGTATCAGAAATATTAGGGTTTTGAGAATTTAACATCAAAAACATATTAATATGCATTTAGATGGGTTGGTAATCAAAGTGTAGCATGCATACGTGTCAGACAAAGTGTCTGTGTCCACTATATATATTCTCATGTCCCAATATAAAAATCAAATTCTATATCAAGACCAACATTTAGATTCCTACCAAGATTGCAAAGCAGGTGATTGATGTAATCAAGACAGTTTTATTATTATTATTATTATTTAATACAAGATTAATAGCAAGAAGAAAATAGCAATAAAATCTGTTCTGCTTATCTGTTTAAAAGAAGAACCATTTTGAAACCAGAGCTATAATATCAAATCCAAGATAAGGTCTAGCAAAATCATCGATTCATTGTATTATGAAGAAACTCATAGCAAGAAGTTACACAAAGGTTTATAAAAAAATAGCTAAAGCTACTCCTAAGTTAAATAATGAGAAGCAAAACAAAACAAAACAAATAATAATTCTTTTTTTTGAAGGGCTGAAACAAAAGTAGAGAAAATATGTTCAAAAACATTTAAGGTACAATCTGATAATCATATGCGTCTATCCAAAATCATGGTGCTCTAAATCCTCGTCATACTAGTAAGCAAGGCTACGATAATCACAAAGTCCTCGACTTAGGCACATACCTCTAGAATCGTGATATTTAACATTTTCGCGATGCCGCTAGCTTCGCTGCGAAAATCTTAAATTCTCACACCCGAGAAATATATCCAAAATCAGACTATATGTCCTCACCATGCTGGCTAATGTGACTATAGAAGACTAGATTCCAAAACTTAGATGACCTAGCCCATATAATTTCATCTTGACAAAAATTAAATTAAATCAACAATGAATACCCAAAAATCAAATTTATCAACGAACATCAAGATTCAAAAATGAACAAAAATCCTTCAAATCATATAAATACAAACTCGGATGTCACAGCTAACATCAAGATTCAAAGTTCAACAATCATCCATCAAAATCAATAAATACAAACTCGAATTCAACAATAATCCATCAAAATCAAATTAAACAACAGAAAGTAAAGATAAATCAAATCAAGGAAAAAGAGTTTTCAAATCGAAGTTAAAATAAGATTTTTAAGGGTCGTCCCAGGAATCTCTCAAGGGATCCTAACTGTGATTGAGTACCTTCAAAATATATCCTAATCCTGCTGCAGGCTATAGTGGTACTCTAGTTCGAATACCACTACACAAACTCGACCTGCATGGGCCACCACTAAAAATGTGTCACGACCCACACCCTAGAGTGAGGGCACGAGACGTGGGTACGTCCAGCCTACGCCGCAGTGTCGACGGTAGAACGCTGTCCTAGGTCTCATACATCTAACAGTATAAGGCTAAGCAGTTTATACTCTCCGAATGGGGGTGACATAGCAGAATATAAACTCAATCACATCTAAGGTAGAGCATAATGGAAGATAGATAAAACATGAAATCCAAAAGAGATACAGCAGATAGAAGTCTAAGTGTCTAAGATACACCAACCCAGAAATACATCTCAAAGCTCAAATACAGTAATCCATAAAATAAATACAACTCAAGACAACTGAAAATAAGCTATAAGAAAACCCTAGCTATCTATACAACCTCTACTGTGTTTCCTCTAGGCTAGCAGGCAACCTCCAGGCTATCTGTAAAATTTGTCAACAGGTCCAGTCAGGACATGAGCGAGCACAGTACATCTCAACAAATCATAGCAGGTCAGGATATATAATCATGCTAGAGAGTAAGATACAAGATACTGAAGGAATAACATGATAAAAAGATAGAGACTGTAAATAAATAGCTACAGTATATAGAGAACTAACAATGCTAGCGATTCAGAGCACAAGATGGTTATGTAGACGGCACGATATTGTACACGAGTAATCTACAGAGGTTGTACACGAGTAATCTACTGGATTGAATACATAACCACTTCTACTCCCCCGCCCCAATCAATACACAAGGATCTAGTTAAGTTATGTTATTGTACATGAAGGTCATGTGAATACATGATTATACACGATTTCACACGTTTCGTACACGAATGTCACAAATACAAGGAGTACAAGATGTTCACGATAAAGTACGCGAACACAAATACCCGATGTATCCGCTAAGGGAATAACATCGCACAACAAGATCCATATAGTACTAATCCGTGTTTCCAATGTGTCAGCATCATGTAAAATAATCTAAAGCAGGAAATATACTCCTAATGCAGGATATGAAATGATCAGAGAATGTACTCACCTAATAACCTGAACAGCTGATAGGTATAGAGGTCCAAACTGAAGCCACAGAGTCCTATTTAGAGCAACACAGGTCAAGATGTATACGAGAGATGATAAATGAAATGTACAATGCATCTGCATGCTGTCTAGGTCAAACTAGACTAAAATCAACACTTGGTCATCTCTAGTCAACTATACTAGTCAAATTAGGTCAACTAGGTTAAGTCCTAGCCCAACAAGTCTAACAAATCTCACTAGGCCTAACCAAGCCTAGGCTAGCACTCACACAATCACAAGACAATGTGAACCACAACAATGCATAATATAAAATAGATAATATATAAAAATACATACCTTCATACATACATACATATCCACATTACATACATATTTATTTATATAGGCATATGTTTCATCATGCATATTTACATAGTTACATAGATATATATATTCATGCACATTTACATATATACTTTTATACCTTATATATGTTAACATTCATTACAATGTATTATATTTTACTTATACCTTTGATTGATTCATTCATTCATATATGACATTCATTCATGCATTTATATATTCATTCATATCCCATACGCATGCATATTTCAGTTCAGGCATTATATCCATTCACATATCATTAAGTTGCATACATATACTTATTTTTATTATATACATGTCATTCATGCATATTACATACTTACAACCATCTATACATTATATATATTGCATACAACATGTAAAAATAGAAGAGAAAAAAAGGGGGAAAAACTGAAAAGGAAAGGGAAGGGAAAGAAAATGTAAGAAAAAGGGAAAACAGTGGACATATACATGCTTGCATCAGATATTCTATATTACCATACATGCTATCATTGTATATTGTATTATATTATTTATATATTATGCATTCATATCTATCATTACATATAAACCTTGCATTCATATCTAGCATTCATTATATGCTTTCATGCATACATTGTATATCATTCTTTCATTCATGCATTTATGCGTTGCTTACATATATTATATTAATTGCATTCCTACATGCTTGCATTCAACCATATATATACATTAATGTAAAGAGGATATATATATCATATATATATCATTTTATTCATCTAACATATCATGTATTACATACTCTATATTTATTTAATATCCATACTACATAGGCTCATAGGTTACACAAAATGCATATATCGTATATTTACTCTTCTACTTAAAATCAATACTGTACCAATTGGACCTTTACTAAATTCTAGGATTAAAGTATGTTGTAGCCCTTCGTGTTAGCTTTTCAAAACTTTAAACGGATCGCATTTTCGTGTCCGGAAGCTCCCGAAATCGCGAAAATACCGAAACACGTTCGTCTTTCATACATGTGACACTCAAATAATTCTACAGAAAGTTACAGAAAGAATTTGGCTTATTAAAATATATATTTGGAAAGCTAACTTCGATATGGTTCTTTTAAAAAAACGGAAGATAAATCAGAGTTCTAAGCTAAAAGTTATAACATTTCTAAGTTTCTTTGGTTAATAAAAACGTGGTTGAATATTATGACGAATTTGAGTTATTTTGGACAAAAGAACACATATAGGCCAAGATACTTGGATACAAATATAGGTATCCAAATGAAACTCATTCTAACCATCCTAACTAAGATCAATCCACTCTCTAACCATTCTAAAACTGAATTTAAATATCTATTTAAACTATTATCATACATACATACACATGGGGTGTCCTAATTTGGGATCTATCAAGTAGGACACAAGACACATATCTAAAATCCTCAAGAGAGCTCCAAATGGCCTCAAATTTGAATCTAAATGGGACACATGCATGAGGATGGATCCTACGGATTTAAAACTAATTTATATGCAAAGGAAATCGATTTAGAGGATGGGTTTTACCTATTAGGAGTGGAATCCCAATGAAATCCTTTAGGACACGGCTCCGATACGAAGATTCCTCAAAGTGGACACTCCTCCTTGCACTCCTCTTCCAATCCTTGGTAGCACCCTTCCCTTGGAGAATGGGAATGATTGAGGGAAGGTTTGGTGAAGGAATGATTTGATTTGGAGATCAAATCAATGGGAAGGCTCTCAAAAATTGGGGAAGAACAAAAGGAAAATAAAAGAGGCAAGATTATAATGAATGAAATGAATCATTCTCTTCTAAAGGTAGCTGCCATAAAGAGTCCATTAGGGATAATGGGAAATGTCCTAATTGCCCCCTCTCTAGTCTCATATGGTTAAGTCTAGACTAGGTTCAAGTTTGGGGTCAAAATGATCTAGTTTTGAGTCTCTAACTTAACCATTCTAACATGATAAAAATTAGTTTAATTAATTAACTTAATGTTGGGTCTTGCGAGCCATGCTTAACTTAATATTGGGTCCCATCTAGAGTTTAAGCTACCCGGGTCACAATATAAGTCAGAACGAGACGAAACTCAAACCCGACTAAACAAATCCAATAAAAACAATATTAAAAATATAAAATTTTCCCAAAATATTAAAATATGAAAAATGACCAAAATTATAATACATTAATTTAAATATTATTAAAATAATCTAAAATTCACCAATTAATCAAAATCCTAAATAATTCAAAAGTCACAAATGACCAAAATACCCTTAGCCTAAAAAGTTGTAAATAGTCATTCTAATCACATGGTTAGGTCCCCATGGTCATGGTTAGTCTCAAGGCTCAACAGTTCTATAGTTCACTAGCTAACACATCAAAATTATAATTCACCAATTTTAAATAGTATTAAATTAATTAAAAAAATTCCCATAAATCATAAATCCTATTATTAAATAATAAACTTTTACAAAAGTTCAAAATTACCCTCATTTGGAAAACTGGATGTTACAATCAGCGTCTTATGGTAGGAGCCGACCTTCAGGTCATCAGATTGTGACACAGCTTTCTCGGCGGAGGAGAAAGAGGTCCCCAGCAGAGTCGCCAGCTTGTTTGCCATTAAAATCTTTTGATTACAAATTTTAATTACAAACAGAACAGTGTTAAAATGTAGGACTTAGATGTAGTCCTAGGAGTACACTTTTGTTTATCTGGGTCCCTGTGTCGATGGAGCGAGTGGTAATACATTAACTCCGTTGACGATCTGACGACGGTTCTCAGTTCTCTGAAGGTCTGAGTTGCTCTGGGTGCTGGAGCTTGCAGAGAGGAAGAAGATGTTGAGTGTCTGTATCTGTCTCTCTCACTGTGTGTGTGAAGGTCTCTGTCCATAGGTGTCTCTGTGTGTGTGGAAGAAGGAAATAATTCCTCTATTTATAGCTTGCAGGCTGGCTGCTCATGCACGCATATGTAGGATGCGCCTATACGTGGGGACGCCACATGGTTGAAGCTACGAGAGGCGCATGGATGATGCACCATCATTTGTGGGTTGAATCCTTCATGCTGCTTTTCTGGGCTGGCACGTAGCAAGGGAGAGGATCTTTCTGTTGCTGAGATCTTGGGTGATTAGTACCCCTTCATAGGCTGAATTGAGTCAAAGGACACGTGGTGCGTGTCCGTAGCTCAAAGATCTTGGATTTGGTGGAGGGTAATCTTATAGGATGCGCCTGGGATTGGGTGCATGAGAAGACTTTAGCTCGCAACATTCAGGAGTCACGAACCCGTTTGGGCGCACGGCTTTAGAGGCGCATGTGAAGCTTCAGTAGTGACTTGACCTCTGTCTTTAGGGATCAGAGGAAGGTCAGAGGTGCATGGCTCTTGAAGCGCATGCAGAGGTTTGGACGCATGGCTGCAGAGGCGCATGCGAATGGCTGGTCGGCCACGTGGCTTGTAACCGCCGTAAGAGAGTAATGATGACGCTGACGTCAGTGGCACTTCGTTTTCTGTAAAAGCTGTTGTTGCTCTGTCATCGAGGCATGTCTGCTGTCGTGTCAGACTTCAGCATTTAATGTTCTTTGACGAGTGATGGGCTATTGAGTGGGTGCATTGATCTGTGTTCCGCTGGGCGTATGGGTCCATGTTGATTAGGACGTATGCTTTGTTGGGCGCATCCATACAGGGCGCTTGGTACCGACGGGCACGTCTGTACGATGACCGGCACATCCATTTGAATGACGTATTTTTATTGGTTCGACTGTTGTGTTCCTCGAGTGCTTTAAATAGCCGTTCTTGACTTGGCTGAATTCGAAGCGTCAGGTTCATCACCATAAATGCAAATTCATTGCACGGGATTCGGAGAGCCCGCCACTTGGCACATCGGTTCGATTTGCCCGGCCTATAAATAGCAGTAAGGAGAGAATTTGCTTCTCGTTCTCTCACGTCTTCCCGAATGAACTTATTTGCTCGAGCACATTCTGTTGACAAGATACTCCCGAGGGTGAAGATGCGACGAATTGTCTTCATTCATGCACTCGAAGGTGACTGTTACATCCAAAAGTCGGAATCAAGGGCTTCTGAGGCAGACGGAAGGTGCCTGTTGCATCCAAAGATCGGGATGCTCAAGCCTCGTCTCCATTATGCTGGAAGAGCCGCAGATCGGAATTGTGGTGCTCCCATCTTCCTTGGGCATTAGAGAGCTCTTCCTCCTACAAGAGTGGGTGTTGCCCATTCCGGTTGTGTTGAAAGCTGCTCCTTTAGCTGCGAATCGGAGGTGCGGTGCTCTCCTCTTCCATGGGCTTTGGAGAGCTTTTCCTCCAGCTAGGGTGGGGTTGATCTTTCACCCTTGTTCTGCTCAATAAATGCTTCATTAGTCGAAGCACTTGATCGGGTCGAAGTGGAGCGCATATGCTGAGACTTCATGATGCGCATAACTGATACTCTTAAGAGATGCGCCTGACTGAGACGCTGAAATAGACATGCCTGACTGAGACGCTGAAGTGATGTGCCATACTGATGATGCGTCTGGCAGGAGGCGCATGGCAGTTTGCTGCGCCTGGCTGTAGTCTAAGTATTCTTTCTTTTTGTAGAAATTCTCCTTTATAAAGCCTTTTTTAGACATGTAATAGACTTT
>JANAVB010017599.1:9729911-9782411 GCA_029216955.1 Iris pallida | reverse complement strand
CAATGGAGATGGAACCCCCCTCATGGTCGGCCACTTAAGCCCTATTTGGGTCAATGGAAAAAGTCTAAGAAGTCCCCTAAGTTGTCATTTGGCTAAACAAATTGGAATGCAAGGGTTTGGGGTCAATTTGGTCAAAGCTCTAATCTCTAATTGAACTAAATGGTCATATGGGATTTGTCTAATTGTACTAGCCTAATGAGTTGGGTTTGTAAGCCATTCCTAGATAATCCTTGGGTTCCGACTAGTGTCTATACTAACCGGGTCACTAACTCAAATCAAAATCTAGACTAGCCCCTAACCCGACTAACAAAACTCAAATAATCCAATTATTCACACAATATTCTTAATTAATATCTACAATATATAATAATTTGTAAAATGACAAAATTAACCTCATTTTTTAAAATAGGCAGTTATATTTTGGCAGAGGCGCAGAGGATTGAGGAGGATCTTGATCCTAGGACCAAGAGGGGCCGACACATTTGGGGTGAATCACAATCCTGGACCGACAAAGCATTCACAGTTTCAGCAGAAGACTTTCCAGTCGCAAAAGTCGGCTAGAGCTTCTGATCAGCAGCAGAAGAAGTAGATGTATCCAGCAGTTATATGTAACTACTGTACTAAGTCAGGACACACTTGGGACCACTGCAGAAAGAGGCTGGGTTTATGTCTGTACTATGGATCGGGCACCTACCAACTGAAGGAGTATCCCATGTATCGTTCTGATCCTGGGGGTGCTCCTACCCAGCCAGTTAGGCCATTGGTGGTGCAGCAACAGAAAGGACCTCTGCCCACTCAGCAGCAACGCTTTGCCCCGTATCAGTAGAGGGGAGCACCTCAGAAGGGAAAGACCTTCGCCATGACTATTGTTGAGGAGACAGAAGCATCTGGAGATGTGATTGTAGGTTCTATTCTTTTAGATTCATATCTAGCTATTGCTTTATTTGAGTCAGGAGATACACATAGTTTCATATCTTCAGCATTTGTGTTCAAACACAGTATTATAGCTTTACCTTTAGATAGAAACTGCAAGATCATGACTGGAGGAGGTATTCTTTTAGTGAAAGATCTCTACCTCCAGCGTCACATAACCCTAGGTGGAAGGGAATTGCATGTTGATCTACTCATAATGCCACTTTCGAGTTTTGACATCGTACTCGGAATGGATTGGTTGGGTAGCAATTATACTTCTATTGATTGTCATCGACGATGTATAATATTCAGTCCTCCAGGGAAGCCTGTATTTGAATTTGCTAGTGGTATAGTGGAGCAGAAGCACGATATTTTGCATGGAGCTATGGTTGAAGACAAGGGGTTGCCTCACCCACTTAATACGGAATTCTTGGATGTTTTCCCAGAGGAATTACCATGATTGCCGCCTGATAGAGATGTAGAATTCTCTATAGACTTAGTTCTAGAAGCTGAACCGATAGCTAGAAATTTCTTCGGAGTTAATAATCTTGAGTCGGTAGAGCTGAAGAAGCAGTTTGATGAATTACTTGAGAAAGGATTTATCAGATCAAGTTCATCACCCTGGGAAGCTTCGGTATTATTTATGTCGATGAAGGATGGGTTAGTACATATATGCATTGACTACAGGGTTTTGAATAGCCTCACTATCAAGAATAAATACCCACTGCTGAGGATCGACGACTTATTCGATCAGCTGAGCGGTGCCAAGGTATTTGCAAAGATAGGCTTGAGGTCTGGCTATCGTTATGTGAGAGTGAAGAAGGAAGATATCCAGAAGATTGCATTCAGGAAAAAGTATTGCCAGTACAAATTCTTGGCGATGCTTTTTGGGTTGACCAATACACCTGTTGTCTTTATAAACTTGATGAATAAGGTATTCCACCAATACCTCGACAAGTTTGTTGTGGTATTCATTGACGACACCCTGATATACTCGAAGACCCCTGAGGAGCATGAAAATCATTTGAGGATCGTGTTAGAGACTCTCCGGAAGGAACAGCTTTAAGAAAAACTCTCGAAATACGAGTTTTTCCTGTACAAAGTGGAGTTTCTCGGACACGTGGTAACTGGTGAGGGTATTTCAGTAGATTCGAAGAAAATTATTGTTGTTGAGTCTTGGACCACTCCGAGTTTAGTAGCTGAGATTCGAAGTTTCTTGGAATTAGCTGGATACTACAGAAAGTCTATGAAGGGCTTCTCCCATATCGCAGAGCCGATGACTAGGCTTACGCGGAAGGCTGTGGAGTTTGTATAGTCAGATGAGTGCCAGGCATCCTTTGATGAACTGAAAAAGAGATTGACCTCAGCACCCATTCTTGCTTTGCTATTAGGGACTGCAGGTTTTACTATATATAGTGCTGCCTCAGTAAAGGGTTTAGGTTGTGTACTGTAGCAAAACACAAAAGTTATTGCTTATGCTTTAAGACAACTATGATCCCATGAACAAAAATATCCCACTCACGACTTAGAGCTTGCAGCATTGATCTTTGCTCTGAAGTTACGAAAACACTACCTCTATGGTGAACGTGTGGAAATAACAAAAGTCTGAAGTATGTATTCACCCAGAAGAAATTGAATATGAGGCAGTGTAGATGGCTAGAGCTGATAAAAGACTTTAATATCTTATTACAGTACCATCCTGGAAAAGCTAATGTGGTAGCGGGTGCACTTAGCCGTTATCTCGTAGCTATGTATCTGACGTTGGATCGACATCTGTTAGAAGACCTGGATAGCCTGGGCATTGAGATAGCGATTCCTAGGATCGAGATTCAGATAATGGGCATACAGATTCAGTCTGGGAAAATGGAAAGAACCAGAGAGGCTCAATACCAGAATGATGGCTTGAGGTTTATTCGAGTTCAGGTGCAGGCTAGATTGACTGATGACTTTTCAATTATTGAAGATGGTTCTTTGAGGCATAGGACCAGGCTCTGTGTACCTAGTAGTGATCTACAGGAAGAAGTGATGTAGGAAGCTCATCGCTCTCAGTATTCTATACATCCTAGAGCTACCAAGATGTACAAGGATTTGAAAGATCATGTCTAGTGGTATGGAATAAAGCGTGAAGTGGTATGCTGCTGTTCTAGATGCTTACTGTGCCAGTAGGTCAAAATTGAAAGGGAAAGACCAGGTGGTTTGCTTCGACCAATGCCTATTCTGGAGGGACATATCACTATGGATTTCATTTCTGGACTTTTGCGTACTCCTGGTGGAAAGGATACGATTTGGGTCATTGTTGATAGATTGATCAAATCGGCCCACTTCATACCATTCAAAGTAGGATTGTCTATAAAGAGGCTTGCCGAGTTGTATGTTAGACAAATTATCTGATTGCGTGGGGTACCTATGAGCATTGTGTCTGACAGAGATAGCAGATTTATATCTCACTTCTGGAGGAGCTTACAGGCTAGTTTGGGCACTCAGTTTAAATTCAGTACCGCTTATCATCCTCAGGCTGATGGACAGTCGGAAAGGACTATTCAGACTCTGGAGGACATGCTTCAGACGTGTATGCTAGATTTCAGTGGCTCTTTTAGAGGATTATCTACACTTGGTAGAATTTTTATACAATAACAGCTACCAAGCCAGTATTGAGATGACTCCTTTCGAAGCCTTATATGGACGAAGGTGTCGCACCATTGTCTTGGGATGACGTGGGAGATCGAGCCTTATTGAGGCATGAGATGGTTACTGATGCTGCAGAGAAAGTGAAGCAGATCAGGAAGAGACTTCATGTGGCTTAGGACAGGCAGAGACATTAGGCTTATAGCCACTGAAGACCGTTAGAGTTTGAGGTAATTAGTTTAGATTTTAATTTTCTTCTAGTTATTAATTAAGATTTATATTCAAAGTTTTGTTTTAATTCCTAGATGAGAGATATGGTATTCCTGAGGATTTTCCTAACACGTGGCACTGTCCGCTTTGAAAGAGGCGGGAAGCTTAGCCCTAGATTCATTGGGCCTTTCAGCATTCTTAAGAGGATCGGGGCTATCGCCTACCGACTTGACCTACCAGCTACTTTGGAGGGTGTGGACAACGTGTTTCACGTGTCGCAGCTGAGGCACTATATTTCTGATCATGTGATTGACCATTCAGAGGTTAGAGTGGGTCCTACCCTTAAATTTTAGGAGGAACCTGTTGGGATTATTGACCGTCGGGAGAAGGTGCTGCACAACCAGACAATTCCTCTCATCCGAGTGGCGTGGAGTCATCACTCTCCGGGCAAGTCGACTTGGGACCACGAAGACGAGATGAGAGAGCATTTTCCTAGCCTTTTTTTAGTGATTGTATGTTTGCTAGTTCGATCTATGTTTGAACGAATGTTCTAAATTTTGAGTACGAAATTTCTTTTAAGGCGTGTAGACTTGTAACTACCGAATTTTGGTAATTCTATTTGGGAAATCAATATTGAAGTTTTGGGAATTTATAAAATATTTTATTCAATTATTGTGAATCACTTTTAATTTTTTGTTATTAATTAATTAGTTATATTTTAGGATATATTAATAATTATTTTTAATTACTATTACTAAATAATTGGTTACATGCTATTTCAGAAATTGTTTATTTCAAATGGTGGATTGCTGGTATCAATGTTTAATTATTTATGTTGCTTACCAAGCCTTTGGGCTGGATTGTGGGCTTTTTGGGTTTGGATTAGGTAATTAGTTGGTTAGCCTAATTAGCTGTTAGATTAATCCTAACTAGTGTTTAGTAGCTTGCTGCCAAAATTAGCCAGAAATTATTTATAGATTAGTTAGGGCTGTTGACAGCCAGTAATGTTACCCCTAGATCTGGTAGTTATTACAAGGCTGCTACTAGCCTTGGAGAGCACACAACTTTATTCTTAAATAATAGGTTTTCCATTATTTTATTCAGCCATTACATTCTCTCTCTCTCCTCTGTTACTTTCTCTCTCTCTCTTATTGTTCCTGGCCGAACAAGCCATTGACCGCCGCCGTGCCCGGCCAACCTCCGACCTCCTCATGTTCTCCCCAGCACTTCCCAGGCCACATCACTACAGCCACCGATCAAGCTACTGTCTCCGCCCGCTTACATCTCCACCCGACCCCGACCTACACTCTACCGCCTCCATAATTACCACCAGAACCACCTAGCCTACAGCCTCACCAACACAACCAGCCGATCACCCGTCCACCACCGTCAACCCACTGCCTCTACCACGACCACAAACACCCTTCCGCCCTCACCAAGTCACCTGACCCCCTCGTTGTCGTCCTGACCTAGTTGCCACCGATTCTCCGTCAGCCGCCTCAGATCTACTAGAATCTTAAAGATCTGCTCGTACTGTGCCAGTCTCGAGCAGACCTGAGCTTCTCGACTCCAGGGATCTCTCGTGTGGCCATCATCTTCTTCTTTCCGACCGTGTCACCTCTAGCAGTGGCCGAGCTCGATCGTGTCTGCATCCTGTGTCCTCCTTCTGTGCCGTGACCGAGCCGGTGAGTGCTCACTCCATTCTTCTTCCTCCTCTTCTTTAGGACTCTTCTGATTTGTGTGTAGAGAAAGGAAGTAAGAGAGAGAGAGCTTTTGTTTCTTTCCTTGTCTCTCTCTAGCTTTGGTTATACTTTAATCAAACGATCACTGGACCCTTCGATTGTTGAGAAGAGATGTGATTCTCTCTCTCTCTCTCTCTCCCCTCTCTCTCTCTCTCTCTCCCTCCTCAGAGTACACTCCTTTATTCATTTTAATGGCTACTTTATCTTTTCCTCTCCTATCTAGGAGATGTGCTATCACCATCCAGTGTGTTGTCCCTTCATGACCGAGGAGTCACAATTGACTCCTTAATTTTCGAAAAACCCATTTAATGGGTGGTCGGTTTGGTGTATTGAACATATGGATTTATAATGCTTTGTTATAATATAGAAAGTGCACCTTTGCTAGGATTTGTATAATTAACGATAGGTGCACTTTATGATTATTAGTAATGTATAGTAGTATATGTACGCATAATTGTATTATTACTACATGGATATGTATAATAATTATTTTTAGTACAAATGTGTAATAGTATATGCATGTATATTAGTAGTATTAATATGGTGATAATTATATTAGTTAATTATTATCAGTATAGTATATTTGTATGCATGTATAGTATATCAGGAATAATATTATTTTGGGTAATCTTACTACCCATATTTTTACCTAAAAGTATTTTTACCAAATAAGGGTTAATATGCCTTCAAAGTGTTTGATGAGTTAAATCCTAGTGCTAAGTTAGGGTGTTTGGTTAGGATATAGTTTAGTACCAAGGGTTGGCTCAAGCCTTGTATTTATAGCAGCAAGGGCATTTGTCCTGGCCTCATAGGTAGCAGCAGCAAGGTTTGCAGCCTTGCATTGCATATGGCAAGCACAGCATGCAGGCAGCCTTAGGATTGCAGTAAGCAGTGTAAAGGCAACCGCCATGCTTGGCATTGCCTTATGGCAATTGGCAGTGGCAGGACTGTTTGCTCATGCCCTGGATTTGTATTTTCAGCAAGGGGCATGAGGGGCAGGGGATTTACCCCTTGGGCAGGGTTGGCTTGGCCTTAGGCCACTGAGAGACTTCCTTAGTGTGAAACATTGATTCACACTTGGGTCTTGGGTAGGGGTATCAGTGAGGGATATGTATATATATATATATATATATATATATATATATATATATATATATATATATATATATATATATTTTTAGGGTTGGCTTGGCCTTAGGCCACTGAGAGACTTCCTTAGTGTGAAACATTGATTCACACTTGGGTCTTGGGTAGGGGTATTATATATATATATTTTTTTTTTTGGGTAGGGGTATTATATATATATATATATATATATATATATATATATATATATATATATATATATATATATATATATATATATATATATATATTTTTATAGATATATATATATATATATAAATATTTTTTAAAATATATATATATATATATATATAAAAATATATATATATATATATATTTATATATATATATATATATAAATATATATATATATATATTTATATATATATATATATATATATATATATATATATATATATATATATATAGAGGAAGGATCAAGATCCCCACACTTTTTGCATCCCCATGCATCCCCCCTATTTGCACCGTTAGATGGTGTTTTAAGTCATCTAATCTTAACCGTTGATTTACCAATGGTTAAGATTAGATGACTTAAAGCACATCCAACGGATGTGAACATGGGGATGCATGGGGATGCAAAAATTGTGGGGATGCCTATCCTTCCTCATATATATATATATATATATATATATATATATATATATATATATATGATTTTAGTTATCCTTGTCTTAAGTAAGTAAAGGGCCTTGCCTATCAGCCAATAGGATTTGAATTACCGACTCTAGGTAATAGGATTCCTAGTTTAGGGTATGGTTTGGGGGATACCAGTATAGATAGGGTAAGGGTTTTCTACTATAGGGTAGTATATTTCCTTTGGAAGTAGGTAATAGAAATTACCTAGATTATCTAAGGTAATAGACTTCCTAGGATATATAAGGAGTGTATTTATATATGTAGATATATACATGTATATGGTAATAGTAGGCATAAGAATTCCTAGACTAGGGTATCTAGTAGGAATGACTTGGCATAGTTGACTTGGTTTGACTTCCCTTGACCTAGTTTGACCTAGACAGTTGACCAAAGTTGACCAAGAGTTGACTTTGACCTAGTTGACTTAGAATCATGTAGTTTGTATTGCAGATTTTCATTATTTTAATTTGAGTACTTAAATAACCTATTTTACTCTAAATAGGACTCTGTGACACCAGTTCGGACATCTATTTATATCAGTCATTCAGGGTGACAGGCGAGTATATTCTCTGATCATTTCATATTTGTCAGGACTTATATTCTTGCTCTAGATTACTTTACTTGATACTGGCACGATTGTTATCACAGATTGGTACTATATGGATCTTCTCTTGCGATGTTATCTCTATTGTATTCAACAGATACATATTGTGATGTGTGTTTCACGAACATATTGTATTTATTGTACACCCCTATTCATGTATACTCATTGTGCATCTTGTACTCTCATGATCACATGAGCTTCATGGAGAAACTATTGTATAAGGTAGCGTAACTGGATTGGATCCTTGTGTATTGATTGGGGAGGGTGAATAGGAAATGGTTATGTGATCAACATCCCATATTGTACAAATATTATATGCATCCATTGTATACTCATGTATGATGGAGTTACATACTGTTATTGTATAACCTAACCCGTTTACATAACCATATTGTGCTTTACATCACTAGTACTTGCAGTTTTACTTATCCTATATATATATTTTCAGTTATAAATTCTCTTTCGTTTTCATGTACATCTTCTTACAGTTCATGTATCTAACTCTTTTGCATTCTTTATATTTCCTAACATGTAATGAACTGCATGAGAATATTGTGCTCGTTCCTGTCCTGACTGGACCTGTTAAAAATATTACAGATGATGATAGTGACTGCCCTACCTTCTATGGGGCACATGAGGGTGACCTTCAGGAGTCCGAGGAGCATCTAGCTCAGTAGAGGGTGCCTAGTTAGTCTAGTATTTATTGTTTTCAGTTTGTATCGGATTGTTCCGATTGTTAGTCGAGACTTAGTTATATTTTAGGACTTGTATTTATTTGTGTTGAACATCTACTTTGTGTGGTGTGATAACTCTATTTATATTCATTTCCTTTCTTTTATCTGATTCCATATCGTGCTCTATCTTCCCTAGACTTGTGATTGACATATAGAGTTGAGATGTTATATTATACCTCCGTGCGGAGATGATATGTTTATATCATATTGTTGTTAGATGTTATAGACGAACTATACAGCGTTCTACCGTCAATACTGTGGTGTAGGCTGGACGTACCCACATTCTTAAACCCTACCTCAGGGTACGGGTCGTGACACATTTTTGTGGTGGCCCATGCAGGTCTATGTCGCAATTAGTGCAATCTCGTAATGGTGCTCGACTTGGAGTACTAATTACGAGCCTGCGACTAGGACATAGGATCTAGGATATGATAGGAGTTACTCAATCACATTTTAGGAAAATTTTGATCTTTTGACTATCATGACAACTCTTCTTGCATTTGAATTCAATTGTCCTTCCTTGATTTTCCTTATCATGTGACATATTGATCTCCTTGTTTCAATTTGTCCTCAGGATGACGATTACTCGCACTCAGACAGCAGGATCTAGTATTGTTCCAGCGAGGTCCGATCCAATAGGACCTCCACCTCCGGCTATGGGAGTAGCAGTCGAGAGAGCTGCCACCTCAGTTCCTGCCCTTCAGGCAGGAGTAGCAGTGACTGTTTCAGGAGGTCTTCCACCTCCAGCTGCGGTACCGGCCATAGTCATTCCTGAAACTCTTCTACCGCCACCTCCCCTACCAACAGAGGCATAGCAGATGATGGCCCTTCTACAGCAGGTGATGTAGACCCAGAGGGCCCAGGCAGAGGCACAGCAGCATCAGGCTGACGCATCCCACCGCCAGGCAGAGGTACTACGACAGAGTATGGAGAACTTCCAACAGCTGGCGATGACAGCAGTTGAGAGGGTAGTCTCGGATACAGTTCAGGGTACCCCAGTTCAGCAGCAGCAGAGTCAGAGGAGGCCTGGCACATGTCTGGATTTCAGAAAGATGAACCCGAGGGACTTCAAGGGTACCGAGGGTATCCTGTATGCAGATGACTGGTTGGAGGATGTCCAACGGAGCTTGGAGTTAGCAGAGGTCCCGAAAGGACTTTGGGTGATGTCTGCGGCTAGCTAGTTCTTTGGCATCGCTTTGACGTGGTTCCGGACAGACCCTCAGGTGTCAGTGAAGGGTATATCATGGGAGAACTTCAGGCGGCTCTTCAAGGAGAAGTTCTACCCCGATGTGGCTCTTACAGCTTTGGATGCCTAGTTCGTCGGATTAGGGCAGGAAAACTCGTCAGTGGACGAGTATACAGCAGAGTTCTTCCATTTGAGTAGATTTGCTCCAGACCTGATCCAGAATGAGGGGTAGAAGGCCCGCAAGTTTAGAAGAGGCCTTATTCATGCGGTTCACACTCGTACTTCTGGACGACGCGATGCGACCTTCGAACAGATACTGATGGAGGCACAGATAGCTAAGGAGGACTTCACCCTCAAGCCGAAGAGGGGCAGTGATGCCTTAGGGTCTAGTTCTAGTACAGGGCCAGTCAAGCGCCCTCACATCCAGCAGAGGCCAGTTCAGCAGCCGTTTCAGGGCCAGGGGCATGTACTTTACCAGCAGGTATCCAGGCAGCAACAACACACTACATGTGACTTCTGTAAGAGGCAAGGTCACGGATGGGATGACTGCAGGAAGAGGTAGGGCCTGTGTTTACTTTGTGGTTCAGCAGAGCATCTGTGTAGGGATTGTCCCAAGAACAAGGCACCAGTGACTTAGGTGACAGCAGGAGCTAGGGCTCCGATAGGGCAACAGAAGGGACCACCATTGCAGACTCAGCAGCAGAGGGTTATCCAGCATCAACAACAGGCCAGGGGAGGCCAGCAGGGGCGAGATTTCGCCATGGCAGTCGAAGATGCACAGGCAGAGGGAGAGCTGATTACAGGTTCCAATCTTTTCGATTCCCTTTCCGCATTTGCCTTCTTATAACTGTCTTGAAATTCGATTCTATCTGTTCCTTGAAGGTGATAAATTTTGTTCGGATAGTTCATTGTGATTTATTTTCTTCTGAGATAAGTCGTATGGGCTAGGTCGCCTCGATTATGGGATCTAGAGTCTTCTATAGTTATGTTAGCTGGCATAGTAAGGACATATAGTCAGATTTTGGATGTATTTCTCGGGTGTTGGAATTTAAGGTTTTTGCGACCAATCATGCGGTAATGCGAAAATTTTAAATACCATGATTCTAGAGGTATGTACCTTAGTCGAGGACTCTGTGAATATTGTTGCCTTGCTTACTAGTATGACGAATATTCTGAGTATCATGATTTTGGACAGACGCATATGATTATCAGATTTTATCTCAAGAAGGTTTATAAAATATTATTCTACCTTTTTAATTCAGTCTTTTTCAAAAAAAAATTGTTGTTTGTTCTTCTTCAATTAACTTAGAGTATGAGTAGTTTTAGTTGTTAGTATAATCCTTTGTGTAACCTCTTTTGATATAAATTTTTTCTAAATATAATGAAATTGATGATTTGTGTTAGGACTTTTTGACTTAGAAATGATAGTGTACTTCTGACCTTAGAATGATGACCAATATTGTAGCCAGTTTCCAGTTTCACATAAGATAATACTGCCTAATAGCCCTGATTGATTCATTATTTTCCCTATCTTTCCAGTCTGGTACTCATGACCATAGTCTGTCCCACTCAACTTTTTCCCTTGTACTACTTTTGCATCACAACTTTCGGTCCAATTTAGGCCATTCGACCATTCCCACTTAAATTATGATTATCATATGAACATTATCGTGACTTTTAATTTAGGAGCACAAGACTAGTTGTTTTCTCAAAACCGATTTCACATGCATGACCTAAACATGACACCCTACACCTATGACCTTCGTGTCCCACTTGGACACACCATCTTGTGCTTTATTTGCTTCACACGACTTTCCTGACACAAGATCCCATATTGATTTACCCCACGAAGTCGCTTTTATTTTCGACTCGAATTAGGGACACCTTTTCAACGTAAACCTGTCGAGCCAAATTTTGGATATAACCCATTTCAAGCCTACTACCCATATTTTACTTGTTGATCTTGTGTGCTGCTAGGAAGAGGCTTCGACCTTGATTGTTGGGGGTTTGACCTAGAAGGAGTGCGACCATCTTAATTTCGAGGACGAAATTCTTCTAAGGAGGGTAGACTTGTAGCACCCAATTTCTAAAATGAGAGTAATTTTGAAATTTTATAATTATAATCATTTTAATAATGATATTTAAACCATGTTATGATTTTTGGTGATTTTTAGTTAATTTAAAACTATTTAAAACTACAACTTGTGATTTTGATGATTGACTAGTGTAACCCTAGAGTTGGCTAAGCCTAGAGACTAACCATGACCAAGGGAGCCTAGTCATGTGATTAGGATGACTAATTACAACTTTTTAGCCTAAGGGTATTTTGGTCATTTTGACAATTTTGAGAAATTATAATTTTGATTAATTAAATATTGTGCTAATCTTTTAGTTAAGCCTAAACCTGGAAGTTTAACCTAATCTAGATTAGTCTTGAGGTTAGAACATTCCTACTAAGTGCCAAGGTTAGTAATATCTAGATATTTATAAGTAGGATATTTTCTTCTTAGGATATTTGTAAAAAGAAACCTTGAACCAATAGGAAGGCTTGAAATTGGGTGGAAGAACCTCAACCACACATCTAAAACCCTAACCCTAACTATTCCTACAACCATCAAGCCCATTCCCTCCCCATTTAATCACATCATCAAGTTCTTGCCTCTTTTTTTAAATACCTACTAAGAACCCTACTTGTGTTCTTCCCCAAACCTTCACCAAATCCTCATTTCTCCACCAAATTGGACCAAACGAATTGCGTTGGTCTCCCCTACAGTAGAGGATACCAATATTGGGTAGCTAGCAAGGATTCTAGGGCTTGGGATCGTTGCAAGTGGGAGAGGAGCTCTCATTTCAAAGCCTATTCATTGAGGTTTTACCCTCAATAGGTAAAACCTATTAAACACCCTTAGATTCCCAATTTCTTTCCATAGATGCATCTATTTAGGATTCCCCTAGGTGTAGCCCAAGTTTGGTAGAAATTTGTGTCCATTTCGTGTCCGTATCGGACACGTATCGGTATTTTAAATAAGGTGTTCGATGAAATGTTTGTGTGAAGTCAATTGTATTAATTTTAGATTCTAATTGAATGGAAAATTAAGTTATTATATGTATATCACAAATCATTTTGACTGAGTCAAAGTTTGGAAGTTTTTCGTGTCCAAAATGGACACGCACACAGGCCCCGTACCCATGCCCTGCTACCCGACACCAAATTCTCCCTGTACACGACACTTGGACACACCAAATTTGGTGTGCTCATGCGGGCCATGACTGTCAGGCCACCCACAAAATTTTAGGTGATATTGTGGAGTATCGAGGGAGTTCTCGAGCCTGTACTGAATTTACACTATGGCACACACACTGTACACGCGGGAAAATTCTGCACTGATACGCACGTGTAACACTCGACATGAATCTTGTGGACATGGTGTAGGGTGACACACATATAGCCCTACTCTGGGCGAACACAGGAACACGACCACGAGATGTCTCGTGTCGTGTGTCGTGTCCTAGCCCGACTCGCACACGTGCACGAGACTGCCTGCACGTTTAGTGTCTGTGTGTGTGTTCTCTCTGTTAGGACACGTTTGTGTCCAGTTATTGGACACAAAGTTGACCCCCATGACACGTACTATGTGTAATCATGACTGCACATGTTAATTAGTAGGATTCATAGGTTTTTCAAAACGAATTTAGGGTCGAACCCTATTTACTGATGCCTTTACTGATAAATGTTTCAGTTCAGGGTTTTTGAGTTTAAAATGTATTTTAAATTATTAATAAATGAAATTTGTGATCAAATAACATGTATACATGTCTGGGATTCATTAGGATGGGGTTTAGATTTAGTTGGGTTAAGAATTGATTTTCAGGTTGAGTTTTACAGTTTTGAGAGGACTGAGATGTAGGTTAAATATCGGTTCTGATTTTAGTTAGATATCTATATTACTTGAATGTATACATGAAATTTGAGAATGTATTATGTATATAGATGTATATACTTATAGTGCATAATGTGTTTTCCTTCTAATAGTATGAGTGAGTTTACATTCAGATTTGGGGACTGAACTGGGAAAAAATGGTAGAGGGAAAAATTGACTACAAGGTTTAGGAGCATGATTAGACTACAGGTAATAGGTAGGAGGCTTGGGCTCTGTAGATGAGGGTGGTAATCCTAGATAAGGTCCATATATCAGTTATGTTTAAGAGAGGTGGATGCTGAGTGTGAATGAGTGGTATCAGTTCTAGAAGAAGTGTTTGATGAGTTAAGTCCTAGTGCTAAGTTAGGGTGTTTGGTTAGGATATAGTTTAGTACCAAGGGTTGGCTCAAGCCTTGCATTTGCAGCAGCAAGGGCATTTGCCCTGGCCTCATAGGTAGCAGCAGCAAGGTTTGCAGCCTTGTATTGCATATGGCAAGTACAGCATGCAGGTAGCCTTAGGATTGCAGTAAGCAATGTAAAGGCAACCGGCATGCTTGGTATTGCCTTATGGCAATTGGCAGTGGCAGGACTGTTTGCTCATTACCTGGCTTTGCATTTCCAGCAAGGTGCATGAGGGACAGGGGATTTACCCCTTGGGCAGGGTTGGCTTGGCCTTAGGCCACTGAGAGACTTCCTTAGTGTGAAACATTGATTCACACTTGGCTCTTGGGTAGGGGTATTAGTGAGGGATATATATATATATATATATATATATATATATATATATATATATATATATATATATATATATATATATATATATGATTTTAGTTTACCTTGTCTTAAGTAAGTAAAGGGCCTTGCCTATCAGCCTATAGGATTTGAATTACCTACTCTAGGTAATAGGATTCCTGGTTTAGGGTATGGTTTGGGGGATACCAGTATAGATAGGGTAAGGGTTTTCTAGTTTAGGGTAGTGTATTTCCCTTGGAAGTAGGTAATAGGAATTACCTAGATTATCTAAGGTAATAGACTTCCTAGGATAGATAAGGAGTGTATTTATATATGTAGATATATACATGTATAAGGTAATATTAGGCATGAGAATACCTAGACTAGGGTATCTAAGTAGGAATGACTTCGCATAGTTGACTTGGTTTGACTTCCCTTGACCTAGTTTGATCTAGACAGTTGACCAAAGTTGACCAAGAGTTGACTTTGACCTAGTTGACTTAGAATCATGTAGTTTGCATTGCAGATTTCCGTTATTTCAATTTGAGTACTTAAATAACCTATTTTACTCTAAATAGGACTCTGTGACACCAGTTCGGACATCTATTCATATTAGTCATTCAGGGTGACAGGCGAGTACATTCTCTGATCGTTTCATATTTGTCAGGACTTATATTCTTGCTCTAGATTACTTTACTTGATACTGGCACGATTGTTATCATGGATTGGTACTATATGGATCTTCTCTTGCGATGTTATCTCTATTGTGTTCAACAGATACATATTGTGATGTACGTTTCACGAAAATATTGTATTTACTGTACACCCCTATTCATGTATACTCATTGTGCATCTTATACTCTCATGATCTCATAAGCTTCATGGAGAAACTATTATACAAGGTAGCGTAACTGGATTGGATTCTTGTGTATTGATTGGAAAGGGTGAGTAGGAAATGGTTATGTGATTAAAATCCCATATTATACAAATATTGTATACATCCATTGTACACTCATGTATGATGGAGTTACCTATTGTTATTGTATAACCTAATCCGTTTACATAACCATATTGTGCTCTAAATCACTAGTACTTGCAGTTTTACTTATCCTATATATATATATTTTCAGTTATAAATTCTCTCTCGTTTTCATGTACATCTTCTTACAGTTCATGTATCTTACTCTTTTGCATGCTTTATATTTCCTAACATGTTATGAACTGCATGAGATGTATTGTGCTCGCTTCTGTCCTGACTGGACCTGTTGAAAATATTACAGATGATGATGGTGACTGTCCTACTTCTATGGGGCACATGAGGGTGACCTTTAGGATCCCGAGGAGCATCTAGCTCCGTAGAGGGTGCCTAGTCTAGTCTAGTATTTATAGTTTTCAGTTTGTATCGGATTGTTCCGATTTTTAGTTGAGACTTAGTTATATTTTAGGACTTGTATTTATTTGTGTTGAACATCTACTTTGTGTGGTGTGATAACTCTATTTATATTCTGTTCCTTTCTTTTATCTGATTCCATATCGTGCTCTATCTTGCCTAGACTTGTGATTGAGATATATAGTTGAGATGTTATATTATTCCTCTGTGCGGAGATGATATGTTTATATCATATTGTTGTTAGATGTTAGATGTTATAGATGAACTATACATGTCACGACCCGCACCCTAGAGTAAGGGCACGAGACGTGGGTACGTCCAGCCTACGCCGCAGTGTCGACGGTAGAACGCTGTCCTACACTACACAAAAAAAGGCATTTAGGAACAATTTTTTAATGTACCTAATATTTTTAGGAACATATAAATATCGTTCCTAAAAGTGGCGTAGCAATATTAGGAACGGTTATAAAGTGTTTCAAATGTTAGTTTGGAACGTTCAGGAGGCGTTCCTGAAGTAGATTTTGAAACACATATAATATGTTCCTAAAATATACTTGAGACGTCTATGAAATGTTTCTAAATTCACTTTTGAAACACAGACTTTATGTTCCGAAAGCATTTCTTGGGACATCTTTAAAACGTTTCTAAATGTCTTTCTGAAACATTTTGCACCCATTCCTATATATAGTTTGCAACATTTTTTTACATACTCTTGTGGCTAAATTTGACACACTTTATTAACGTTCCAATGTATTTTTCTAATTTTAGTTTCATAGCCAAATTTTATTTTGAACCACAAATATAATTCATAAACGGAACATAAAACACATAATAAATGGTGTAATATTTTTATACATTGCCTCAATCAACATCCAAGAGAGTCATTAACAAAGCAATCAATTTAATATAAATTAAACCACCAATAACTTATCCCAAAAGTTAAATCTTTATAAAACATCACCAAGAGTATATATAATGTAAGTTACAAATACTATATAAAATCTAGCTCGACATAGATATTTGTTTAAAAAATTTAGATAATTCCAAAAGCTTTTTTCCAACAAAATAATGGAGATTTGAACAACGCTAACGGTAACTGGCAACACCTGCATGCAACATTAAAAAAAGTTTAAGTAAAAATTAGGATATTGGATAATAAAAGACTAAGATGAAAAAAAATCTAAGATGAACAAATATAATATATTAAAAAAAATTGGACAATTAATAGGCATGTATAATCCAGTCTCACTGCCAATAAACAACTCAAAATAATAAACCAAAACACGTTATGGTGACACCCTCATCCTGATCCAAGTACGCAGACGTTGGTGCCAAAGCTTCCACACATGATTTAGATTTCCCTAGTTAAAATTCCTTCAAATGACCATAGGTGTCGTGGCAATCAAGAACCATAGCCAAAAATGCCCTTAGATGTAGGTGACATGCGAATGCAGAAATGGATGGGTGTATTACATCTAAAGACTGGATAAGAAATAAGTGTATCTGTAGGAAAATAAGAATGGTGTCAGTTGAGGATAAGATGTCAGAAATCATTTAAGATTTTTTGTACATGTGAAGGTAGATGCACTAACTATAAGTAATACTATCTTGGTTAAAGTACATGCTGGAACTAGCTTTATACTTGGTTTATATTTCTTTATTCAAGAGTCCTTCAAATCTTAAACCTATGGCAACTTTTGCTTCGCTGTACACAGACTTTACTAAACTGAAGAAAGGTTCTCCTAAAGAGGTTTGAAATGCACCCCAAAATAGTACACCTTGAGAATATGGTATCCAACCTGACAGTTTTAGGTAAGAGACAAGACTGCGTAAAAGTTTATACTTCCTAGAAAGGTTGAACAAACGCTGACGATCGTGATTACCATGTCCATGATGATAACCTTTTTTGAGGGACCCACGTATTAATAGACAGTGATGGAAGCCTTTAAATTCAAATAGACTATAATTCTTATTTCCCTCTTTGATAACACTAATTAGCATACATATACATGTGACCCCAATGACATATACTTCCGGACAATTATGAAGTAAGAACTCATTCAGCCCTATATATTAAGCACACCCACAACCTGATTTACTCGTCATGTTGTCGAAAATGATCTAAACAGGTAAAGAATTTAAGGAGGTCGTATCCAATCATGAAGCAAAAGTCTATTATGATGATAGAAGACACGTTCAGTTCACTAATCCATGCATTCTTCTTAACATATTTCCTGTTGGTTATACATATAGTAGTTGATTGTCACTTATCATATTTCAAATCATTTTGGTTTAATCCTAGGACTAATCTACAAGCCTATCACATAAAAGAGTATTCGTTTGCCTAGTAATGAATCTTAATAAGTTTTTTAAAGCTTCAAAGTTTATGGACAAGCTATCCCTCTGTATTTACTGTGCTTCCAACTGCTACTAAGTCTTTGCTTACCCCCAATTGACTTTGCTTACAGACAGAAAATTTTGCACTAATTATTAGCGCAAATATAACCAATTTTTTCTTGCTTCCCACATATCACATGAGGGTTCTTTGTTATTATTCATTATAATGATTATGCAAGACTAGAGATTCTGGATAAACTCTTTCATTCACATATATCAATTATTTCCAATGCCCCCTCAAACATATAAAAGAAGAAATATCAAAGTGTAGAAACTTCCAATGGGAATGCCTGGCATCCATAAGTTGTTTAGCCTTCACAGTTAGTATTATCATTCTTCATGCCCAAAGATATGTATCTCAAGTTAGACATTAAGCTATCACTTAACTCTTGAGGTATACAAAATACAGCCACACACAGAACGAATACCTACTCACAATATGAAAAAAGATGAAATCCATTGCTCTTTCCGCTCACAAGTTAGAAAAAGATTAAATCTATTGCTCTAAGTAAAAGAATACCTTAATGCAATACTTCATCTTGTCAAAATAAGCTGCAATTCTTCGGAGCACAAGACCTGCAACATTTGACGAACATAATTAATAAGTACAAATTTCATGACTTCAACATGAAGATATTACTATTCCTAGACAACCGTTTTTTATGCTCGTCGACACAGATTGAAGCACTTACGGAGATCTACATTCATTCATCAACAAGTGTCAATTATCAAGGTGTACATTCCACTAACGTAGAAAAAGATGAGATGGAAGAAAGAAGAATCCATAGAGAAGACACAAACACAAGGCACTAATTTATAGGTATTAAAAAAATGAATTAACTCACCGAGTAGTTGGCCATTTTATCTGATTAACCAGGTGACTGATTAATCACACGTGGCTCAGTAAATGATATTAATCAGCTGAGCAGTCCAATTAATCGGTAACCATACAAGGATCAAGTGTTTTTCAAAATAGTTCGGGCAACAATAAGCATATGAGTCTGTCCCATCAATCCTGGTTAGAGTGCCTAACAAAAAAGTAAAAAAATAAAGAACACAGAAAAGGTAAGTTAGTGCTACCAGCATAAACTAAAGAGGAAATTTGTACTTAAATGTTTTTGTTCACTATGAAGTAGGAAGTAGGAACCTTTCTGGACCATTAAATCTAGTAATGAAGAAACGCGTAAAATTCACCCGCTATTATGTGATGTAAAGAGTAATATTCGATTGCTATACATCAAACTGTAACTAAAAGTAAGCTTTATATTTGCAGAATTTTCATGTTCAGTAAAAATGACAATCTAACCACAACTTAGTTGTAAGTGCCTGTACCTATGCACCATACCTTGGGATCAAAGAGTATGTAAACCATTTTTCAATATCCTTTACATTTTCAGATAGACTTGAAGATTCCTTTATAGCTACCACTGCAGTCATATCCTCTGGCTGCTTTCTACAGTTATCAACATCATCAGTCTGGGGGGAGACACTCTCACCCTCCGAAAGCCTCTTGGTAATACGATAGAGGACATAAGAACCTTGCAGTAAGATAGAGACAACATAGCTGACTTTAGGAAAAATCAAATGTCAAGTACAAAAAAGATTAGAGGAAGCATTATATATATATATATATATATAAAAAAAAAATATATATATATATATATATATTATACAAAACACAAAGGATTTTGAATTCTAGGGCTGACTGTGCCAAGATAAAGAGTGGTTGGGATTTAATCTTGGTGAATCAACGGTTGTGGATGAAGAGAGTAAAATTTTATGGGGAATCCAAAAAAGTGGTTGGAATTTAATATTATAGAAAGGAAAATAATTGACACATTCAAACAAAGAACTAGACCTATAATAGAGAGCTCTCCCTCTCTTCTACGTTATTACTCCCATTCCACAATACTCAGCCGAACACACAAAGTTGAGTTGACTGCTCAATTTAATATAGAGACAAAAGACTTCACCAATTTCGAAGGGTCAAGTGGCTACATTAATTCCAAGGGCCCAAATATCAACCCATCCTCACTCTTCTCATTTTCCTCTGCTACTCCACTCTTCTCTTTCAACAAATTAAGCTAACCCAATTTATTCTTCTCCTTCCTCTCACCTACTTCTTCACACACAGCCGGCCCATCTATCTAATAAAACCGCCCCCAAACCAGCCTAACCTTCTCTCTCCTATCCCATTCTTCACTCAGCCGAAGAACAACTCAGCCCAAACTTCATCCCCTTCTATGCTTCTTCATCCCTTCCTCCTATGGCCGCACGTACCCAAGCCCCAAACCCCCAAGTGGAACCCTAACACTAAGAGCTAGAAGAAGGAGATTCGAGAGATCGAGAGGAAGTTACCTCAACGGTGGCCATGGCGAGATCCAAACGACAACGGCTGCTGTGATGGTCCGATCGGTGAGGATCCGAGCACGGCGAGAGGTCGGTCTGATGAGCGAGAGAAAGGGGGAGTGGATGAGCGGTCGGAAAGAAAGGGATGACAGAGGGGCTATGCTCCACGAAGATGCGCGCGCGGCCACGGCGTCGCTGTTGGCGAACGGTCGCGACGCTGGCCGCTGGCTCGCTAGCCCTGGCCGTCGGGGTCGGCTTACCGGTGAGGAAACGGCTGCGCGCGAAAGATCGAAGGAGGAGGATTCGTCGGCCGCCTGCGGCACGGCAGAAGGGTTTCGGCTGGCGCACACACTGCGGTGGAGGTGTCAGCAGACGGGTCGTGGGCGAGGATCGAAGGTTGCGGCGGCGCTCAACGGAGGCGAGGCGGAGGTGAGTAATTTTGATTTTTGATGGTGGTGGTGGAGTTATGTGGTGGTGGTGGTGGTGGAGTTATGAGGTGGTAGAGGCGATGATGGCCGGGGCTCAAAGGTGCGGCCTGGCTCGATTGTGGAGGTCGATGGCATGTGTCATTTACCAAACAAAGGGACCCCGTCCTTCCCGTTCTCTCAATGCTGTCTCCTCCATAGCTACTGCACGAGAGCTAGATGGAAGAAGAAAAAATGGCGGATCCTCGCCGCCACCAGCTGAAGGCGATGCTCCGCAAGAACTGGCTCCTCAAGATCCGCCACCCCTTCACCACTCTCGCCGAGGTTCTCTTCTCCTCTCCTCCATAAAACCCTAAATTTCTACTCTCCCAAACCCTAATTTTCAATCTTCTTCCTCAGATCCTGCTGCCCACGATCGTGATGCTGATATTGATCGACGTGAGGACGCAAGTCGACACGAAGATCCACCCGGTCCAGTCGTACGTCGTTCGATCAATTGATGATTTTTTTTCCTTCCTTTTTGTTGTTTTGGTTTGTGGATTTCTGTTTATTTTGTTATTTGTTTTTAGGTATATAAGGAAGGACATGTTTGTTGAGGTGGAGAAGGGCAGTGTCTCGCCGAGCTTCGACGCGCTCCTGGAGCTTCTGTACGCCGGCAGCGAGCATCTCGCGTTCGTGCCAGACACGGCCGAGACGAAGCTGATGGTGGATGCGCTATCCTTCAAGTTCCCGCTGCTGAAGGTAATTCGCCGACGCTCGAATTAGTAGAGAAATTCATATATGAATTTTTTCAATTTTGATCGAACACAAACTTAATATTCTTTGCTATGCTAGCTACAGTTGGCTGAATCAAACACTTAAAGAGTAGAGCACAACTAACTTGGGAACACAGTGTTTCTAATTCAAGGAACTGTGCTTATGTGAACTATTATGATGTTTCACGAGTGCAATCCAACATAAATATATGCTAAAACTTGAGGAGAAAACAGAGTATTGACATTATCCCAAGGAATCCGCCATTCTCGCAGACTTGATGGAGAATAACATTCTCAAAAAATTATAGAACAACAGATAAACGTAGCACGTCAATAATTTAAATGACAATAGTTGATGGTGTTGGTGTTAGTGTTAGTTCGTAGTGGCGGAGGTGAGTAATTTTGATTTTTGATGGTGTTGGTGTTAGTTCGTAGTGGTGGTGGAGTTACGTGGTGGTGGAGGCGATGATGGCCGGGGCTGAAAGGTGCGGCCTGGCTCGATTGTGGAGGTCGATGGCATTTGTTAATGGGGTTGGGTCACCGGAAGACTGGTCATTGGCCAAGTCAGGAAAAAGGGTGGTTGGTGGAGTTGATCAAGATGACAGTTGCAAGGGGAAGCTGGGAAATTGCGGATAGAGTTCCTTCGGATCAAGGTGATTACTTAGATCCCTGGTTTTTCATCTTATAGATTTGTAATTGGAGAATTATCGATGTTGGGATCAAAGCTTTCAAGAAATTACGATATATTGAGTTACATGCTAAAGCCTGCCATTGTTCCCAAGTGCTTAAAAAGAAAAAGCGACCCAGAACTGTGTTTACACATGCCAATATTATGAGTTCCACAATATATTTGAAGCTCTAAGGTTCATATAATCTTTAAAACATTTGAGTACTAGAGTCGTAAATTTCATATTATATTTCCCAAATAATAGAGGTTTCTGCTGGTAGCTTGATAGGTATGACCGAGTTAAATTAACTATGAAGCGCACAACTGCATATGAGTACCTGAATAGGTTGACAGCCAATCATCATATATCAGATTCCCCTCAAATATAGCTTTTTCTTGATTCAAGTCTTTGATGATTGTAATCTTCCATAAGAGTAGATGTTTTAAGCAAGTGTTCATATTAACAAATTTTCTTTCAATTTTTAACTCGATGCCTTCTTCTCCAGATAGAGTTTTTTTTTATGTAAACTGGCGATTTCTAGGGTTTCGTTAGGGTTTGCATCGAGAATAAATTTTTATGGTGATTCTTAATCTTTTTCTCCCAAAATTGTGGTTTTGTGCAGGAGTTCGTGGAACCTTTGGCATCTGCGGATAGAGTTCCTTCGGATCAAGGTGATTACTTAGATCCCTGGTTTTTCATCTTATAGATTTGTAATTGGAGAATTATCGATGTTGGGATCAAAGCTTTCAAGAAATTACGATTTCTTTTCATTTAATATTGGGATGCTTTCTTGATTTCGTGGTGTGAGTTCAATTTGGTGGTTTGAATATTTCAAGAAAGTTTAGATCTCTGTACGTAATTTCAAGAAAATTCAGATCTTTGTATGTATTGACAATTTTGGTTGAATGCGTTAACAATTATGGGATTAGAGGAATTTAGAAATTAGAATCAGTAAAAACCAGTGTTAATCAACACCGCCTCTTTTGTGTAAGAGAAATTGCCTTCCTCTGTTATGCCCCTGGCCTAGCTGTCCGGCCACCGCCTGAGCTCTAAGAGGATTTGTCATATTGCAAGAAGAATGTAACAGGAAAAATAAACAAGAACAGGAATTGAATCTAGGGCTTTTATTTCTGGAGAAAGTAAATTGACATGAACAATGAAAATTGCTGTAAGAAATGGAAATACAGAAGAATAAAGTTTTTCTTGGCTACCACTCCACTCTGTGATTGTTGCTTCTTATATTGAGTACACTACTATAACCGTTGATTGGAGTTAGTTGCTGAGCTGGCTGATTTGTTGAGCTGGCAAATTAACACTGATCCTCTGAGCTGGAATGCTGACCTGGAAAGAAAAGTTAAAAATTTTGAATTTTTTTTTATGTGGTTAGGATATCTGGCAATTATTGAACAATTCCATTATGTTGATTAGGGTTTTGTAATCAATGCCATTAAAAATTTTGTAATCGTTAAAAATTATTGAACAATTCCATTACTGTAACCGTTAAATTTTTTTTTTTATGTTGATTACGGTTTTGTAATCAATGCCATTATTGAACAATTCTTGAAATATAGGGGTTTCTTGAAAGAATATCTTTTAATTACTTTTTATAAATTATTTTTGTCTGATTTAACTACTATTACTCTGGGATCTATGACCGATTTATTTTTATTGGTTATGTTATCTGGCAATTCTTAAAAAAGTTGTAATTGTTTTTTTTTCCAATAACGAATTGTTTTGTAATTGATGCCGATTGAACGAAATAAAGTATTTGTAGTCAATGTATATGTAAAATGAACTTATTAGTAACTCTGAATAATAATGTACCATCATCTGAAGATTAATTATATATATTGTCATATTTTGTAACCATGAGTGACATTTTATTTTTATCAGAACATACTATCAATTATTGACAAGATAAAGTTGAGACAGTAGTACTTAAAAGAAGTCTATGGACACTTTCCTAACAATCCAAATAAGGAAACATGAAAAAATAGAAACCACGTGTGGTCTTTTTAATCTTTTACATCCTGTGTAGAATATGCCTCTTTTGTGTCCGAGAAATTGCCTTCCTCTTTCTAGGGTTTCGTTAGGGTTTGCATCGAGAAGAAATTTTTATGGTGATTCTTAATTTTTTTCTCCCAAAATTGTGGTTTTGTGCAGGAGTTCGTGGAACCTTTGGCATCTGCGGATTGCGGCGAGGTTCCACTCGCACTGTCCTCTTTCTCTAAATCAATCAGATCTTCTTCCTCTTTCTTTCTTTCTTTCTTTCAATTAAAAAAATTTCAAGAAAGAAGAAGAGGGAAGGAGAAAGAGAGAGAGAGATCAAAGAAGAAGAGGAGAGAGAGAGATCAAAGAAGAAGAGATCAATGTCGAAGTATGTGGAGTGCGGATTGCGGCGAGGTTCCACTCGCACTGTCCCCAGACTGCGCGGATGTACTACAAGCCCCCTTCTTCCTCCACCTCCAACGACGCTGCTGCTGCCGACCACCGCAACCAAGTCGCCGACCGCGCCGCAGCCGACTCCTCCTGCAGGCCTAACTCTGCTCTCCGCTTCGATCCCACCGAGATGATTCTTTATTCCGTCGTCTGACTCTCTTAACTCTTTTTCAAAAGGGAAAGGAGGAAGAAGAAGATTTTATTTAATTTTAAGTTTATTTTATTTGGGAAGTCTACATTGTTCATGTTCTTCGTTTTGGTTCTGAAATACTTTCAGTGATTAAATGAAATGATTCTTTTTCTATTTGTGAATCATTGCTATAGGAACAAACCAACGATTAATGTTGGTCATTATTTGAAGTGATGGGGATTTGATAAAAATCTGTGTGCAATATTTGGATCATGGCCCATACTTATTATTATAAATTAGTATATATGCAGCACAAATATTTGAGAAAACAAATAACATCCTTCTTAATTTTTTTTTCTCTCTTTGTATACATTTTTTAATTAATAAATATATATTTTTGGAATTTTTTTTTACTATAATTATGTAAAAAATATAAAAAATTAAATGAATTACGATTTTTTTATTTCTGTTATCCTGAGCCAGATAGAAAAAATAATTAAAATATGAATATGTAAATGCTGAATTCTTTTTAATTAATAAATATATATTTTTGGGAATTTTTTTTTACTATAATTATGTAAAAAATATAAAAAATTAAATGAATTAAGATTTTTTTTATTTCTGTTAGCCTGAGCCAGATAGAAAAAAAATTAAAATATGAATATGTAAATGCTGAATTCTTTTTCCTTAGAAAAGTAACCTTCATCCAAACTCCCTAAATGTTAATTGTGATTCATCTTTACAAATCCAAGTTAATTTTCAAACCCAAATTGCATCTGGTTTTCCTTCTCCAAGGTTGCATTTTTTTGCCATGACGTCTTTCGACGTCCGCAACTCAACGTCTCACTTCGCCCATGATGCCAAAGGCCTCAACATTTTTACGACGCCTCATAATTATTATGCCTACAACCAAGTGTAGTTTAGCTATTCCAACAGGAATGCATGTACAGATCTATAGCATGTACAGTGAAATGCCGCAAAAAAAAACCAGCAGTGGTTGGGATTTAATATTTTGATGGGGGCCTCATAATTATTATTGTTCGTTTAAAATTGGGGGTCCAAGATTTTGAGGGGGAATACTTAAATGAACCGTGCCCGATGGGCACGGGTTATGACTAGTATATATATAAAAGTCCATTCTTTGGTGATGTTACTAAAGGGCCAAGTAACATATGGCATTAACTATCTACGACTTAAACGATACATTTAGGTTTATACTCAGTTGGATAATATATTGGTCCAGGATAACCGACTTGAGCATACATCTGGTGACGAATTGCAGACAAATAATTGATTTGAGCATAAGCGGTTGTATGGTATCATGCCTCACTAGCAATTTCTCTTATAAGATTCGTAGGTGACCACCTGATTGCATCCTTCACGAGAAAACTGCATGGAAGAACCAATTTTTTCATATAAGAGAACACATCAACTTTCATGATTTTCCATACAAACTGAAGCTACTCAATTTATTCATCAAGACAATAGTGGACTGAGAGGGGAAGCATACAAAAAAATGCAATTTGACATATACAATACCTAACTTTATTCGCCACAGGATGGTCTTGAAAACAAGGATAAGATGACATTATGTGACATAAGGAAGTACAATCCATCATTAGTAAAAAGTATGCTTAGGTAAAAAATGAGTAAAACTGAAACTGATACTCAAAAAAACTTATATGTTGCATTAATAGTATTACAAAACAATTTATAAGACGTACAAGCAGTCTATTCCCAACATTGTCCCAAATATATCACCAACTGTTTACGCCAAAAGAACTTATATGTTGCATTAATAGTATAGCTGAAAGGCATTTCTCCTTGATCAAAGTAACTGATAAATTTTGTGAGGTAAAATAATTCATGAATGGAAGGCAAAAGACTATTGCTGCAACTTTGTCATGCAACTAAGATATCAGTCAACATTTCAACATAGGTTCTTATATTGAGACAGAAGAAAACATAACAATAATATTTCAAATCTAAAGAAGTACAATATATATCCAGAAGAAGGGTCACATTTACCTATAGCATATTGCAGTTGCCCATTTGCAATTTGTAATTGATTAAACCTATAATAGTGATTATGCTACTTATATCAGAAGTAGTAGGAAAAAGAAAAGACAAGGTTGCCTTGTGGCTCCTTAAACTGTATATATGAAGATTACAAAAGCCAATTTGAGGCATAAGAAGCGAGTTATCTTGGACAAAACTAAAATATTCCAACAGTTAATAAAAATTACAAGTCTCTAATATTTGGCACTCATATGCTAGCCATCTGCATTTGGTGCTCTAATATGCTGATATGAGGGGTCTC
This sequence comes from Iris pallida, assembly GCA_029216955.1. NCBI lineage: Eukaryota > Viridiplantae > Streptophyta > Magnoliopsida > Asparagales > Iridaceae > Iris > Iris pallida. Next base: position 9,755,091 of record JANAVB010017599.1, on the reverse strand, counting down.
GACTCGTTTTTGAGGAACGTGTACACACTTTTGCAACATATATGAATCTCCTTGCTAAGAAGGAGGGATACATGGGCACATTCTATGCCATCAAGTGCCAGGCATTTAACTAACGACAAGAGGTTCCTTCTGTTAATCATCTTTATCTTGAGCATCAATGATTTAACTACAACAATAAAATTGAGATGTCTTCATAATGTTCTGGAGCACCCATCAACCCAAAGTATTGCTCGTAGGGTGAACAGAGAATGAAGGGGGAGATAGCCAAGTAATATATAATGTTTTAAAGTTCTGGTCTTGACATGTTTGCAAAATGGGAGAGGACTCTAGGAAGTTTGGGTACATGTTTGCAAAATAACAGAGGACTCTAGGAAGTTTGGGTACATGTCTGCAAAATAGGAGAGGACTCTAGGAAGTTCAGGTCTTGACATGTTATGGTCTTCCAGAAATCCCTAACCTAAATCAGAATAAATCATATCAGTTCAACCAAATGGAGCAATATAAATTCTCATATATGACAAGGGAACAAATTTGGTGTGTCTGACTCTCCGTATATTTCAGAGTATATGTCCGATACATGCTGGATATGAGCTTTCTTGAAAAACTCTAAAGTGGCCTCCTGTTGATAATAAGAAGGCTATCATACGTATTAATTGAAGATAAAATAGGCCACCAATACCATGCACAAAGGGGTTATCTACAATACATGAACATGTAGGCCAACATTCCACATATAATGCATCAAATTGTATGTTTTAAGAAAGGAGCAAGCTACTCAAAACTAAAGTGAACAAGGGAGCATTTAGCATGATTAGCTTCTTTGAGGACATATGGAGAGTTCTAGAGAAAAATTTATTGGATGCTTATGCAAATTCAAAATAAATTACAACATAGCACATATGTCAAATTTGATTTTGTCATATATAGTGCATATAGCATGTCCTAATAACCTACAAATTGTCAAACTAGTATCACATCAAATGCTGCCCAAAACATTAGTATTATTAATAATCGATATTGATTACCTTTGCTGCTCATGAACGAACTCTTGCCTAAGGAGATATTGTCTTATTTGGATTTTTATCATTGAAGAACGATATTGAACTCAGCTTTACTAATGCAAAATCAAGTGCCTTCTGCCTACAATCAAGAAAAATTAGACAAACTTTACACAGTTGAATATATACGTAGTATTGTCATATGTGCAAGTCATCTTATCTATGCTCATAAAAATGGGACATGTTTTCAACAAATAAACATTTTATTTTGTAAAGGAATATGTTGAAAATGATTAAAAACATAGGAGCATTTATCATAAAAGCATGCAAGTTTACATAATTTGATTGCTTTAGTTATATTCGACAGAAATATGAGAGATCTCAATACATACATCATTTTTATAGGTTTCTTCACTAGTAATAGACAGGCCATAATCACTCACTTTTTCTATAGTAATGGAGCACATCTGTAAGAATTGATTGCTTTGTCTCTATCAATCTTTGTTTGTTGCATTGTTAACTAAGTAGCAAAAAATATATGGTTTCTCAGTGTATAATTAATCTAAAACATGTAAAATGGAAAAACAATGTAAAAAATAAAAAATTAAAAAGTACGCCACGAAATTTTCTTTCTTTCTTTCTCTGATCGATTGGGTTTTTGTTCTTCCGGTGGGTTGAGTTGAGTTGGGAGAGAGAAACTAAAGATCCAATTCTGGACAGGGATTTCGGCCAACCTGGCAATGATGCTCAGTGCCCGAGTGACGTGACGAGCACCGCCGGCACAAATATGTATGCTACAAAATTTGCTATTTCCCCGATAATCACTACAAGATTTCCCCAAAAATAGTGAAAACAGAAGGAAAAAAATCAACAAAAAGTTCCTAGAATTCAAAATCGATCAATAGAAACAGCCAAAATAAAATGAGAAGGAAGAGAAAAAAATAGGGTTAGGGTTTCTTTTCGGGGTTAGGGTTGCTGGCTGGCTGACCTGCGCGTGCACCGTTGGCACCGGTACGCTTGAGGCCCTTCTTCTTGAGGATGAAGCTGGCGCCGATGAAGGCGCTAGAGGCGAGTGCGAGGATGAAGCCCTTCAGGTTGTCTTCAAACGCTGACGACGATGGCTGCGACGGTGGTGGTGTTCTGGCGGCCATGGATCCGACGGTGGAGATGAAGAAAGAGATCGAAAGAACTGATATAGAGGGAAAAAGGTAAGAAGGATTTGAGGATTTGGGGGGGAGGGGTTTATTGGAACACTTTTCTTGTAAACACATGAGACACATTATTGACATTCTCAATTTGAAACATATTTGGAACATTATAAAAGTGTATCTAAATAAATAATTTTAAAAAAAATTAAATTATTTATATTAGGAACGCTTTTCTAATCTTGAACACTTTCACTTCGTTCCAACACCTAGGTACGCCTAATAAGGGTTCCAAATTAAAAAATGGCTAGTGTTCCAAAATAGCCATTTTGGTGTAGTGCTAGGTCAATCATCTAACAATATAAAGGTACCTGTACAGTATATACACTCCGAATGGAGGTGACATAGCAACACAGTCTCAACCACATCTAAGGTAGAATACGATAAACAGATAGATAGATATGGAACAAAATGAATATACAGAGATATAATCAGATAGAAGTCTAAGTGTCTAAGATAACATCTCCATAAACATCAGATGAAATAAACTACCAGTCTCCACAATAATACAACTCTGAATCCAGACAACTACTAACATAAAGTAAGGAACAGACTAGACTATGTACACTAAGCATGGGTATCATCCTCAGCAGCTGCCTGAACCTCCCCAGGGGTCCAGGTCGCGAGTGTCATCTAGGCAAGCTCCAAGTAAGGGGTGCAGGGTTCCTCATCATCCTCTCTAAAATATCAACGGTGCCCAATCAAGACGGAGCGAGCACAATACATCTTAACAGATCATAGCAGATTAGAAAATATAATCATGCAGTAAAGTAAGATACAAGAAACTGAAAGAAAGTACAGCATGTAAACAGAGAGAGAACTGTAATAGAAATATCTACTATAAGTAGATAACTAACAGTGGCTAGTGAGTCAGAGTACAATATAGACATGTCGATGGCATAGGATGATTCTGATGCTACACTATGAAATGATTCTGATGCTACACTATTTGGATATTATTTACATGTCCACTTCTACTCTCCCGTACCCCTAATCAATACACAAGGATCCAGCCAGGTTATGTTATGATTCATGTAACGGCCCCCGAAGGGTGGTACATGATAGTCCCATAAATGGAGATTCTAGGAAAGCCCATAAATGGGGGATTCAAGGAAGACTCTGTGATCATGAGAGTACATGTCACAAGTAATTCAATGAACCATGAAGCATAGTGATACACAATGTAAGTAAAACGCACAGAACATGTAGTATCCGATGCTCCCTGAGGGGATAACATCTCAAGAAAGGATCCATATAGTACTAATCCGTGTGACCAACGTGACAGCATCAAGTAAAGTAATTTAAAGTCGAAGAATAATTCTAACAGGATATAAAATGATTAGAGAATGTACTCGCCTGTATCCTGAGTATCTGAAGAATATCTACTATCCGAGGAGTGGTGTCTGTCTCCTACAGAACAGTACAAGTCACCATAAGTCTAAAATGATATAACAGACTGCTACAATGCATCTACATGAAATTTGGGGTCAAACTTGACTAAAGACAACTCTTGGTCAACTCTAGTCAACTAGACTAGTCAAACTAGGTCAAGTCCTAGTCCAAACAAGTCTAACAAGTCTTACTAGGCCTAACAAGCCTAGGCTAGCACTCACACAATCACAAGACAATGTGAACCACAAAAATGTATAATTTAAAATAGATAATATATATAAATACATACCTTCATACATACATGCATATCCACATTACATACATATTTATATATATAGGCATATGTTACATCATGCATATTTACTTAGTTACATAGATATATACATTCATGCACATTTACATACATGCTTTTATACATTATATATGTTAACATTCATTACAATGCATTATATTTTACTTATACCTTTGATTGATTCATTCATTCATATATGACATTCATTCATGCATTTATACATTCATTCATATCCCATATGCATGCATATTTCAGTTCAGGCATTATATCCATTCACATATCATTAAGTTGCATACATATACTTATTTTTATTACATACATGTCATTCATACATATTACATACTTATATGCATCTATACATTATATACATTGTATACAACATGTAAAAATAGAAGAGGAAAAAAGGGGAAAAAACTGAAAAGGAAAGGGAAGGGAAGGAAAATGTAAGAAAAAGGAAAAACAGTGGACATATACATGCTTGCATCATATATTCTACATTACCATACATGCTATCATTGTATATTGCATTATATTATTTATATATTATGCATTCATATCTATCATTACATGTATACCTTGTATTCATATCTAGCATTCATTATATACTTTTATGCATACATTGTATATCATTCTTTCATTCATGCATTCATGCATTGCTTACATACATTATATTAATTACATTCCTACATGCTTGCATTCAACCATATATATACATTAATGTAAAAAGGATATATATATCATATATATATTATTTCATTCATCTAACATATCATGTATTACATACTCTATATTCATTTAATATCCATACTATATAGGCTCATAGGTTACACAAAATGCATATATCGTATATTTACTCTTCTACTTAAAACCAATACTATACCAATTGGGCCTCTACTAAATTCTAGTATTAAAGTATGTTGTAGCCCTTCGTGTTAGCTTTCTGAAATTTAAACGGATCACATTTTCGTGTCCGGAAGCTCCCGAAATCGCAAAAATACCGAAACACGTTCGTCTTTCGTACAGCTGACACTCAAATAATTCTACAAAAAGTTACATAAATAATTTAGCTTATTAAAATATATATTTGGAAAGCTAACTTCGATACGGTTCTTTTAAAAAAAGGAGAGATAAATCGGAGTTCTAAGCTAAAAGTTATGACATTTCTAAGTTGCTTTGGTTAATAAAAACGTGGATGAATATTATGACGAATTTGAGTTATTTTGGACAAAAGAACACATATAGGCCAAGATACTTGGATACAAATATAGGTATCCAAATGAAACTCATTCTAACCATCCTAACTAAGATCAATCCACTCTTTAACCATTCTAAAACTGAATTTAAATATCTATTTAAACTATTATCATACATATATACACATAGGGTGTCCTAATTTGGGATCTATCAAGTAGGACACAAGACACATATCTAAAATCCTCAAGAGAGCTCCAAATGGCCTCAAATTTGAATCTAAATGTGACACAGGCATGAGGATGGATCCTACGGATTCAAAACTAATTTATATGCAAAGGAAATCGATTTAGAGGATGGGTTTTACCTATTGGGAGTGGAATCCCAATGAAATCCTTTAGGACACGGCTCCGATACGAAGATGCCTCAAAGTGGACACTCCTCCTTGTACTCCTGTTCCAATCCTTGGTAGTACCCTTCCCTTGGAGAATGGGAATGATTGAGGGAAGGTTTGGTGAAGGAATGATTTGATTTGGAGATCAAATCAATGGGAAGGCTCTCTAAAATTAGGGAAGAACAAAAGAAAAATAAAAGAGGCAAGATTGTAATGAATGAAATGAATCATTCTCCCCTAAAGGTGGCTACCATAAAGTGTCCATTAGGGCTAATGGAAAATGTCCTAATTGCCCCTCTCTAGTCTCATATGGTTAAGTCTAGACTAGGTTCAAGTTTGGGGTCAAAATGATCTAGTTTTGTGTCTTTAACTTAACCATTCTAACGTGATAAAAATCAGTTTAATTAACTAACTTAAATGTTGGGTCTTGTGAGCCATGCTTAACTTAATATTGGGTTCCATCTAGAGTTTAAGCTACCCGGGTCACAATACAAGTCGGAACGAGACGAAACTCAAACCCGACTAAACAAATCCAATAAAAACAATATTAAAAATAAAAAATTTTCCCAAAATATTAAAATATGAAAAATGACCAAAATTATAATACATCAATTTAAATATTATTAAAATAATCTAAAATTTACCAATTAATCAAAATCCTAAATAATTTAAAAGTCACAAAATGACCAAAATACCCTTAGCCTAAAAAGTTGTAAATAGTCATTCTAATCACATGGTTAGGTCAATATGGTCATGGTTTGTCTTTAGGCTCAACAATTGTAGAGTTCACTAGCTAACTCATCAAAATTATAATTCACCAATTTTAAATAGTATTAAATTAATTAAAAATTTCCATAAATCATAAATACTATTATTAAATAATAAACTTTTACAAAAGTTCAAAATTACCCTCATTTTAGAAAAGTGGGTGTTACATTACAGCGTTCTACTGTCGACACTACGGCGTAGGCTGGACGTACCCACGTTCTCGTGCCCTTCCTCGGGGTGCGGGTCGTGACACTTCTTCCACTAGGATTCGAACTCTGCCCACAAGGGCCATATGCCTCCACACTAACCACTTGGACTAGCAGCCACTCACACACACACACACTTAAAAAACATGTAACTTATGATGGATGAGGTGTCTCTTTTTTGGCCAAACACATGGATATACAATTTAAAGTATTTAAAAGATAGATACATTCACGACATTTATTTATAGTGGAAGATATAAATAAATTTACAACAATGTATAATTATTGTGAAATACACATCTTTTATAACATTTAATTACCATTGTTGAATATAACCATTTTACAATGTTTCTTAAACATTGTAAAGTGACAATACATACACAATGTTTATATAAAGTGGTACAATAAAATTACTTTTACAACATCGTACAAATATTGTTAAAGATAGAAAATTCCCTACATTTGATAAGCGTTGTTGAAAATGATATTTTTACAATATTTTAAAACCATTGTCAAAATTAATAACTTTGACAACATTAAATAAATGTTGCCAAAATTAATAAATTTTATATTGTTAATAAAACGTTGTTGAAGATAGTATACACAACCTTTGTGAATAACCATTGTAGAAACATTAATATTTGAATATTAAACGTTGTTTGTACTGGTATTTTATATTGTTTTTACAATATAGGTTGTAGAAGACCCCCTACTTTTACAACGTTTTTAGGATGTGTTGTAGATGAAACGTTGTAAAATGGGTTTTTTCTTGTAGTGACACACACACACACACACACACACACACACACACACACACACACACATATATCTATATATATATATATATATATATATATATATATATATATATATATATATAGTATATATATATTATTATATTAGTACGTATAGGAATTTTTGGTTAGCTATTGAAGTAATAACATTAGTATGTTAGGGTTGTGGGTTTCATTCTTCTCCATATGCAATTTATATTTTTTTAGCTTTTAATGCTAAAAAAATTAAAACTGCATGTATAAAGATTCAGAACCACCACCTCCGCACACTAATTGTTATAACTCCACAAGTTAACTAAAAATTCTCATATAACCTGATATTACACACACACACACACACATATAAGACTAGTCATTCCATTCTCATCTAAATGGCGTATATCTTGATTGCAAAAAAAAAAATTTAACCGTTACATCATTTATTACGTCGTTCTGATGGATATTTTGGATCACAAAATATAATTTGTCCAAAAATTATGCTTTCAGAGAAATATCAAGAAAATTTGATGCTCTATATGCAAATTTATGTTTAAAATATGTTGTTTGTATTTTGAATATCAACGTGTCCCATTTATTTAAGATATGAATGTGAATATCATACGATTTTTGGTTCAAATTCGGATCGGATTAATTTATTTTCTTCTAATGGTTAACTCGTCTAGTTTTGAATTTTATTTTATATAAGTCATTTAAATTATTATATACTTTAAAAATATATTTGTGCTTCTTCAATAACAATTTTTATGATTTTTATATGTGATAAATATTAATCATTAATAGAAAATTTGTCAAAATCTTTCGACTCTAGTGGTCAGCAGATAAAGATATAGCCCATCATGAGTGGATGTATTCGATCCCACCAGAAAGCAGATTATTTCAAACTTTTTAATTAAATATATAGAAAAAAAAATAATGAATATTCAAACTTCACGATTAAATATATATTGGTTCCAGGTTTTTTTTATCATTTCAAGCTTTTTAATTAAATATATAGAATAAAATTTAATAAAAATATAAACTTCACGATTAAATGTATATTGGTTCCTGGTTTTTTATCGCTCACATTAAAATCCACAAGCATCCTCCTATTCCAGTCAAGAATGAGTCAATTCCATCATATTAGGGGTGAGCATTATTAGGTTTCAAACTAAAAATTGAACGGAATAAGCTATTAGGTTCGGTTCAAAATTAAACCGGGTCGGGCTCGGTTTTATAAACCATCTTATTCAATTTTTGGGTTCAGTTTCGGTTATTGGGTTCGGGTTTGATTTAAAACCGAAAATGAATAAGGACACCCTAAATATATGCAATTATATACCCTCACCTATTACACTGGCTATAAAATCTCTCACTCTCTCTTTCTCTCTCCTCAACTTCATTTTTTTTTGCTACTGAGTAATGCTCACTTGCTCTCTCTCCTCTCCATCTCCGCTCCCTCTTGACTCCAAGAAAGGAGAAACCCTAGCGCCACCTACCTCCGCCTTTCACCGTCGGTCACCCCTAATCTTTTTACTTTTCAGCCTCTGTTCATTCTCTCACGGTAACCTCCTTTCTCCTCACTCTCTCACCGCTGGTCACCTCTAAATACCTACTCTCTCTCTCTCTCTCTCTCTCTCTCTCTCTCTCTTCTGACAACTCTGGTTCTCTCATCTCCTCTTTATTCTCTTTCGACTTTGAGAGAGATCTCATGCTTAGAATGCAGATTTTAAGTCGTCTCGATTTTTGGAGTTCTGTTGACATCTCAAGTCCAGATCTGTAGTAGTCGACATCATTACTCATTTGTACTTAATTTTATAAATTTAATTTTTTTACCTATCAATTTTTTAGTCATTGATTTTGTAGTTGTTTGTTTCTTTTTTCTGTGAATATATAGGCACATCTCTTATTCATTTAGAACACTGATTAGTTAAGTATAGTTAAAGCAAATTTTAAAGGTTTTCTTTACCATCATTTAGCTTTCAGAGTACTCCATGTTGACACAAAAATTTACACGTATCATTTAGTAACATGGATAGGATTTAGGCATTTTCTAGGTCTTTTCTCCATGTATGTGTCTTTTCTACATGTTAACATTAGAAATTTACACGAATCATTCAGTTTTCAAACACCTTGTTGACATAAAAATTAACACGTATAATTTATTTGATATTTCTTTTAATATTATTTTCGATTCTGTTTTGCAGCTATCTGTGGCATGGATCGTTGGATTATTTTAACATTCTTGAAATGTTTATTCTTATAATTGCAGCAAGCCAGCAATCTATTTTACAGGCTTCTGTTGTTGGTATTGTTGGGAACGAAGCACAGAAAATGTTCTCCTGAACCAGAGATCCCTGCGAGAGAATCGAACAAAAGCATACAAACCAAAAATGTCAAACACAAATCGCAAACACAGAGATTTTTACGTAGAAAACCCAGATGGAAAAAATCACGAGACGATCGGAGTCCAACCGGCCCTGAAGAACCTCCACAAATAAAATAAAGAGAATACACCCTCTAGAAGCTCCTCCTATTCCAAACGGATCACAAAACTCACTTGAAAAAATAAATTTTGATTGCTGACTCCGAAGAATAAGAGATGTCGAATAATTATTCGAAGCGACCTCTCCTTCATAATAGTCTTCAATCATTTCTCTATCTCAAAAATTGTAAAGCACTCTGCCTTCCTTTTGAGACTTTTTTTAAATATTTTTTAGGGTGAGGAAAGACCTAGTATATATAGCCCCAAACCCAAAACTAATTGAGGTATTCTACTATATGTATGAATACTCAATCTAAACCATTGTTGTATTCCAATTATATATAGAAATACTCAATCTAACTCCATTGAGATATTCCTACTATATATACAAATACCCAATCCAAATCCATTGAAATATTTCTATTATATATAGTTATACCCAATCCGACTCCATGGTATTTTCCACATAGGTTGGGAACCCCACCCACTCCAACAAATCTCTTCCTTCACAACTATGTGGAGGGGGTCATCATCATGACGATGCTCCTACAGTACTCTAATTTTCCCTTATAAGAACTTTTGTGAACATGTCTCCTCCATTGTCATCTGTATGAATCTTCTCAAGCGTTGTATCCTTCTTCTCAACCACATCACGTATCCAATGATGCCGAGTCTCAATGTGCTTGGAACGACTATGAAATGTCTGGTTCTTCATAAGGTGAATGGCACTCTGGCTATCGCAAAGCAAAGTATACTGCTCTTGCTTTAGCTCCACTTCCTGCAGCAGCTTCTTCATCCACAGCAACTCCTTGTAAGCCTCCATCACCGTAATATAATATGCCTCTGTCGTCGACAACAACAAACTTCTATAACCACGACTGCCACGATACCGTTTCACCTTTAAATATTATCATATTGCCCATAGTCGATCATCTCGTGTCTATAACTCCAACCATATCAACATTAGTATATCCAACCAACTTCGGTTTGTCACCACCAAAAGAAAGTATCCAATCGGTAGTGCCCTGAAGGTATCGTAGGATCTACTTGATCGTACTCCAATATACCCTTTCCAAAATTGGAAAGATACCTGCTAACTGTGCCAACTACGTGAGCGATGTCTGGTCTCATACACACCATAGCATACATGAGACTTCCCATAGCTGAGGCATATGGAACCCGCTTAATATCTTTCTTCTTGTCCTCGGTAAATGGACACTTCTCCATAGTGAACTTAAAGTGAGCACAAGGGGTTACTCACTTTCTTCCACCCATCCATTCCAAAATGCTGAATTACCCGATGAATGTACTTCTTTTAGGACAAGTGTAGCAGCTTGGACTCTCTCTCGACCGATCTCCAACCCAAGAATAGTCTTTGTTGCGCCCAAATCCTTCATAAAGAAGGTCGCATCCAGTTGGCACTTTAACTCTGCTATCATAGTGGTATTTCGACCCACCAGTAGAATATCATCAACATAAAGCAGTAAAATGATGAAATCAACCTCGACAAAGTACCTCACAAATACACAGTGGCCCGACGTCGTCTGTGCATAACCATACTCTCCCATAAATGACTCAAACTCCTTGTACCACTGCATCAGAGCCTGCTTCAAACCATACAAGCTCTTCCTCAACTGGCAAACCAAGTGTGACTTGCCCTTCTCACAAAATCCCTCTAGCTGCTCCATGTACAACTCCTCTTCAAGATCACCGTGGAAGAATGTCGTTTGTATGTATAACGCTCCAGTCCCAAAATATGTGGGACTAGGAATACGAAAGCATGCCATCTACATAACTAGTGGACTCCAGCCCAACTAGTATACGCGATATAAGTTGTTAAGGTAAGCTATATATTCTACACAATAATATAACAACTATCTACAACTCAAATCATGAAATCGATACCAAGAATGAACATAATATATTAAGTTGGCCACCCAGTAATATACATGTTCAAATAAGCTCGAAAAAGAGTAAGCTTACAAATACTAGGCTGTAATAGCAGCATGAGTCAATATGAGACATATAGATATGGAAGGACATAAAGAAATACCAGCAAAATATATATGAAATCCTGATGCTGTAACCATCACTGTCCAACTACTCTCAAACAACTGCTCAGCCAATACCTGGAGAGAACACCAGGTCCTCAGAGGGACATAACAAGATACAAAAAAATTTGTCATATAACTTAATATAAACTGCTCAACAATAATTCGGATCATAATATGGTCCAATATTCCATCCTCAAATTAGTGCACCACCCCACAACCAAACAATGACAGAAGGTGGCACTCTAATCTATAATAAAATACTTTTCCATGCCAAAATTCGGTATAGAAGCTGGATCAAAATAGGGTTCAGTATTCTATCAACAAAGCAGTGAACCACACCTACAACCAAACAAGGACAAGGTGTGGCACACTATTCCGTGACAAGATACTATTCCAAGCCATGATCAGGTATATGATGTCACCACCACTTTCCCGCAGAGGGATATTTTTGACGTTTTCCTATTTTTTTTTGTTATTATTATGAATAATGGTATTCATATTATATTTTGAGTGATAAATTTATTTTACAAAACTAGTAATTATATTTTTGGATTAATTATTTATAATAATTAATATAGTACATATGCTATATTATTGTATATAATTAGTGGTTAGCCATTAGTTGGAATAGTTGTTAGTGACCCTAGAGGACCTAAACCAGCTTGACATAACCACCTAATTAAATGATTAGAACTAGCCTAATTAAACTTTAGTTAGCCTCCAGTTAGATTAGAATGATTAGTTACAAAATTTGACTAAACACCTAATTAGGGAGTATGCCTTTTCTCTAAACTTGTCATGACTAAAGAGAAGGGCTTAGTGGACATTTTCCATTAGCCGTAACCCTAACCTAATATGGCAGTCCTATTCTTTTATATAGCCTAACTTCATCTTCTTCCTCTCCCCATTTTCAAAAGAAACCCTAATTTGGGAGCCTTTCTTCCACCATTATTTCTACTGCTAAAACTCATCCAAATTGGCCCAAATTAATTCCATTCTCTTCCCATGGAGAGTAGAAGACTCTAGAAGCAAGGCATTAGAGGTTGGGACACTTGGAGCTTGGGAGCTTTTGGATCTTTGAGTCATTTCATTGGAAATCCATCTCCCAATAGGTAAAATGCATTCTAAACCCTTTAATCAGTATTAAATAGTATAGAGGCATCAAATAGGAATTCCCACGCATTAGGGTTACCCATGGTGAGGAGTTTTGACTCTTCTTCATCCATTTGGAGACTTTTTCCTTTGTATTTTGACCCAATTTGGAAAAAATCCGAGAATAACATTTCTAGGGTTTGTGAATAGGTTTGTTATGTCCTATTTGTGATTTAGAACATGTGGGTATGCTTAGGGTCAAGATTGGATCCATTTGGAGGACGTATCACAACGTGTCTCGATATGCACGTCAAGTGTTTGAAAAAAAATTACTCATTGGACACACGTGGCTCTAAATTCCATTTGGACTCCTACTCTAGTTAGGTTTTACATTTATATTGCTTTATATATATATATGAAAAATATTATATATATATATATATATATAGATATATATATATATATATATATATATATATATATAGTTTTACACATTTCTATGAAGGAGATATAGTAGACTGTTTTAGGATTTTGTAAGAATGTGGACTGATTTGATAATTGTATGTGTGTGTGTTTCATATATATACAATATATAGATGTAACTGCTACCAGTTGGGTGTGTGTTCATTTTATTAGCTGTTGTGTGTGTTCATTGTTACATTATGTATGTGAGTGTGGAGTTGGGTTCATGGCTTATTAGGAAATAACATTTATATAGGGTGGACTGTTATAGGTATAATTGTGTGTGTAATGAAGGATGCATATATCAATTGTATAGAAGAATATATATCAGTCATATATCCCATCTTATATCAATATATTTGTGAAGGGGGCTTGTGGTTACTGAGGTTAGGAGGGGGCTTAGGGTTAGTAAAGATTAGGACAATAACTGACATGAAGGGAATTTCGTGAAGGGAATGATATAAAGGAGATAGGCTCGGGCAACTTAGTATCAGTTAACTAAAAATAGAGGGGGATGAAAGAGGAGAGTATTGGTAGTGACTGTGTTAGAAAAGGAAGGGAGTGAAATGTAGTGCATTATATTAACAGTTAACTGGTATGTAGGGAAGTCATGTAAGGGAAAGGTAATGTAGAGTTAACTGTAATGATGGGGACTCAGGCTTGAATAGCCTTAGACAGCAGCACCAGGCTTCTTTGCTGCAATTAGGAGCAGTAGTAGCAGTATTTGGCATAGGTGTGTAAGTAATGGATATAGAGGAGAAGTTACTGCCAAGGGTGGTTAGAGTGGTGTCTTGAGTGTTGTATTAGAGAGTTAGTGTCAAGAGTGTCGGTTAGTCCAAATGAGAACTGTCAAGTTGACAGTAAGTGTGAGTGTCAAGTGTGGTTTCTAATGTGTGTTAGTTCTAGGGAGAATGCCTAGTGTGAACTGTCATTGGACAGTGGTGCACATGTGTCAAGTGTTGTTGTTGTGCCAATAAGAGAGTGTCTAGAAGTGAAGGGGGACACTATCATTGACAGTGTTGCCTAGTGTCAGTTAACAGTTAGTATAGAGTTTTGCCCTTTTCCTTTTGCACAGAAGCTATGGGCAGGTCCTGTTTGGACCTGTAGTGGATGTCCTGCCTTGGTTGCCTTGGCATTGGATATGGCAGCAGTGGTTAGCCACTATAGAGTATGAGAGAGGTCAGGTGACAAAGGCCATATGCCGGTGACTGTTAGCAATGTGTGGAGTTGTGATCACCTACCAGTGTGTGAGCTAACCATGTGTGGTCTACCGTTGTGTGAGAGTGTAGATAGGATCGAATGTGAGTATTAGTGAATCATGTGTCAGTTGGGACTAATGTGAAGTATCAGTTGGAATTGATACTTAGTATCAATTGGGACTGATTCTTTTATCATTTGGAGTAATAGGACAGTAGCAGTTACGAGGTAGAGTGAAGGGGAGGCCCATGTATGAGTGAGAGGGAGAGGAGTGAGCCATCAGTAGGGATTAAAATTAGGATCAGTGGGGACTGATACTGGTATCAGTAGGCAAGTGTGTGCATAAGTGCATATATATGTATAATATAGGTAAGTAAATAGATAGAGGAAGTTTAATGTGTGTGTGTGTTATATATATGGCATATATATGTGTTGTGGGTGTGTGTCAGTCTTGGAGAGGCATATAGCTAGGTGCTCCTGTAGTAGGTATTAGGGAACTACCTATGTAGGTAAAACTGAGAGTTTGTGTGGTACATCATTGTAAATATAGTAGGATGTGTCATTCGGAATTGAGTGTGTAGTAGTGGCATTATGAAGAAGGAAAATGTTTGTGTGTATATTTACGGATATAGGTATGTGGATATATATTATATAGATAGGTAATTATATCAATAAGTGTTAGATAGAGAGAGAGGGAGAGAGATACATCTGCTATTGACAGCAGTTAGAAAGAAGAGAGGAGCACGGAAGTAGGTAGGAAGAGCTTGCCAACTGTAGGCAAGTGCACATCAGTGCACTTACAAGGAGGCAGTACACACATATGAGAGGAGTTTCCCTATAGTGCATGAGTAGGTGTCAGTGTACCATGTTTGAGAGTGGAGACTAGTTAGAAATGAAGGAGGGATATCCAAATTCCTATGTGTCTAGAGTAGAGTGTCTTGGTATTACGATATAGGGTATAGAGGTGTGGCATATATAGGGATAGGCTCGAGCATTCTTCAAGGGCACATAGAACCCCTATAAGTGCTTGAGATAAGCCAAGTTAATTACTTAAAGGTAGTCATATGCATGGATGTATCTTGAGGTATATTATATATGTTAGCATATGTTAGATGCTTAGATTATATTCACCTTGAGTTAACCAAGGTAATGAGCGTGTGGTATCAAGGGGTATTGGTATTGAATACCAAGAGGATAGCTAGGCATTGATACCAAGATGGCCAAAGCTAAGGTATTCAATACTACCTTATATTAGCTAGAGGGTAACTAGTGTATTATATTTTTTATGTCTCTGTTATACTTATTGGCTATGATGCTCTGGTATCCTAATATAGCTAGTATAGCCTAGATGAGTTAGGTATAGACCCAATAACCTAGATATGGACTCATACAATCTAGAAGTAGCTAGTTTGACCAAGATCGACTGTTTTGACTTAGAGTTGACCTAGTTGACTATTTTGACCGAGAAAAGGCTAAGAAGCATATAATTAATGTATTTAAATATATTATTTATTCTAGAACACCAAGTAACTTTATAAATTCATATTAGGTCTTTGTGATGCCAGTTCAGACATCGATCCACAATTATTGCTCAGGACCGCAGGCGAGTACATTATCTGATAGTTTTTATTATCTGATAATTATTATGATTCAGGTTCTAGTATAGTATTACCTGATTCTCTGACATTACACGGATTAGTATTTCTGGATTCATTTACTTGCACCACATGCATCTTACTTATCTGACCTCTATTTTAGAATCACCTATTGGAATCACCTACTGGAATCACCTACTGGCATCACTTACTTTTTGGCTGGACTTGTACTTGATTTATGTGTCGGGATATGGATTTACTTGTACTAGTCGGGGCAAAAAAAATACTCGAATAGACATATAAACATTCCTAAACATGCTAGATCACCCCTACTGGTCTAATCTGGAAAGATAGTCGTAGCACACTTGCCAAGTGTACGATGTGTCGTATTTACCCCCTAGCTGTTTACATATCGAAAGCGATATTTGAAAAAACACTAGTTTAGTGCTTTCTTGCTGGACTCACATTATACTTGTTGGACTCACATCACATATGTTCTAGTTTTGTTATCTTTATTTACAGTCTTTATTGTCATTTTCTTTCGGTTCATCATATTTACTTTTCTTGTACTTTAGTTAGCTATTGTTCTATTAATTCTCTAACTCATTCTTTTTCTACTCATCAAGTA
This sequence comes from Iris pallida, assembly GCA_029216955.1. Taxonomy (NCBI): domain Eukaryota; kingdom Viridiplantae; phylum Streptophyta; class Magnoliopsida; order Asparagales; family Iridaceae; genus Iris; species Iris pallida. Next base: position 9,738,362 of record JANAVB010017599.1, on the reverse strand, counting down.
TTACTTACTATAACTGTTTATAGTCTTTGTCATTTAATTGGAATTGCTATAAGAAGTGTGCTCATTCCATCCTGACTGGATATTTTTTCAGATGACTGCTTAGGGGACTTGTGTCCCACATTCTACGGAGCCGGTGAGGGGATAGCAACCATGGGTCCTGATGCTTAGGAGTGATAGGTGTAGTTACTATTATATCTTTGTGATAGATTCACTGTTAGAATTCTTGGCATGTATATATAGTGGAGACTTGTTTTTATATTAGAGATTTGGATATTGTTATTGTATTTCGAAGTTATTGATGTTTTAGTCTTTGTAGTTTATTAAACTCCTTTGATATCATATCGTGCTTTAGATTGTGATTGGATATTCAGTGTTATCATTTGTATTTTTCTCCCATTTGGAGTTGAAATCTATGACAGGTATATTATATCATTGTGTGAGATAGATAGTTAGTGATCAAGATAGTGTTCTACTATCGATACTGCGGCGTAGGCTGGACGTACCCACGACCTCGTGCCCCTATACCGGGTGCGGGTCTTGAGATATGACCATACCAAAAAGTCTGTATACCGAAACGAATTAGGGTCACCTAACCATTCTATATGAAACATGCACTTTTAAGAACAACCTTCAACGCATGGGATCTCTAGCTAAAATGGGATTGGCATAGTCCCCACTTGGGTAATAGGGTCCTGAAACTAAAATGTTTAATCGAACCGTCAGAGGCCATCAGTAAACATACGGTCGTCAACCCGCATCTCCGGCGGAGCGTACGGTCACAAAAAGGTAATGTGCAAGGTAAGGAACTGTCCTCCCCACCCCATGCTTATCTATGTTGTAACACATATAACCTCTATTAACTGCTAAATCAAACTAGTCATGCAAATACTATTGGAACTTAAATCATAATGTACAGCCTGTATGTACCGATGATCAGTCGATACACAAGTTCGAATCTATATGTGACTCGTGACTCCGTGGCACACGTGTCAAGGCCAATGAATACAGCACAAACAAAGGATGGTCTCTAAGTTCTAGGTCAAATGTGCATAGAATAAACCAAAGTAATGAAAAACATAACTAAACAATAATTTGTATATAAGTATGATTTGGAAGAATAATTTATATTGCATATAAATAAATTAATAAATGCATATGATGAGCTAAAAGTAAATGAACAGTAATATGGTAAGCTATCTTACCTGGGATATTGGCAAGCAAATTAATCAATGATCCGGACTGCAGTGTAACGATCACAAAAATATACAAGAACTAAAATCAAATCTAATTCTAAGACAACACGTCTACCATAAATATACATACTATTTATATATTATATAACAAATATTAGCTAACAAGTTTATATCTACATGTAATATACCCTCTACATGTAGTATCATGCCGACATAAAAATAATATTTTATAATATAAAAATAATCAATTTAAATTCTGAAATAAATAAATAAATTTCTGGAATATATATATATATATATATATATAATATATATATATATATATATTAACCCCCTCCCCCCCATTTTATTCATAAAAGACACAAAATGCCGAAGCCTTTACAAGTAAGCTACCAGCCGCAAGCAGCCAGGCCAAAAAGTATACAACCCAAAAAGTAGGGCTACTAGAGGATAGCGTCCCAAAAGGGCTCCTGACCATGCGAGCATATGGCTCTGATCTTCCAACACTGTCGAAGGGTCTTCCGAATGAGCTGGACTCTAGAGTACTGATGACCTTCATACCTGGACTTATTCCGATTCTTCCATAAGACCCAGGTAGCCGCCGCTGCAACGATCTGATGGCCATGGGAAGCGGAGGCCCAGCCTACCAGGAGATCGTTGAAGCACCCACTTCTCTGGTTCTGTCCGCACCGATGTGAGAGGGCCCTCCAAACCTGAATCACGAGCTCTCCCTGACAGAAGATATGATCAATGGATTCACTCTTGCACTCCGAATAACAAGTACATGCGGACGCAAGGCTAAACCCGATGGTGTTGAGGGTGTCGTCGGTAGGCAACTTCTTGCGAAAGGCTCTCCAGAGAAGGAAAGACCACTTTTTTGGGATGCAGGTCTGCCAAAATACGGCGATGATAGGTACAGGCATCCCCACGCCACGTACCGCGCTTCTAGCCGACTTTACCGAAAAGTATCCAGAAGGTTCGGCCGACCACCTCAGCGTATTAGGCTCATCAACCAGTTTAAGGTTATTGCTGCGGATGCGATCTTCAGCCTCAGTCCTGACCCACTCTCTGATCTGGCGCCAATTCTAATCATTACTAGTAAAATCCTATAGGTCCTTGATCCTGTTGTTCCCCGGAGCAGCAATACGATTGTTGAGCACGGTATCTCCCGCCCAACGTTCCAGGAAAGCCTAGGATTTGCTATTACCCAGTTGGAGTTTGATCACCGGTTCGGCTAGGGATCGCCCCACGAGAATCTGCCGCCAGGCGGCAGATGATCGACAATTGGTGATGGCCTGTGCTGGGTGAATATGCTTGAAGTACCTGGCTTTCATGAATTTGGCCCATAAATTCTGACTCGTGCGAAGCTTCTACCACAGCTTTATAGAGAAGGCATCTACAATGTGGGATAGTTTGGAGAAGCCCAGACCTCCTTCTTTCGTGGGCCTAGCCATAGAATCCCAACTGGCCCAGTGATGTTTGTCGTGCCCGTCACTGTGACCCCAAAAGAAATCGCTAAAGTTGCTTTCCAGCGAATCTAGAACTTTCTAGGGAGGGGAGCAGGCAGCAAGGGTATATATAGGGATAGAGGTGAGCACGTGCTTGATGAGAATCATCTTGCCACCTGGAGATAAGGTCGTGTTATGCCACTCCCGAGTTTTTTTCCTGATCTTGGTAATCAGCTCATCAAAGATGGCGGCGTTCGATCTCCCGTAGACGAGAGGGCACCCCAGGTATTTGAAAGAGGGTTGTTCGACTGAGAATGAGGTGATGTTGGATAGGTTGATAGCATGCTCTCTCTTGATGTTGTGGTGGCCGTATATGACGCTCTTAGCGGGGTTAACTGTTTGACCAAAGCATCTGGAGTATTTCATGAGCGAGTTGTGGACCACCGACCCGGCATCCCCAGAGGAGAAGATAAGGATGTCGTCAGCATAGGCCAGATGAGTAATGATAGGACACCCACTGACCGTATAAAAATATTGGAAGTTCGGGGTTCTGGTATGCTGTTCAGTTGTCTGCTCAGAACGTCGGCTGCTATGATGAAGACGGTGGACGATAAGGGGTCTCCTTGCCTGACACTGCGGCTGGATTTGAAGAAGCCTTCCGGTTGGCCGTTGATCACCGTGGAGAACCATGAGTTGCTAATCGATCTCCAAATAATATTGGTCCATGTTTCCGAGAATCCGAATGCCCTGAAAACCCAGATCATGAATTGCCAGTCAAGTCTATCGTACGCTTTCTCCATGTCCAGTTTGATGGCGATGTTTTCCCCCCTCGCCGGGAGTTTCATGCATGTAATTAACTCGTGAGCCAGCATGACATTATCCTGAATGTTTCTGTCCTTGACGAAGCCACTCTGCTCCTCAGAGATAATCTTGGGAAGAATATCTGACATGTGCGATGCGATAATTTTAGAAATGATCTTGTTGGTGAATGTGCAGAGGCTGATGGTCCGAAAGTCCCAAAAAGTCTCTGGGTTATCTTTTTTAGGGATAAGGATTAGGTTGGCGCTTGAAACGGTTCTAGGGTAAGTCGCTCCTTGGAAGAATGTTGTAACTACCTCATGAATGTCTTTTTTGATGATATCCCAGCAGACCGTGAAGAATATGCCCGTAAAGCCGTCTGGGCTCGGTACGCTATGAGCATCAAGAGCCCAAACTGCTTCTTTCACTTCCTGTTCGGATGGAAGAAGTTCCAGCTGGTTGTTTTCGGTGTCGTCGATAAGGTATGGGATCTCAGCCATGAGGGAGTTGTCTCTGTGGACCGTCTCTTTGGTGAACAATTTGGAATAAAAGTTAGCAGCTTCCATTGGGATGCCCTTTTGGTCTGTGAAAATGTTGCCTGAGTCATCAGCAATCTGATGAAGGGTGAGTTTATGTCTGCGGCCGTTGACGCAAGCGTGGAAGTAGCTCAAGTTTTTGTCCCCCTCACTGTCCCATTTAAGCCTCACATTTTGTTTCCAAAAGTCAGTCTCAACCTTCACCCGAAATTTGAGAATGGCTTTGGTGAGGTTCAGAGCCGCTCTAGGCTCCGGTGATCGGTCAGTCATGACCAGAGCTTCGGCTCGAGTGACATCATCCTCGGCAATCCGGACAGCCTGAAAAATATCCCCGAACGCCTGTTTACTCCAAGCCGAGAGAGCCTGTCGCATGGTCTTGAGCTTGTTGGCGACGCAAATTAGAGGGTCATTGGATTCCTTATTGGCCCAGGCCTCCTCAACCACGCGCTTGAACTAGGGATAAGTGGACCAGAGGTGAAGGAAGCGGAAGCTTTTTTTGATCCTGGCCGTTTTGCTTTTAACTTCAACCAGCAGAGGGGCGTGATCAGATTCGGTGGTGTTGAGATGGTAAAGTTTGGGTGAGAATCCGATATCATGCCAAAGGGCGTTAGAGAGAGCTCTATCCAGCCGGAAGTATTGTCGTCGGTCGCCTTCTTGCATGTTGCACCTTGTGAAGGTGCTGCCAGAGAACTGAAGGGGTTGGAGATGAGCGTTGAAAATGAAGTTGTTGAAATCCATCATGGCTAAGTGGGGCGGAGGTTGACCGCCATTTTCTCCTCTCTACAGGTGGTAGCATTAAAATCTCCAATGCAAAGCCATGGGGTGTTGCAGTTGCTGCATTGAAGACCAACAAGTTCGCTCCAAAGCTGCTTGCGTTCTCCTATATCACAGCTGTCGTGAACGGCAGACAGGAGGGCCCGCTTGGGGATAAGTGGATGTTCTACCCAGCACGAGAGAGCCTATTTCGAGTCCTGTATGACTCTGATTCTGACTGTCGGCGAGCAGAGAATCCAGATGTCATGTCTGCCAGCTATGGCGAGTTTAAAGCCTAACTGCAGCTTAATGGCCTTAATTTTCTTGGAAGGGATTTTAGGTTCAATGATGATTAGGATATCGATCTTGTGGATTTTGTTGAGGCTAGAAAGATGCCTCATGGTTGGTTTGTTAGCCAGACCACAAACATTCCAGGATAGGATGTTCAGCATTAATGTTTCTTAGAGGAGTGGTGTTTGGTCTGCTTTGCTGCAGACCTGGTACGTATGCCCGTTAACTCGGGTACTTCTTTCTGATCTGATTTTTTGGCGGTAGAGTTTATCTTGATACCCAACATTTGGGCAAATTTTGTATGGGGTTCCCTGGCAGGGAAGATAGATGAGTTTGCGACGGTGTCAAGTAACTCTCCCGCAGTATCCAAGCTGGGTTCCACCGGGAGATGAGGGGGATGTCCTCAATGCTGCCGGGTGGATCTGCTGCCGACAGAGGGTATCCTGCAACGAGGACCTGTCGTCCCCTAAGGATCTGCTCTGGTCCTAAAATAGCAAGGGCTTCGTCGATGGAAGAATCGTAACTCGTAAGTTGGTTAGCTGTAGGGGTTGTGGGACTGGGGCTCGATACCGGAGAAGACTCCCTGAGGTCCTTCGGCTCTGCCTCAGTCTCCCTGAGATCCTTCGGTTCTGCCTCCAAATCGGGTGGTTCGGGTGGTCCTTCGAGGAGGGCGGTCTCCAGGGCAGTTTCCTCACAGCCAGAGGGAGTAGCAAAACTATTCCGTAAGATAGAAGACGGGGGCATGTAGGGGATCATCGCTCTACCAGGAGACATGGATGGCTCGTCCTTGCTAGCATCAAATCTGATGTGGGAGTTAGGTAAGGGTAACAGAGGAGAGTTAGACTGATGATTGTGAGTCATTCTTCCACCCGTAGGGCTGTCCTTCCGACCAGATTTCCTCTTGAGCTCTGGGTGGAGTCGGAAGCAATGTGTTGTGAGGTGGCCTCGCAGGTGACAGTGATTACAGAAAATGATGTAGTTATCGTATACTAATTGCTGGGTGTGCGTCTGACAGCCTAGCTCATTGAGTATCTGGTTGGGAGGTTCTTTGGTGAGATCAAGCTCAACACAGATCTTGGCATAATGGACTTTGGTGAGGTTGCTTATTTCTGTTGTCGAAGCCACGTAAGTCCCAAAGGAGTTGGCTATGCGTTTAAGAGCTGCCGGGACGAAGCAGATAAGGAGAAGGTTCGATAGGGTCACCCAGACAGCGACCTTAGTAGAATCAACTTTAGTGCTGAAGTCTGGGGACCACCTGATAATCTTCATCTGGTGAGAATCAACAGTGCAGGTGCCCTTGGACCACACAGAGTGGTGGTCAGTAACAGAGGATAGGTGCAGCAGAATATGCCTGGGGTCTAGAGGAGCCACCCGGTAAACCGTAGTGAGCTTCCAACTAGAAATAACCTCCTGAACGCGGCTGATCTTAGGACATCCCGAAGAGAATTTGAGCACAAAGGTGTGGGGGAATGAGTCGGACAGCGATGCCATTTCCTGAATGGAGAAGGGGACCGTTGGCAAGAAGGCTGGAGAAGGATAGGAAACCTCAGGGAGGGGGAAGTCCTGAAACAGAAACCCTGGCGTAGCCGCCCTATCCAGTCGCAGCTTATCTGCGAAGGAAGGCCTCGGGTTAGCGTTGGTCGGCTGACCAGCCTGGTAAAAGCTGGGGATGGGGGTCGCGGGCAGCGAAACTCCAAACGGGCGAGAGGATGGCTCCAAGGAAGGCAGGATCGCAAGCAGATCATCTGGGGAGGAAGAGTTCAGCTGAGCAACGGGAAGCGCCTTCTCAAGGTGAGCTGTGCCACCCAAGTTGGGGGCACTGGAGGCCGCACAACCGGAGTGAGGGAAGCAAGTAACGACACCTCCAGAGGAGGGCGCCTGAGGAGCGGATTGCACCACCAGAGGGGAGGCGACAAAAGCAGAACCTGGGCCGCGCGCCAACGGACTGCGCCAAAGGGGGGCAACCGGGACGGACGAGCCCACCAGCCTCAGGAAGCGCCAGGCCTGCGTAAATCGGGGGGTGCGCCAAGGCCGCGCAAGACGGTGGTGGCGCCGGGGTTGCGCAGCACACAGGTTGCGCTAGAGGGGTGCAAGCCAAGATGGGGTCAGTTGGATACTCTTGACAAAGTGGGCCCACGGGCCGCCCAACCGGAGACGAGCACGAGCCTACCCCCGCACCAACAGAGGCACCGGAGGGCGGATAAAGGGGCCTGGCGTAGCATAGTGCGCAGGGGCGCAGCCTGGGAGATGGGAGGGTCCACCCGGGATGGGAGAAGAGGCGCAACCCGGGGAATGGGGGCCCCCGGGTGGAGAAAATAGGCGCAACCTGTGCCGGTCAAAAATGGCACGGGACCCGAGGGGCCCACCGAGGGGACAGCACCTGTACAGGGAAACGTAAAGGACAGCTGGGGCACGGTGCCCGCATGCGTCACGTCCATACCCGAGTAGGGGGGCGGGTGATCAGCTCGGAACCCGAGAAAGGAACCGACGAGACTGCCAGGCCGCAGCCACCAGGCGTAGTCACGTGGCCGGAGGGCCAGGGATGGACTGTGCCAAATGGGGACGCCACCTGGCCAGATGAAGACCGAGTCTGGACTACGCCAAAGGGCTTCGACTGCGCCAAAGGGGGTTTGACTACGCCGAAGGGGGGCACGTCCCCCAACCGGGGCGATGGAACCGAGGGGACCAGAGGCCACGTGCGGACTGTTGCCGATGCGATTTCAAAATGGGAACGGCTAGAGGGCGGAAAGAGGGCTCGGGGACCGAGGAGAGGAAGGGGCTGCTCCGCACGAGCGCCTCCGAGGCGGAGGAGCCTGACCTGCTGCGAGGCCCGGGGCAGCTCCAGAACAGGTCTCCAGAGTCGTCGCGGTCAGAGTGGCTGGGGTGGCACCCAGTCCAACGCCGAGGGGCGGAACAGCCAACGCTGCGAGGCTGCGGCCGACAAGCGACTGCTGCGCGGGGGACCAAGCAAGGGAGGAAGGTGCCCCGACGACCGACGGTAGGCCAGCACCTCCGACGGGGGCAGGGGGTGGGGGTCGGCGAGGGGGGCGTCGGTGGCAACGGGAAGGAGAGCGGCGGGGGATAAGGGCGGCCGCAATCCTACGGCAGAGGACCTCCTCGGCGGAGAGGCCTGGAGAACGGGCCGGAGGAGAATGGGAGGGAGGCATGGTTGAGGAGGGAGGGAGTGGGGGAGGGCGGGGCCGCTGACCTTCAGCGGCGATGCAGGAGGCGCCATGATGGGGAAGAAGCAGAGGGGGAGAGCTGGGGGGAGCGGGATCATCTCGAGATCCTTATATATATATATATATATATATATATATATATATATATATATATATATTTTATATATATATATATATATATATATATATATATATATATATATATATATATATATATATATATATATTTTATTTTATTATTTTATTTTTT
>JANAVB010017599.1:9662411-9727411 GCA_029216955.1 Iris pallida | reverse complement strand
GCTAATATTACAAATAGCAACTTATCGGTAGTTTTGAAACCTTTTTGACCTAAAAATACAAAATCTAGAATTTGAAATAAATCTGAATTAAATCTCTAATTAATAGATGATAATGATTTTGATCGTATAACAACAATTTAATTACCATATATTCACATTAGAAACATTCGAGATCAATATTTGATAGATTCGATTAAATTTAAATTACGGTAAACGCATTCGATGAAGATGGTGACAATAAATATAAAATAATTGAAATATCAAAATCTAATTTATGGGGGTCGAAGAGGATCGAGTTAGAATTGTTACCAAGTAATTTCTTGGTGTAGAAAGGCGTTCCAAATAGATGAAAACCACCTCGCATGAAATAGTGTTCAGCCTAGACATATTTTTGTAAAACGTGTGTCCCGGCCAAACGAAAAAAAAAACTGTGTCCTGAAATTTTGCTGAGAAGTAGTGGACATGTATAGGAACACAATACTTTTTATTTTGCAAAAAACAGATAAAAAAAGTTAGAAAAACGCACCCACGAAGTTGGCGAACCTGTTGTGCGTTCTAGAATTGGTTCGACTGGATTGTGATTGCTTTGCCGGCTTACACTGCTCACGAAAGTTGTCGTGGCTGCCTCAGGGCTTGCTAGGGTAGTAGAGGATGGTTTTAGCGATGAGATGGTAGTGGTGAAGGAGGAAGAAAAATTAGTTTGTGATGGTTTATGCTCGGTTGTACAAAAACCTACTCGTGTGAGAACCTATAGGGGGCGATCGGTTTTTCCAACAAATATATATATATATATAATATATTCCCTATTCTAATGGAAAGAGGTTTAAGTGAGAGGGAGGAGGTTGGGAGGATTTAGAATTTGGTTTGGTGAGATTTTGTGGCCTAATTTAAAAGATATACAAAGATATGTCCCAAGGGATTTAAATCGAGTCAAAAATAGGAAAGTTGTTATGGAGTTTTAAAATATACTTGAATTAATGTGACTATACATTAATTCATTTAAATCTATCTAAAATATGTCTAATAAGTTATGGTACCCAAGAATAGGCTCTATGGGTCCCTAGTTGGACTAGTTTGGGTCGGTGGAATTTTTAGGATTGTTTTGAAATTTTATTCGTATAGGGTAAAGAAGTTTGTCGGAATTGTAAGAAACGGGAGACGTTTAGGATAATTGTAGAGATGGATCACATGCCAAGTGAGTTAACGCGGGAGGGGGTGACCTCCAACTCACTTGACGTGGCCAAAGAGAAGCTACCTCCCAAGTGTAAACCCCAGAGTTAAAAATATTGTTTTTATTAATTATTAGCTATTAAATTGATATTTCGTCGTTTTATACTAATTACTAGAATTTTCTGTAGACCAATGAACATGGAAGTATTCATATATTCTTAATACATACATCTATATATAAATTAAGAATATAAATAAGCTACAGTAATTATGGTATAGAAATTTAGTACATATATTGGATATGTATATAGGGTTATAAATATATATTTATATATGTATTAACCAAATTCTAGAGTAATTAAGCTAATGTCATATTAGGATTCACCCATATAGGTGAGTGCATGCAAAACCGATTTAGAAGAGGGGGGGATTGCAAAACCATCTAAATTCAAATCAGAACAACAGATTTGATCGGCTAGTCTTTTCATGTGGCATATCCATATTTGACCTCAACTCCTAAACTAAATCAAAACTCAAATCTTAGTTGATAAGTCTTCTATTTTAGAATCTAATCCCTACATAATGCATATATATGAAGCATAGGCAGCCGACCTCTCCCCTCTAAAACCCTAATAATCCATCTTCTTCCCATCACAAGAGAGACCAAGGAGCAATCGAGGAGGTGTTGAGGGATCGAGGAATTGTCGTCTCGTATCCGACTCGAAGTGAGGTACGCTCTGCTGCACTAAGACTGTAATACGAGTATCAAAATTGGTGTTTGAAGAAATGTTTAAGAGGAAACTAAGGATTATAGGATTGATCGGGATATTTAGGGATGCAGGGGATATGTCAGATAGCTAAATAGGAGTATCAATATAATGGAGTCGAGGCTTATAGATAGAAGACGGTATAGTGCACATTATCTTAATGGTGCATATCAAGTAGGGCACAAAGGAAGGATATGTAGGGAGTATCCTACAACAAGGAATCGGGATTACCATGTACAAGTTGTACTTGCATCAGTCTCAACCTATAGCAGTTGCATACGTGTACCAGTTGCTTATCATGTGTCAGTCACCAGTTAGGGAAAAATACTCAAGGGTAGTCATAGTAAGCAAGCATATGTCCTCATATCAGGATTTCATGATAAGTCTATTTGTCCTACTAATGGTTTTCATTTGTTCATATGAATCAATGGTCAATTACATATTCATGAATGTAGAACATCTAATTCTCTATGTACAGCTAATGACAAGGTCAGGGGAATAGAGTGTTATTGCCGGGGCACAATTTTTTCGATGGAAAACTGAAATATCGTAACAATTGTACAAACAATCGTTATTACGTAACACTTCACAGAAGGTACGTAAGAGAAATTTCAACTAGTGCTACACTTCACAGAAGGTGCACAGAACGTAACACTTCACAGAAGGTACGTAAGAGAAATTCCAACTAGTACTGCACTTCACAGAAGGTGCACAGAACGTAACACTTCACAGAAGGTACGTAAGATAAATTCCACTAGTGCTACACTTCACAGAAGGTGCACAAACAGAATTCTGATAATATCAACGCAAATACTTCACCGAAGGTGCGCTAATAGAATCCTGAAAATACCAACAAAGAAGGTGACAGGCGAAAGATGGAAAAACTCCTGCTGGGGTGAATGATCACCGTTGCTCAAAGCTTTATTCGCCCCACACGAATATCTTCCAGGAACCAGCAAGTTCGTCGGAGAACATGGAACACTGTTGCTCTTCTGACTCCTCGGATGAACACGAACTCCCGTGCAAAAAACTCAACGCTGGTACAAAACCTCTCTTCTCTCTGACAGCCTCTAAACACTTGTAAATTTTCTGTCTACTACTTGTGTATTAGTTCTAACCTGTGAGAGAGAAGGAGGAGGCCTTATATAAGTCCAGCAACAACTGTCCGGTTAGCACAATGTTGGGGACGTAGTAGTAACCACTCCGAACATGGAGCAACCGCTCAGAACATGTAAAGACACGTTCTGCTGCAAGTTGTGCCACTCACGTAACCAGCATAATTTGCACTTTACGCACACAGCCCCTTTACGCACCCTACTCATAATACGCACACTGCGTACGCTGCGCACACTGCGCACTCTACACACGCTGTGCACACTGTGCGCACTGGGCTGCGTACTAGGCTGCTTAACTGGGCCAACGTAACTGGGCTCGCGTAACGGGCCGCGCAACGTGGTCGCGCAAGTGGCTCGCGCAACGAGCGCAACTTAAGCACACTATGCGCCTAGCGACGATGCTGACGTGCTAAGTGCAAAGTGCGCCAACAAAATGCCACATTACGCCTCATGAGCCCTTGTGCCCGAGTCCGAGTCCGAGTCGCTAAGCCCCTATGGGGCTTAGCTCCTATGAAAATAAATTTTCCAAGAGCAAAAAGCATGAATGCTTTAATTGTTAATTTTAGCCTTTTTTCCCATTAGAAAAATATTCCTACATGGCAAACCCATGTGCACCTCCACACCATATGTGCATCCCAAATAATAGCAAAGCTAATATATAGAGATACAAACTCTTTGGCCTATCCGATGTGGGACTAAAGTTACTAAAGAAAAGGCCAAAACTCCAACAATCCCCCACATATCTCTATATATGGGTATAAGTGTTCCCCACAGTAACTGTCCATCATGCATTAGGAGAGATGTCGCTGACGATTTGAATCTTCCCGCATGGGTCAAAAATCAGACTATAATACAAGAATGGACTAAGCCTTGAATTCTGCGTCATAGCTGAAATTCTTTCCACTCACATAATGTAGTTACATGTGCTTCTGGCTACACATTAAAGGCCCTGTGCCAGCCTGGTTTCAGTGTATAATTTTGGGCGTCTACAAGTTTACCCTCAAGAGACGGCCTGATATCTCTTTGTCCATACACTATAGGTGAGTTCATTATAAAGAGACATGGCATGAAGCGCTTTGCGCTTCCCTTGCGGTGCTACGCCGCTATGACATGTCTTAAAGCCGAGGCCTTACCCCGTACCGGGAACCTCATCGTAGTGTCATACTACTGTAGCATGAGGCAACCGCCTTTTTGTAGTGCCAAACTACCAAGCATGAAACCTTAGGCTCCCTTGCAGTGTTATGCCGCAATGGCATGGCTTGCAAGGACGAGGCTTTATCCCTAACGGGGTACCTCATCGTGGTGTCGTGCCACTGTAACATGAGGAACTCCTCCTCTTTGTAGTGCTGACTACACCCCTCTTTATTTTTAACATACATTATTAGTCTAACTGCCTATTTGCGGTGCTACGCCGCTGTGACTTGGCCTGCTAAGCCAATGCTTTATCCTATTCCTGGGCAGCACCCCACATATAGGAACCTCATTGTGGAGTCACCCCACTGTAGCATGGAGTTTTACTTCTTGTAGTGCTGCCCTACCGTGCTTTCTGTAAAGCACACCAGGCATTTACTCTGCCTGAGAACTCATTAAGGCAATTAAGCCATCCTTCCCACAGGAACCGTTTTCCGCAGAAAACAACAGTAGTTTTAGGTCCGTAACCTCTCCATACCCAATAGAACATGTACCCACCGTTCCTGATATTCTTTCAGTTAATGGTCCTCCCTTGAACCAAAAGCTAGATGCCTAGTAGATAAATCTTTAAACTAATAGCATAAAACTTTATAGTAAGAATACAATAACTAATATCAGAATGCCTTCAAGCCCATTTTACAAGCTGTGTCATCGACCAGCTGGCGCTTGAGGCCCTTGGTGAACGGATCTGCCAGGTTCTTCTGACTCCGAACATCAATAGCTGCAATAACACATCTCTTGATAAGATCGTGTACTGCCCTGTGCTTCAACCACACAGTCCTCTTCTTCCCGTTGAAGAGGTCATTTAATGCCACCGCCGCAGTCGCCTGGTTGTCACAGTATATCGGTATCGTCGGTATTTGTGCCCCAACCATTGAAAGATCATACATGAGCTCCCGAAGCCATTCTGCTTCCTCAGCTGTGATTTTAAGTACAAAGAACTCAGATTCCATGGATGACCGCGAGAGCATAGTCTGCTTCTTTGACTTCCACGATATAGCAGCTCCACCCATTGTGAAAATGAATCCACCTGTGGACCTCTCGCTCTCTACCTCTGAGCACCACCTGGCATCACTGAAGCCTTCTACTACCGGCGGATCTCTGCTGTAGTACAGTGCATATGTCTGAGTCTTCTTGAGATATCTCATAACCCGTTTCACAGCTTTCCAGTGTTCAGCACCTGGGTTGCTCGTGAAACGACTCAGCATTCCTACGACGAAAGCTATGTCAGGCCTTGTGGCAGTAGTAGCATGCATCAAACTTCCGATTAAGCTTGCATACTCCAGCTGCCTGACGCTTTTCCCTGAATTAGGCTTCAGCTTCAGATCACACCTGTACGGCGTATCGATCCCTGGAAGATCCCGATACCCATAACGAGTGATTATTTTCTCAACATAATGAGACTGTGACAGCGCTAGTCCAGTATCTGTCCGGATGATCTTGATCCCTAAGATCACATCAGCTTCCCCCAAGTCCTTCATGCTGAACTTGCTTGAGATAAATTTCTTTGTCTCCGTGACACAGCAAATATCCGTACCTAGGATAAGCATGTCGTCCACGTACAGACAAACGATCACACCTCTTCTATCAGCGAACTTCGTGTAGACACACTTGTCCGTATCGCTGACCATGTAGCCATTTGACCTTATAACTTTGTCAAATTTCTCATGCCACATCTTGGGAGCCTGTTTAAGACCGTACAAGGATTTCACCAACTTGCAGACTTTGTCTTCAAGACCCCTGATGACAAATCCCTCTGGCTGTTGCATGTAAATCTCTTCGGTCAGCTCGCCATTTAGGAAAGCCGTATTCACATCCATCTGATATATCACCATCTTATGTATTACTGCAAGAGCAATCAACATCCTGATGGTGGTCATCCGGGCAACTGGAGCGTATGTGTCAAAATAGTCAATCCCCTGCTTCTGAGAAAACCCCTTGGCTACCAACCTAGCCTTGAACTTGTCAATAGTTCCGTCTACTTTCATCTTCTTCTTGAAGATCCATTTGCATCCGATGGGTTTCGCTCGTTCAGGAAGATCAACCAACACCTAAGTGTTATTTGAGGTGATGGAATCAATTTTATTGTCAATCGTCTCCTTCCAGAAAACCGCGTCTCTGGTCTTCATCGCCTCATCATAGGTAAGTGGATCTGCTTCCACATGATAGGTGACAAAGTCACTTCCGAAGTCCTTCGGCCTCCTCACAAGCTTAGCTGACGGCTCAGCTTGTTCTGGTTCAAATGTTGTTTTAACAACATCTTCTTGGACCACATCTTCATTGAAAACTTCAGTTTGCTGCGCACCCTCATTGTTCTCCGGTACATCCGCAAGAACAATATTCTTGTGCCTTGCAAATTTGTCTTCAAAATATTCTGCGTCGCGAGATTCAATGATATGATTTGACTCAATATCAAGAAATCTCCGAGCATCACTCTTCTCGGCATACCCCAAGAAGATCGTCTTAGTAGTCCTTGTCCCAAGCTTCTGAATCTTCAGATCTGGAAGCTTGACATATGCCAGACACCCCCACACTCGAATGACATTCAAGTTAGGTCTGACCTTGAACCAGAGTTCATGAGGAGTAACGTCTGAAGTAGCATGAGGCACTCTATTTAGAATAAAAGTGGCCGCCAATGCAGCTTCACCCCAGTAGCACTTAAGAAGGCCAGCAGTCAACAACATTGAGTTAATCATTTCTGTTAACATTCTGTTCTTCCTCTCTGCTTCTCCATTTGAGTGAGGAGAGTACGGTGCCATAGTCTCATTGACAATTCTATGTTCTTTGTTGAACGATACGAATTCATGAGACCTGTACTCCCCACCTCGATCACTTCTTATTCTTTTGAGTTGTTGTCCAGTCTGCCGCTCAGCTTCGGCTCTGAACTCCTTGAACTTCTCGAATGCTTCGTCTTTAGCCTTCAGCAAATAGACGAACGCAAACTTTGAGAAGTCATCGATGAAGGTTATAAAATACTTCATCCCGGCCTTTGTAGAGAACTGTTTGAAGTCACAGATATCTGAGTGTACTAACTCCAGAAGATCTGTACTTCGATTAACCCGAAGAAAGGGTTTCCTTGTGATCTTAGTTTGAGCACAAACTTCACATTTCTCTACCTTACCCCCACACTTGGAGATAAGCCCTAGACTAGACATTCTGTTAATTCATTTAGAATGAACATGTCCTAGCCTATTATGCCATAACTCATAAGTATAAGCAGAATGAGTGATTGTATTAACAACATTGAACTGATTTATAAGCTGAATCTTGAACATTCCTTCGATGTAAAAAGCTTTCCCGAAATATGTTTCCTTGATAAATATCACCATCTGGCCAGCATTGATGTCCATCCTGAGGCCTGCGTTGCAGAGTAGGCCTCCTGAGATTAGGTTCTTGGCGATAGCAGGAACGTGCTTCACGCCTTGAAGCGTCAGAGACTTCCCCGAAGTCAGCTTCAATACCACCGTCCCGATCCCGAGCACTTCAGCTTGTGCCTGGTTCGCACCATAACCACATCAGAAATAGGGGTGTAGGTGGTGAACCACTCCTTGCTGAAGCAAACATGGCAGGTGGCTCCAGTGTCTACCCACCAGTCAGCATCAGTTCCTACCGCATCAACCTGCACAATCATAGCAACAACATCAGTGATCATAGATACCTTACTAGGTTCTCCTTGCTCCGATTGCTTAGTTTTTGCTTTGCACTCATTCTTAAAGTGGCCCTTCTTGCCACACTTGAAGCAAGGCATTTGAGACTTTGGCTTCTTTTTCTTGATAGAATTTCCCTTGACTTTTAGATTATCAGGGTCCTTCTTCTTGCTGTGGGAAGCCGCCTGCTTGTCCCTTGGTTCCTTGGTACGAACCATATTGGCGTTAGCCAATTGCTTGGACAGTGCGTCCACCTTCAGTTGAGCCCGCATCTGGTCCTCAACATTGATTTCTTGCAGGAGATCTTCAAGGGTGATCACCAGCTTCTTCCTATGCATGTTTGCATAGAACTTACTCTACCCAGCGGGGAGCTTTGAGACAATCCCTCCAACAACAAACTTGTCGGAGAGGGGCATTGCCTCGTCTTCCAACTTCTGTCGCAGTTTCAGAAACTCCTTCACCTGCTGCATCATAGACTTTTTGTCCTCAAAGAACCACTTGTGATATTTCTCAACCACAAAGATTTTACTGCGGTTCTTGTCTTCTTCGTAGAGTTTTTCTAGAGACTCCCATATGTCTCTAGCGATATTCTTCTTAGAATATGATTCTGCAAGGGAATCTTCTATAGCATTCAGGATAAGCAGCCTGCAAATACTATTTTCTCTTCTTTATTTTGCTTACAGTTTAGTAGCTGCGGTGATTGCGGCAGCAGACCCAACATCTGGAATAGTAGGTTCTTCCTCCAGAAGCACGTGATCTACGTCTTTGAGTTGAAGGGTTAGATATACCTTCCTCTTCCAGATTTGGTAATGCTCTCCATCAAACTTTTCTTACTTATAAAAGTCAGAATTGAAGAGTGAAACATTAACATTTTCCATCGTAGTGATAAAGCTTTGAGATTGTTATTGCCGGGGCACAATTTTTTCGATGGAAAACTGAAATATCGTAACAATTGTACAAACAATCGTTATTACGTAATACTTCACAGAAGGTATGTAAGAGAAATTTCAACTAGTGCTACACTTCACAGAAGGTGCACAGAACGTAACACTTCACAGAAGGTACGTAAGAGAAATTCCAACTAGTGCTACACTTCACAGAAGGTGCACAGAACGTAACACTTCACAGAAGGTACGTAAGATAAATTCCACTAGTGCTACACTTCACAGAAGGTACACAAACAGAATTCTGATAATATCAACGCAAACACTTCACCGAAGGTGCGCTAATAGAATCCTGAAAATACCAACAAAGAAGGTGACAGGCGAAAGATGGAAAAACTCCTGCTGGGGTGAATGATCACCGTTGCTCAAAGCTTTATTCCCCCCACACGAATAGCTTCTAGGAACCAGCAAGTTCGTCGAAGAACTTGGAACACTGTTGCTCTTCTGACTCCTCGGATGAACACGAACTCCCATATAAAAAACTCAATGCTGGTACAAAACCTCTCTTCTCTCTGACAGCCTCTAAACACTTGTAAACTTTTTGTCTACTACTTGTGTATTAGTTCTAACCTGTGAGAGAGAAGGAGGAGGCCTTATATAAGCCCCAGCAACAACTGCCCGGTTAGCACAATGTTAGGGACGTGGTAGTAACCACCCCGAACATGGAGCAACCGCTCAGAACACGTAAAGACACGTTCCGCTGCAAGTTGTGCCACTCACGTAACCAGCATAATTTGCACTTTACTCACACAGCCCCTTTACGCACCCTACGCATAATACGCACACTGCGTACGCTGCGCATACTGCGCACTCTACGCACGCTGCACACACTGCGCGCACTGGGCTGCGTACTGGGCTGCTTAACTGGGCCAGCGTAACTGGGCTCGCGTAACGGGCCGTGCAACGTGGTCGCGCAAGTGGCTCGTGCAACGAGCGCAACTTAAGCGCACTATGCGCCTAGCGACGATGCTGACGTGCTAAGTGCAAAGTGCGCCAACAAAATGCCACATTACGCCTCATGAGCCCTTGAGCCCGAGTCCGAGTCTGAGTCTGAGTCCGAGTCGCGAAGCCCCTACGGGGCTTAGCTCCTATGGAAATAAATTTTCCAAGAGCAAAAAGCATGAATGCTTTAATTGTTAATTTTAGCCTTTTTTCCCATTAGAAAAATATCCCCACATGGCAAACCCATGTGCACCTCCACACCACATGTGCATCCCAAATAATAGCAAAGCTAATATATAGAGATACAAACTCTTTGGCCTATCCGATGTGGGACTAAAGTTACTAAAGGAAAGGCCAAAACTCCAACATAGAGGAGGGCAATAACTGGACTGTACAGAAAAGTGCATATGACAAAATAGGTATAGGAATTATGCATTCAATCACGTAGGTATACAGGTTAATTAGGTAATGGTTTCAAATATGGCAATTGAATTAGTAGTATCAGTACCAGAAATCTCTGATACCATGGCGGTAATTAATGAGTAAACCTGAGTCATGGTAATATATAGTTAAGGTGATGTATTAGTGAGCATCGTTTTAGGGAGCAGTCTAGTTGGGAGGTTCCAGTTTTGCAAACTGGAAAGGGGTTCGGTCGAGTGTGTGAAGGTATCTTGGATGCAGAGGAGTTGTAACTTAATAAGTGATGTGGCCAAGTGAGGACAGGATAGGGAAGTAAAAGCAGGGTTCAGTCCTCTAAACGAGTATATTGTGTATATGAGAATCTTGTAAGGACTTAGATGAAACAAGGGGTATATGCAACTGTCTATGTTCAGAACAGTAGTACTAAGGGGAGATTAGATAAAACATTAGCAGAAGAAGAGGAATTAGGCAGGGATATTAGGAAGTAAATAAATAGCAATTGCACTGTACGTAATCTAGTACACAGTTGTTGTAGATGCAGGGCATGCTAGTCAATAGCTAAATTTTAGGGAAGTATCATAGAAGGGAAACAGTATCAGAGTCTCAGAGAAGAATCAGAAATGAAAGGGAAGCAAGTTAGTTGTTCTTCTTTTACAAGTCAACAGTAAATAAGATGAGTCAGCTTACCTTGCCTTAGCCAGCTCATAAGTTTTTTGTCCAAATCATCAAACTATTAGGAAACAGTTAGAGTAACACAGTTGATCATTCTTGTATAAATCGTGAAGAGAGGGAAAAAAGTGTAAGAAATATTTTCGCATTGTTTCTCTTCTTGAAGTCCTGCTCTTCTGTAAGTCCTCTTCAGTCCCCAAAACAAAGACTAGTGTACACGAGTTTAGGATACAGTATGAGTTTAGGTGTAGGTAAACAAAGGAGTGTAGATACATAGTGGTCGAGGTCATATAGGTACCTAGAGCATGAATATACTGGTGTGCAAGGTTAGTTAATAGAAGGCAACTGCAGATAATGCAGTTCAATAACAGTGGTTGTGTGAAGTCCTGTTGCAAGGAACTTAGGAGTAGGACCATAAGTGAAGGGTTATAAAGGAAGAGGGAGCATAACCATTTCTATATGAAAACAGTTATCTAGGAGAGAACTTAGATCAACAAAGTTAGGCAATATAAGAATAGCCACATAGGTGTACCAGTTTGTGTATATTGTTATAGGAGTACTAATTAATTAAAGATAACATAGATATATAGGGGTACCATTATAAAGCAAGCATAGAAGTAGTCATATGCAACTGAGTATATGTTGTCTATAGTAGTAGCTTTGTATAGGCAACATGACACAGGTTTAACATTACAAGTAATGAAAGGCATCAGTAAAGGGGGGTCAATATGTATTTATGTGAATAAAGTATCAGTCCTTAGTAGGAAGGATGTGTATATGGGATATGGGTGTGTCCTGATACACTAAGAACAGGGTGTCATAAGGTATGTATTGAGGGAATTCAGAATGAGTGATAATTGAGTGAGGGAATGAGTCATAAGGGTGAAATAATTTGGTTTTTGCCAGAGGATACCAATTGGTTAAAAGATAATATAAATACCTAGGTGTACCATTATGTTTCAAACATAGAAATATGTCTAGTAGAAGAATAGAAGGCCTTGTTATCGATTTTTCAGTTACCTATGGACGTTTCTAAAATAGGTTGCTTGGACCTCAATACGGATTCTGACTGTACCTGCAGCTCAGGACCATAGGCAAGTATACCTTGCCTTTCTTTACAGTTTATTTACATGCTTATTTCTTTTTCCTTTGCAACATGCCATTATCTAGTTTTCTCTTGTTGACTGTTGACATGTGTTTTCTCAGATTATATATACTAGTTTAGTTGCCTCATTGATATATAATCCTTGTTTACGATCGGCCTTGTAGTTCATATTGGATCTGTTTCTCACATGTACTTGATTGAGTCGTATCATAGAATGAGTGCATTATAACTGAACTGCTATACCTTGTTTTCGATTTTCTCAACCTGCGAGTCCATACTAGGGGCGAGGGTTGACTATTTGAAATTACCGACGAGTCCACACTAGGGACGAGGGTTGATTATCTTGAACTAACCTATGAGTGTAAAAGCATGGAAAAGAATAAAAAAAGATCCATGCGGCCAGGGAGCCCCATGCGGCTCAGAGAGTTCATGCGGCTCAAGGATCCATGCGGCTCAAGCGTCTATGCGGCTCAAATAAGTTCTATGCGGCTCAAAGAGGAGCCACGTGGCCTGCAAACAGCTCTTTCGATTGTCCTTTACTGCATTAAATGTCTTGACAGCTGACAGCTCTGACACATGACAGCCCTGACACAAAAATACAATTATGACTCCATCATAATGGCAGACCCCTAGGGAAATGAAGGAAATCTCTGACACAATCTTCCGAAATCCAGAAACCTTCATAAGGACTTGACACGTGGACAGTCGCATGCGGCTCAAGTAGAGACCACCCCATGCGGCTCAAGCGGAGGCTGCCCCATGCGGCTCACGAAGACTATCCCCATGCGGCTCACGAGGACTATCTCCATGCGGTTCATGAAGAAGGCACCCATCATGCGGTCACCTACACTCATGCGGCTCAGATCATCACCATGCGGTTCAAATGTTCAGGGGGCCACTCTCAAGCAGCCTTGACACGTGGCCTGCCTTATGCGGCTCAATGAGGAGCAACCTTCCTGCGGCTCAGATTTCTGCAGTGGCTCACGGTTAAGACACATGGCATGATAGCGTGACACGTGGCATCAAATCGATCAAAATTTATCAACAAATCCTAATAAAGTATTGGGATCAAATCAGATCATTTGTAATCAAGCAAATCAATGACACGTGTCGGAAAATTCGAGGTTGGCATGACAAATCAGGAGGATTTATGTCAATCATCATTAATTACCTACAAAAGATTTGATACAATCATATTTATTGCTCAAATCTCTTATAGTCAAGATAAACGGCCCAGATCCAGTAATCCTTAGCCACCGACTTTTAAGAATGGACAATCATTGTAAACCCTAATGATGCCCCCCACTCTTATAAATAGCAATGTGCCATTCCCTTGCGAAGGAGGATATGCTGAGATAAAAAAAAAAGAGACATAGAGAGCCAGAAAGCTAGAGAGAGAATATACAGAGCGTGAAAGGAGAGCATTTCTTCAGCAACGCCAAGCAGTTCTTCTACAGAGCCAAGGCTGTACCCGATCGTCCAAGGAGTAAGGCAGAGCTGCCGTCGCTTTCCCGAGCCTCTACCGTCATCCCCCAGAATCTAAAATAAACAATTGTACTTAGATTGCTGTACCTAGGTTTTCGTCCCTAGGCTTTCTTTGTACAAGCGAGTTTGTATTGTGAAGTAAAAGTCTAGTCCTCCGATAATTGTTCTGCTCTTTTATATTTCATAGCAAACACGATGGCGACTCTGCTGGGGACAAACTTCTCCACGGCTGAGGAGTTGGTAACGCAATCGGATGCAGCCAAACTTGGCTCCACGCAACAGAAGATGGTCGTCCGCTTCGACCAACAGGCGTTTGAAGAAATGCTCTCCGAGGGAAGCGCTGGACCGGTCCAGAAGCGAACCCGCACAAAGAAAGCTCGCAGCGAGTGGAGGCCAAAGTCATTTGCTCCTCCCCAAGCTCTGGACGGAGTACTCTCTGCTACCCAAGACGGCGAAGGTGACTCTCATACGGCGGCCCCACTTCGAGCCATAGAGGACTCTACTGTCCCCAAGTCCGGCAGAGGAAAGTACTACGATGTTGGACTTGCAGTGGCAAAGAGCGATTCTATGTGCTCTAGAAAGAAACCGAACAAGGGTACTATCCGCAAGACGTAGACTCATGCGGCCAAAATTGCCAGCCGCATGAATGATGACCATGCGGCCGAGATTGCTAGCCAAATGCATTATACTCATGCGGCCAGGATTTCCAGCCGTATGGAGAATACTCATGCGGCTAGGATTTCTGTCCACATGGAGAAGACCTATGCAGCTATGCCTGCCCGCCGCATGAAGATTATTGATGCCAGCCGCATGACGCCTACTCCACGTGGCTCTATCTTCGACCGCCTCTCCTATGGTCCTGATCTCTTGTGCTCCCAAGAAGACATGTCTGACTCTCTCCAGCACCACTTAGACTCTTCCTACTATGTGCCCTCACGTACTAGAGTGAAGAAGTCTAAGGCAGCACGAGCTTGGCAAGTTTGGTCCGCTGATCCGACCTTTGACCATCCGAGCGTCCCGCATACTGTTATGCGGGCCTCAGATGGGAAGTTGTACAAAACCACTCGAGTCCAGCCCCCGGCGGCAAACGGACAGAGAGGTTCGCAAAAGTCACCAAAAATCCAGGGAGCGAACATGGTCGATCCAGACCCATCTGACTTGCGTGAGGCCACCCTCCACAAACGCAAGAAAAGAGAAGGTATATCAGGGTGTAAAGAGTCCTCCCACGGACGTCACTGTACCCAAGTCATCGTCAACTGCTGTTGCAATAACGTGACAATATGAGAAGACCGGCAGTCCGTCTTCCAAACAACCATGTTCAGAAGATGAGGCACTTCCCGTCGTCTCCTGCAACTCTGCTCAGAAAATCCCCGCCGATAGGAAAGAAAAGAAGACAAATGTTCCTATCCCGAAGATTTTAACCACCATGACTAAGAAATTATCGTCTAAACGGGTACCCACCACCGGAGTTTTCCAAGGTACCCGTTCAAAGATGAAATCTGCTACGGTAGGAGATTCATCGTCCACACCACTGGGGGTTGCTGGGACTGGGGGTAGCGCTCCTCAGAACATCTACGATAATCTGATGTTCCAAGGAGATGAGCCCGAAGAAACAACTCTCCCATCAGATACAGCAAGGGCCGACGTCCCCGAGGACGTCCACGACTCCCAAGATGAAGCAAACTCTGAAGCTGGAGGTACTATCCCTTCTGAGTCCGAACCAGAGAAGAACATTCCCACATACCCCGATGACTTCTCGCTACAGGGTATGATTCGGAGGGCACTTCCTCCACCGTTCCGTCCATCTCTCCTCATGTAAAGACGGTGTTCATGACGGACAGCAGCCAAGGTGGTTCTAGTGATCGCCAACGCATCGACACTCTGGAGGCCATACTGCATGCCTTGGTCAAGTCTGTGGACGAGATCAAAGCGGCCCTTCCAACTCTGCAAGGAGGGACGCATAGCCAAGCAAGCGCGGGTCCCGCAGTCAATGCGGACTCGAATTCAGCGGCACCGAATCCGGGCAACAATCCTCCTGAAGTAACGGCCCCCACCGCTGTGGATGAGGCCCGAGAAGTGAGAAGAGAGGTCCAGGAGCTTTGAGCCATGTTTTACGCTCGAGAAACCTCTCAAGACCTCAGAATACGGCAACCATACCCGACAGCATGGAGGGATGTCCCCTTCCCACCAAGATATAAGCCGTTCAATATCAATCCTTATGATGGAAAGACCTCCGCAAGTCGGTATATCACTTACTTCAAGGTCACCACCGACCATTTGCCCCATGACGATGCCATCCTTACACGATTATTCATCGGGGCATTGGAAGGAGTAGCCTTCGACTGGTATCATAACCTGCCAGACAACTGCATCCACTCCTTCGTCAGCTTCAAGCGCATATTCTTGGAGAGGTTCTATGATGTAGTACAGGATGTCACGATATCCACCCTCATTGACGTCGTTCAAGGGGAGAAAGAGCTGACAATGAACTATATTGAGCGGTTTTGCCAAACCGTAATGAAGCTGCCCTCTGGAAACCCGGATTCCTCCTTAATTGAAATTTGCCAAAAGAGACTGCTTCCAACAATCAGCCTCTGGATGGGTGAAAGTTGATTCAAGGACTGGAAGACGTTTATCATCAGTGCCACAAGCGCCGAAGAACGATTGAAGAAGGCTCGCCAACTGGGATTGCACATCTCAGAGGGAGAGGACAAGGGCAGGCGTCCCAACGCCAACACCAACATTGGGGGTAGCCCTACCAACAATCGGGACAACAAGGGAAAGCAGGCTATGGTGGCCGACACAGCACAGAAACCTGAGCCAAAACTGGCAGACAAGCAATGGCCACAAATGACCTACTCCTTCGAAGACGGTCACGTCAAGCCCATCTTAGACATGCTCATACAAGGAGACAGAATTCAGCTTCCTCCACCAAGACGGGAACCTTGGCCGGCAGAAATGGAGAACCCAAAGTACTGCCATTACTACCGCTACGTCCACCATGCTACACACGACTGCTACCAGCTAAAACGGTACATCCAAAATCTTATCGATTCGAACGCTATGGCCATCGATTTCGAAGAGGTAACCGTGGCAGCCAATATGGTGTCAGTATAATTTGGCAGCTTCCTTCCAACGGAAACTCAAGACGGTGTGGTCCCCATTCCTCTGGCGACAATGGAGATTGCTAATCTTCCACCTCCCCGAGATTAGGCTGCTGGTCTAGTGCCCCTCACCACATCACGAGGAGAGGTCATGTGGGTCCATCCAGACTTGGTATCAGAGGTGACTCAGCCCACACCATCTTCCATTTACAAGAAGAAGAGTAGAAAAGTCAGGTCCTGTCGCATAATCTCGGCAGATATCGAAGAAGCTACAGCCGTCGTCACTCGGTCTGCGACACAATCCCAACCTGTGGCTGATAATTCGGCTGAAGATCATCAGTCCGTTATAACTGACGCTCCGGGACCTTCTCAGCCTCCAACAACCGACAAGCCTAGGCCGAAGGAGACTCGTTTTGATAAATCCCTCCGAAAAGAGGTACCACAGGGGCTGGAAAGGCCCTACAACTTCGACATCTTGGCGCAATTGGCCAACACGCCGGCCAAGTTGTCATTATACGAGCTTCTGAGACTTTCAAAGGATGATCGCGCGACTTTGAGCGATGCACTCCAGAATACCGACGTATATCTAGCTCAGGTCAACCTCACGGGAGAGAGCCCGCCTACAGATCTCCAAGACAGCGCTTGCACGGGAGCGATGCCCAACATTGTCTTCACTCCGCAGGACATGCTCATCAAAACCAACCTGCACGATCGCCCGTTATACTATACTGGATACATCGGCAACGTAAAGGTGGATCGGATGTACATTGATCCTGGCTCTTCCATAAGCATTATCCCGAAGGGTCTGTTACATCATCTCCGCATCCCTATGCATCGCCTGACGCCTACAAGCACCACCATCAGCAGTTTCAATTCGGACATGAGCTACCCAATTGGAAAGATTCGTCTGAAGTGTCAAATTGGCGATCTCCAATCGGAAGTCACTTGCTACGTCATAGATGCAGACACTTCTTATAACATCCTCTTGGGGCGCCCTTGGATACACGATTATATGATCATACCTTCCACGCTGTACCAATGCTTCAAGTATATCGACAAACACGGCTTCGTGAGGAAAAAATTTGTCGACATCGATCCCTTCAAAGGGGTCGATTCCTACTACTCAGACTCCTACCTATACGAAAAGTCGAAGAGGCACCTTGGTGAAGGAGATGTGCAAGCTTGTACCGAGACAGCCACAGGATCAGAAGAGTCCCTAACGATCCACCTCCAAGCTCGCAAACCTGGCAAGTCCGTACCCCCTACAACCACTCTGCGTAAGGACGTAATCAGCCTCTCGGCACAAGAAGACCAAATGATAATCCGGCTTCCAAGGTCCGGCCAAGTGCCAAGACCCACAACGGAGCCATTGACAATCAGGCTGCCGAGAGTCGGCCAGCCACAAACGGAGAAGCTCAATCCCTCCGACAAGCCAATGACGATACGCCTTCCCAAGAAGAGTCGTCACCCCGATGCAAGGTCTGGGGCTTCTAGCGAACCAACCACTCCCCGTCCCGCATCAGGTACCAAACTGGGGGTCGCTAGTTTGCCAACGACCCCACGCTCGGCTCCACCAGCTGAACCTCTGACGATCAAGCTGCCCTGGTCGTCCTCTCAGTCTTCGTTTATACAGGGGGTAGCCGAAGAGGAACCGGAGCTAGCCAAGTATGTGGCTGCCCACACTGATGTTCCCTCCGCAGATGATGTAATCCCGCTAGAAAAGATACCTTACATCATCAATAAAGGGCTATCTTTGAACTACCTCGAGCTTAATAAGCTTTGTACAATGTATGCTATGGAGCACGGTATAGGCACTCACCTACACACACAGGTGATAAATGTGTACACCGCAAACCAGCTTACTCCAGTGGAAGACGCTTACCGCATAATCGAGGGAGGGGACCATCCAATCATCTTCGGCCGGAAGGACGATCCGCAGTCCTTCACCATAGAAGAAGTCGATCTTGAATCAGATGCCGGGAGACTGCCACTGTATCTTTATAGCCTTCAATCCAAATATCTTATACAAAAATAGGGGTATGATCTGGCAACTACGCCAGGCTTGAACTACGGCACTGGGCGACGATTACCTTTGAAGCCGCCGGTCCCAGCTGGCAAACCACTGGACTACTATAGCAAAACTCGATGTGGATTAGGGTATGTCACACCCACAACGACCCCTGAAAGTTCAGATGAAGAATGTGACTGGCATTCACATTCAACCGGGTCACCAACTTCTGATTCGGATACCAGCATCAGAGACGTATTCAGACAAGTTCTGTCAGTCAACATGGCATTCGTCGACGCTTATGAAGAAGATAAAGACGTTTCTGAAATCCTCGAGCTAGAGCCGTAGGCCCAACAGTTGGATGCACAATGGGAAAAGTGGTTCGAACAGAGAGAACCTTCTACTGAAGATGAGGTTATACAGGTCGACCTCGGCAGCGAATCTTCTCCAAAACCAATCTTCGTCAGTAAAATCCTAACAGACGAAGAGCGAGAATCGCTACTAAAACTTGTCAAAGAATATATTGATGTGTTCGCCTGGAGCTATGAAGACATGCCAGGACTAAATTTCGAGGTTGCCCTTCACAAGCTCAACATTTGGCCAGATGCAAAGCCGGTCAAACAACAACAGCGACGCTTTCGCCCGGGCATCATGGATGCGATCGAAGCTGAAGTCAACAAACTAATAGCCAGCAGATTCATTCGTGAGGAACAACATCCTGACTGGGTCGCCAACATAGTACCAGTCCTCAAGAAGAATGGAAATATTCGAATCTGTATTGACTTCCGCAATCTGAACGAGGCATGTCCCAAAGATGAATTTCCCCTCCCTATCACAGACATCATGATTGATAACACCTGCGGCTTCGAACGTATGTCATTCATGGATGGCTTCTCGGGGTACAACCAAATCAAGATGTCTCCTGACGACGAAAAGCATACACCATTCTGAACACCAATTGGCACATACTGCTACACAGTCATGCCTTTCGGTTTGATGAATGCCGGCGCCACATATCAAAGAGCCATGAGTATCATCTTCAGAGACCACTTACGCAAGACGGTGGAGTGCTATGTTGATGACATCGCCATCAAGAGTCGCTGTATGGGAGACCATCTGCAGGATCTGAGGACGGTAATCGACCTGATGCGAGCACACAATTTGAAAATGAACCCTACGAAGTCCTTCCTGGACGTATCCAGCGGGAAATTCTTGGGTTTCATCATCACCGTCCAGGGTATCCATGTAGACCCTGAGAAGACGAAGGCAATCATGGAGATGGGTCTCCCGAGAAATCTCCGCGAGCTCAGAGGCCTTCAAGGGAGGCTAGCTTACATCAGGAGGTTCATTTCTAATCTCTCCGGGCGATGTCGACCATTCACCCATCTCATGAAGAAAGGCATCTTATTCGTATGGGATGAAGAATGTCAGCATGCCTTCGACAGCATCAAAGAATATTTGTCGAACCCTCCAGTCCTGGTGGCCCCGGTTGCTGGAAAACCATCCTGCTCTATGTACGCACAATGGAGCATTCCCTTGGCGCCCTGCTAGCACAAAACAATGATGCAGGCCATGAACAAGCCATATATTACCTCAATCGAATGATGATTGGGCCAGAGCACCGATACACCACCGTGGAAAAGGAATACCTCGCCCTGGTGTTTGCCATTCAGAAGACGCGGCACTATGTCACAGGACAAACCATACATGTGATCTCACGAATCAACCCTCTCAGGGTCCTCATGAATAAATCAGGGGCACTCAGCTCTCGCCTCGCTACATGGGCAATATTGCTGTCCCCCTATCATATGATCTTCGTCCCACAAAAGGCTGTTAAAGGTCAAGCCCTGGCAGACTTTTTGGCAGCCCACCCGGGCTCGGAGTCGTCCAGAATATATAAAGAAATCCCAGATAAGGTCGCCGACTCGCATGCAACCTTCCACGATGATATATGGCGAATGTTCTTCGACGGTGCTTCGAAAACTGGACCCAAGGGCAACATCGTCGTCGGAGTCGGGGTGGTGCTGGTTTCTTCTTTCGGATTGGTGATCAATCGCGCTTACTCTCTCACAGAACCCTGCTCTAACAATGTGTCCGAGTACAACGCTTTGGTCATTGGCCTCCAACTTGCAAGAGAGCTGGGGGTAGAATATCTTGAAGCATACGACGATTCTCAGTTAATCGTCAATCAGATCCGGGGCTCATACAAAGTCCGCCACGAAGACATGGTCCCCTATCACCAAATAGTGATCGACATCATCTTGTCGTTTGAGGGGTTCTTTATCGAACATGTTCCCAGACTCTGAAATATCGAAGCCGATGCCTTAGCAGGCCTGGCCGCTTCCCTAGCAGTGCCAAATCATACTCACCAATCGGTAGATGTGATAGGCCACGAACTGGTCTGCCCCAAGAACAACGTTCAATTCGTGGCAAGTTATTCTGCTCAGACGATCGACGAAGTCCCAGACTGGAGACAACCATTCATTGACTTCTTAGTCTACGACATCCTGCCCGAGAACCCAAAAGAGGCCACCTCTATCCAAAGGCGTTCTCTCATATTCTTCTACGATACAGAGACGAAAATGCTGTATCGCCGATCCTATGATAGATTATTGCTTCGATGTCTGCCAAGCACAGAAGCCAAAGAAGCCGTACGCGAAGCTCACGACGGTGTCTACGGGGCCCATCAGCCTGGCCCTAAATTGTAAGACCGTCTTCGCCGAATGGGCTACTACTGGCCCACGATGGTAGCAGATACGATAGACTATGCTAGAAAGTACAAAGCTTGCCAAGTCCATACGGACTTCATCCACCAACCATCCGAATATCTACATCCGACAGTGGCATCCTGGCCATTCGAAGCATGGGGAATGGATATCATTGGTCCAATCACTCTACCTTTCTCCCGAGGATATCGCTTCATACTCGCAATCACAGATTACTTCTCCAAATAGGCGGAAGCTGTCCCGCTTGCAGAAGTAAAGACTTTAAACTTGATCAGCTTCCTCAAGCATCACGTCATCTATCGCTTTGGACTGCCCCGAAGGATCATCCACGATAATGGTCCGCAGTTTGCAAGCCATGCCTTCTATCGGTTCTGCGACAAGCACCGCATCCAGAATATTGCGTCAACGCCATACAATCCAGCAGCGAATGGGTTGGCAGAAGCATTCAACAAAACAATCATCAAACTTCTCAAGAAGTTCGTATCGTCTAACAAACGCGATTGGAACGAGAAGCTTGGTGAATGCTTATGGGCGTACCGTACCACAGTCTGAACGGCCACTGGGAACACGCCATTTTCTCTGGTGTACGGGAGTGAGGTAGTCCTCCCATTGGAGACTCAAACACCCTCACTCTGTGTCGCCCTTACTTACCAATTGACGACGGACGATAACTACCGTCGTCGGCTACAAGAGTTGGAGGCCTTAGATGAAAAGCGCCTCTTGGCTCAGCAACGAATCGAGCTATACCAAGCACGCATCTCCGGAGCCTTCAACAAGAAGGTTAAAATCAGAACATTCCAAGTGGGCGATCTCGTTCTGGCAGTCCGGAGGCCGATGGTCATGACTCACAAGACCGCCGGCAAGTTTCAGCCAAAATGGGAAGGTCCATTTATTATCGAGGCTGTATTCTCCAACGGTGCTTACCGCCTCGTAAAACAAAATGGAGACTTGCTCATGTTGCCCGTCAACGGCAAGTTTCTGAAGAAATATTATGTCTAAACGACACATTCCAGATCATTGAGTTATGTACCCGCTGGTGCCGCTGAACTCACATCCACAACATTCTAGATCATTGAGTTATGTGCCCGTTGGTGCCACTGAACTCACACCCACAATATTCCAAATTATTGAGTCATGTACCCTCCTGTACCGCTGAACTCGCAATCTCCCAAATTATCCAGTCATGTACCCGCAGGTGCCTCTGAACTCACATCCCGATCACTCTTTCAGATAGTAAGTCATGTATGACCATACCTCTGAACTTTCTTCCTGGAAGAGATCCTTCCTTATGATCCACTACCCGCACTCCCAGTGCACAAAAAGGATAACAAATCTACAAATTTCCAAAACGACCATGTCGATGTTACCTCTGAGTCGTTTCACTTCCGCCAAAAACAAATTACCCCTTTACTTAGAGCTTCCATGTCCTCATTACCTCTGAGTCGTTCTATGTTCCCTCCTTCATTGAGCCCACTCCTGCCATGTCCTCATTACCTCTGAGTGGGAAGGCTCCATCGAAGAAACCTTCATGCTTGCCATGTCCTCATTACCTCTGAGTAAGTATGATGATTCCCTTTCGATTTATTATCCGTACCCACAACCGGAGTACGCCAAGGATAATAGGTCCACAAATATTCTTTGCTGAGCCCACTCCTACCATGTCCTCATTACCTCTGAGTAGGAAGACTCCGCGATAAAACCTTCGTACTTGCCATGTCCTCATTACCTCTGAGTAAGTATATTGGTTCTCTCGCGTCTTATTATCTGTACCCTGAACCAGGATACGCCAAGGGTAATAGGCCCACAAATTTCCTCTGTTGACCACAAATATCCTCCGTTGAGTCCACTCCTACCATGTCCTCATTACCTCTGAGTAGGAAGACTCTGCAGTAAAACCTTCGTACTTACCATGTCCTTATTACCTCTGAGTAAGTATGTTGGTTCTCTCGCGTCTTATTATCCGTACCCTGAACCAGGATACGCCAAGGGTAATAGGCCCACAAATGTCCTCTGTTGACCACAAATATCCTCCGTTGAGTCCACTCCTACCATGTCCTCATTACCTCTGAGTAGGAAGACTCCGCGGTAAAACCTTCGTACTTGCCATGTCCTCATTACCTCTGAGTAAGTATGTTGGTTCTCTCGCGTCTTATTATCCGTACCCTGAACCAGGGTACGCCAAGGGTAATAGGCCCACAAATGTCCTCTGTTGACCACAAATATCCTCCGTTGAGTCCACTCCTGCCATGTCCTTATTACCTCTGAGTAGGAAGACTCCACGGTAAAACCTTCGTACTTGCCATGTCCTCATTACCTCTGAGTAAGTATGTTGGTTCCCCTTTCATCCTATTATCCGTATCCTAAGTCGGGGTACGCCAAGGATAGTAGGCCCACAAATGTCCTTTGCTAAGTCTCTTAGTACAGGCCCACCATTCCTCATCATGCCCCGGGAGCCCAGCTGCTCCATGGCATTCTATCTCCCGATACCCCTAACACCCACGACCACCCTACTGTGAAACTGTTCTAGGTATCCCCAATCAAACTTGTTATCCGTACCTAAAACCAAGGTATGCCAGGGGTAACAGGTCCACAAACAAGTCCCCCATGCGGGGCAAACATCTCCATATCACCACAAGCACAACAAGCAGTACAGATAAATGGTAAAATGAAACATACTCTTTTATTTGGAAGCCAAAAAGCATTATATATTTTGGGACCACGTCCCTCTCAAAAAGAAAAAAAAAGAGAACAGAAACAAAAGAAGAAAAGACCGACTATGGTTCGGCATTACACAACTCCAAGAGGCGATTTCTCACCAAGGTGGTCCCCCGCTCAAGCCGCTGTCTAGCTCTACGCTCAGCTTCCTGGGACAACTGCTCCGCATCATCCAAGTGCATATATGCCCGTCAGTCGTCCTCCATCTTCTTTAGGGCGAGTTCCAGATTGGCAGAAGCTCGACTAAGTCTGTCAACCTCTTGGATAGCAAGCCCCTTCTCAGTACGGGCAGCTTCAAGCTCAGACTCTAGGAAGGCCAGCTTTCTCTGGAGCTCGAGGATCTGCTCCCTGGTGTCAATTACCCCGTGGGAGGCGGCCGCCTCTCGAGCCATGCAATCTTTACTTCTGCGGCTCCATTGATCGTGTAACTGAGACAGATCACGGCGGTCCTTCAGTATAGATGGCTTGATCGACTCCCGAGCAAGCCTCACCTTCTCCATCGCGGTTATGAGGAAGACACGCTCTTGATCCATCGCTGTGGACAGATCAGCTTGCTGTAATACACGAAACTGGGCCACAAGACGATCGGCCTCTAATAGCTTAGGCTCCAGGAGCGCAGCTAACCCCGCCCCACCGGGGAGTGTTCTAAGGATATCAATTTGACCACCGGCGCACCAACGGGCCATAGCAAAGGAAGTTCCCTTCTCCATGGCTGCCTCGACTCCTCTCTTCAAGTGGCGGTGAAAGCTGTCAACCACATCCTGGAATACTTCATCCAAAACTTCTGTAGAGGATGGCGTCAAAGGGAGTGTGGCTGGCAATATCGAAGGAATAGTATCGGAACTTGCCATCCCAGCCACCAGGGAAACAAATCATGTACGAAAAGATGCATGGATAGCGGCTAGCTCCTCTTCCGCCGCCCGAAGAGCATGGATACTGGGCAAGGCGGAAAGGTCAACCCCCGAAACCATGTTCACAGAGGAGGACACAGGAGTCATTATTCCTTGCCCAGGCTGTGCCACCACTTGAGCCCCCAAACTTGAACCAGCAGGAGTCCCTTCAATGTAGGTGGGAAGAGAAGAAGGCACACGTGCTTCCACCAGATCCCCTCCGGTAGAATCCATTCCGATAATATCCGTCACCGGCAATAAGGGGGCGGGACCTGTACGTCGAAAAGCAACCATCAATCGACGTAACCCGAAGGATATAATGATAGAGCAGGTAGAACTCCTCACAAGTTAAGGTCCGGCTTATCTTACCAGGGGAGGAGCAGGAAGGCCGCAGCTCGCTCGCGGTTGACATAGTCTCCCCGCCCGTGACTTCCAAATTGAATTCAATTGGTCTCTCTACCCCAGCCACTCCTAAAAGGGAGCCAGCCAGTTCAGCATCATCTCATTGAAATTTTGCTATTTCATGGACAGGTGCAGTAGGATCCCCGTCCCCATGGGTGGAGGTCTCAGCAAGGTGGGACTCCTCGACCGCCTCCGGAAGAACCCCAGCGGAAATGATAGCGGTACACGTATCATCGACCAAAGTGGTCAGGGCCGGATCGACCTCAGTAGCCGGATCCCGAGAAATTGACTTCTCTGACGCTTACAAAGAGTAAAAGAAGATAATTAGGCCATAGTTTAAAAAAAGAAGGAAAAGGTAGTGGAAATTCAAATCACCTCAGAAACAGCGCCAATATCATCGATAAATAGCCGACGGCGTCTTACCGTAGCTCGCTTAGTGGAGTAGGTTATGTTATCATCAGTAGTCATACGCCTGCTTCGCTTGCACGAAGGACCAGGCATAGCAGGCGGCTGCCTCGCAACCACATCGTCCGGCACATTAGGTGGCTGATCCCCCGCCTCCTCGTCTGAGGAATGGGACGAATCATCGACACCCTGTCCATCATCCTCTTCGTTCGCCGTCGTGGACTTCGAGTCCGGCACAGAAACTGTATTCGCCTTCTTCTTCCTCTTCTTGGAACCCTCGGGCTTCTCTGCCAAGCCAGTCCCGACAATGAAGCTGGTATTCATATCAAAATTCACGGAAGGTTTGCTCGCCGCAACATGATAAAGGGCCTCCATGTACAAAATATCCCCTTGCATATTATTGTCGGGGATCGAGAAGCTAGCCCGGGTATAAACCGCATTGTAATAATGCCATGCCCGGATACCGTCAAGGACACTGCCCTCGTAGCCTAAGCAAGAACTGGGACGATCAAGGAACAGCTGACTGTACCCGAACTGGCGGAAGAACCTACTGGGCAAGTAGGGGTCCAGGTACACGTTATTACGGAAACGATATACCAAGTGTGCCGGACGAATATTGTGCAGCCAGAGAAGCATCTTTTCAGATAAGAGCAGGAGAGGTTCAATGCCGTCAACGTATACACCCCTCACTTCTCGAACGGTAAATTGAGGGATAGACACAAAGAAGTCCGGCCCATCTACTCTCGTCAACGCCCTCCGACAGGCTAGCATGGTATCGAATTCCCAAGGCTGATGACGGTATCGAAAAAGAAAAGCATCATCATCAGTAACACCATCGTCTGCCCGGGGTCTCATCAACGATCGATAATGCATCAATAGCCAACCCATTAAATAATGGTAGGATAGTTCTATTCGTTCAAAGTCCAGTGTCGCCTCACGAGCAATGACTTTGGACGAAAAGGCACGGAGGTCGTGGTGTATGCTACACCCCATGGCTGGAAGAAGGGCCAGCCTAACCCTGAAGACCAACTTCACGGCCGAGAGGATGAAGTGGCGGCTGATCCTTTCAATAGAACCAGCCCCCCCTCCCTCGAGGCTATGCAGTTCCGTAGCCACACCATCAAAAACCCGGCCAAGAGTGCTTTCTCAGTCATCTTCCGGGTACCGTGGTGGAAATAGCTGAAGGAGTCAGTACGACTCCCAAATCTGTCTTTGGTGGACCTCGATCTCTTGGCAGTCGACATCAGGTCCTTTACTTCCTCCTGGGTTTGAGGACCCCGAGAAGAAACTCGGCCGGAGGGACTGAATTTGAAGAGATACGTGACCCAGGACGTGGTATGGGGGGCATTCCCATCTGAGCTATTGTTCTTCTTAATAGCAGTCTGGTGACAAATGCTGTGGTGGCACAGCAGTTCCCGGTACACAGCGATAAAACCCGGGAATCGGCGATCCAGATCCTCGAGTTCCTCGTTTGTCGGGGTGTATACTTCAAAGGCCTCACCCCCCCCCCCCCCCCCCGCGGCAGCTTAGAAACAGCATACATTTCATGGAGAGCAAGTCCCAACTCCCCTCCAGGCATAAAAAAGGTTCCCGTACGCCGGTTATACATCTCCAAAAGAGCCATGAACAGCGGCTTGTTAATGGGTAACCCATAACATGTGTCCCGGATGGCATAATAAAGGTCAATCTCCCGAAGGAATTCCTCGTACTTCTTCAGGATCCATGAGGTAAGGTTGACCCAAGTAGGGATAGGGTTTATCCAGTTCAACAGCGATAACCTGCCAATAGGATAAGACCCCTTGCGAGCGAGCTGATTCAAGAAAGTGTCGGCCAGAGTAAAAGTGAAGTTGGGGCCAGATACGTTTATAAAGGTACCCAGAATCAGTCCCATCACTCTTCGACTAACCGAGTCCCTGCTCGTACATGCCGACCCTATATTCCTATTATAGTGAATGTTGCCCAAGAACATTCCCGATTGGGTCGGAGTTAGGGAGCCCACCATCTGTCTGCTCAGCGGTACCATATTGAACCACGAGAGGGGAAAGTGACGTTCCATCTCAGGAATATGCATCTCCACCCCATGCACAGTAAAATCCCAGTTCTCAGAGATGTCCAGCACTCGGGGGTTCTTTATGGATAGAGCATCCCCAAAAAGAAAGGCCGGTTTCAGATGCTCTCCTTCCAGTTTTCCCGAGTTCATCATAGTACAAAGAAGATGGAAAGGCTGGTTATTGATGGCGTCCAACCTCTCCAAAGACTCATTGGTGGGAAGCTGGTCCGACACATGTCGAACTAGGCCGTCGAGCCGCATACCCACGACATGCTGTGCTGAACCCACCAAAAGTTTTCCCGCCGGGTTGGTTGGCAGATTCACTGAAAGAAGACAAAAATAAACAGGATTAAAAGAGGGTTAAAACGAAAGTTTCTTAAAAGAAGAAACTCCTATGAGTCTATGCGGCTCGAATCAACAAAGCCTTATACGGCCTAAATTCAGTTGGGTTGTATGCGGCACAGCTTCGATAGAGTCTATGTGGCTCGGGTCAACGCAGCCTTATGCGGCCCGATTCGGTTGGGCTTCACGCAGTACTGCTTTGATAGAACTTATGAGGTTTGGTTGGACGTATGCGGTTCTATTTAGCAGAAGAGCTTATACAGCACGACTTAGCAAAGTTTTATGCGGTTCAGTTCATCAGGAGTACATGTCGTCTCGGTCAAATGAGATTTCATGCGGTTCAATTCCAGAAAAAGCTCATGCGGCTTGAATACGAGAGAGGTTTCATTATGATTAAACTTAGGCAGTTCAAAGAAGATGAAGGGTGGAGGCTTGTGCATAAATCATGCAACAGAGCCACGGGGTTTATGGTTCAGAACATTTAATCTAATCCTTACCCTTAAAAATAGAATGGACGTCGGGGTATACTTCAGGCGTAGCGACCGATGAAGAGGCCGCTTTCTTGCCCTTTGCAGCAACAGAAGTAACCTTGGAAGACTTGGGAGCCATTATCGTATGGAAGGTCGAAGAAGGAAGATTAAGGAAAAAAAATAGGGCCGAAGACGAAAGAGAGAGTGAAGAAGTCTCTCCGACTGAGCACGATCACATTTTATAGGCGAAAGAGAGGCGCCTCGATCCACGTACAGTAACCGACCCTTCGGTTTTTAAGACGAGCCGACTGACATAAAGGCTAGACTTTTTGGATCCTTTTCCAAAAAGCGGCCTTAAAACTGACGGCAAATCAACAGCAATTAATATAAAAGATTTGCATACGTGACAGGATGACGTGGCGAGGATATACGGCCCAAAAGTTCCTGCGGCTGATTGAGTCCATGCGGCCAAGACATCCATGCGGCCAGGACATCATCTGCGGTCAGGAGAATTTATACATGGCCATGCTTCTTATTCAAAGTATTTCAATTTTGCAAATTGAAAACTTTGAAGGGGGTCTTGTAGAAGCATGGAAAAGAATAAAGAAAGATCCATGCGGCCAGGGAGCCCCATGCGGCTCAGAGAGTTCATGCGGCTTAAGGATCCATACGGCTCAAGCGTCTATGCGGCTCAAATAAGTTCTATGCGGCTCAGAGAGGAGCCATGTGGCCTGCAAACAGCTCTTCCGATTGTCCTTTACTGTATTAAATGTCTTGATGGCTGACAGCTCTGACACATGACAGCCCTGACACAAAAATATAATTATGACTCCGTCATAATGGCAGACCCCTAGGGAAATAAAGGGAATCTCTGACACAATCTCCCGAAATCCAGAAACCTTCATAAGGACTTGACACGTGGACAGTCGCATGTAGCTCAAGTAGAGACCACCCCATGCGGCTCAAGCGGAGGCTGCCCCATGCGGCTCACGAAGACTATCCCCATGCGGCTCACGAGGATTATCTCTATGCGGTTCATGAAGAAGGCACCCATCATGCGGTCACCTACACTCATGCGGCTCAGATCATCACCATGCGGTTCAAATGTTCAGGGGGCCACTCTCAAGTAGCCTTGACACGTGGCCAGTCTTATACGGCTCAATGAGGAGCAACCTTCCTGCAGCTCAGGTTTCTGCAGTGGCTCGCGGTTAAGACACATGGTATGATAGCGGGACACGTGGCATCAAATCGATCGAAATCAATCAACAAATCCTAATAAAATATTGGGATCAAATCAGATCATTTACAATCAAGCAAATCAATGACACGTGTCGGGAAATCCGAGGTTGGCATGACAAATCAAGAGAATTTATGTCAATCATTATTAATTACCCACAAAAGATTTGATGCAATCACATTTATTGCTCAAATCTCTTATAGTCAAGATGAACGGCCCAGATCCAGTGATCCTTAGCCGCCGACTTTTAAGAATGGGCAATCATTGTAAATCCTAATGATGCCCCCCCACTCTTATAAATAGTAAGGTGCCATTCCCTTACAAAGGAGGAGATGCTGAGATAAAAAAAAAGAGACATAGAGAGCCAGAGATCTAGAAAGAGAATATACAGAGCCTGAAAGGAGAGCATTTCTTCAGCAACGCCAAGCAGTTCTTCTACAGAGCCAAGGCTACACCCGATCGTCCAAGGAGTAAGACAGAGCTGCCGTCGCTTTCCCGAGCCTCTATCGTCACCCCCCAGAATCTAAAATAAACAATTGTACTTAGATTATTGTACCTAGGTTTTTGTCCCTAGGCTTTCTTTGTACAAGCGAGTTTGTATTGTGAAGTAAAAGTCCAGTCCTCCGATAATTGTTCTGCTCTTTTATATTTCATGGCAAACAGTGAGTCCACACTAGGGGCGAGAGTTAGTTATTTGTTCAAATCTGTGAGTCCATATTAGGGGCGAGAGTTTGGTTATCCGTTGATCTTTTGTCATGTGTTCACCTATTTTTCTTTCAACAGTTTATTTATACGTAGTTGTTCACATATTCGTGCATCGTTATCGCTTAGTCTTTTCTTCTTATATGCTGGATTTTTTTTATGCATGATAAACTGTTAGATAGGCATATTTTATGTATCTTCCTAGTCCCCTGAGGACCTGGTGATCTCTCCAGGCTTAGCCTAGGTTGAGCCAGGTGTAGCCGAGCAGGTTTTATGAGCCTGCACCAGACCACGGTACCACTGCAGCTGATGATGTTGTTGATGCTTATCATAGTTGGACTTAGTTATTTTATTTTTCCTGTCTCTATATTTTATTTTCGTCTACTGGTATTGGATTTGTCTCCACTGGACGTGACTTAAATTCTTGATAACTTGAGACTTCATTTTATATTATCATTCTTATTCAGTCCTTCAGTACTTGTTTGTTACTCATTTGAGTTAGTTGTATTTTTACTTATATGGATGAGATATAGATTGTCTTGATTGTTCTACATTTTTGTAACTTGTGTATACTAGACAGCGTTCTACCATCGACACTGCGACGTAGGCTGGACTTGGACACTGACTCGTATCCAAAAAGTGGGTGCGGGTCGTGATACCAAGTGGCACCCACAAACTGAGTTGGCATTGTTGGCGCGGCCAATAGCCGTTTGAAGGAGGAAAGGGAGCCCGCCAACTAAGTTGGCCCGGGCATTGTGGCCGCCAACTCAGTTGGCGCAAATTAGTCGCTCCAATGCTCAAGATTTTGTTTCATTCTTTTGAGACTCATGACTACACTCATGTACTAAAAGAAATCAGATAGAGTATTTTTGGAAGGTGCCATATATGTTTACTATACTCTCTTTACCCCTTGTGAATATGTATGCATGTAACGTATGCATAGAACAAAGAGAGAATCTTGAGTGCATGCTAACACTTGTCATGAAAGAAAGAGTGTGCTTCTGCCACTGCCACTTGAAACTATATTCATATTGTGTTGAAAGGAAGCACGCCTCCCTATGCTAAGTTGTGATGGTTGTTTGTTTGTTTGTTTAATGTATGGCCAACACGGCCAACCCGCGCCAACTGAGTTGGCGGCCACCACTCCCACGCCAGCTTAGTTGGCAGGCTCCCTCCCTCCCCTCCACAAGCGACTATTGGTCGTGCCAACTGAGTTGGCACCCCTGTCCACGACAACTCAGTTGGCGGGTGCCACTTATGTGGCTTGGCCACGCCAAGTGAGTTGGCGGGCGCCACTTGGTTAGCTTGGCCACGACAAGTGAGTTGGTGGTCACCTTTCCCGCGCCAACTCATTTGGCATGTAATCTCCCCCTCTGCAGTTATCCTAAACTTCTCTTATTTCTTATAATTCTGATAAACTTCTTAACATATAAGAAATTTTCTGATCATTTTGAGTCCAATAAGCCTATAGTTAATTATTATGTGCCATTTAAAAATAAATAATACATAGAAACTCAATTGAGTGGCATACTATTGGCATGTGCATAATAGGCTCAAAATAGGTTAAAACCATATAATAGGTCGAATGGCTTGGATCGATGATGAGTCCCTAAATTAAATTAAAAAATACGAAATTTTTTACAGTGGATGATAAAATAGTATAAACTAATGTAAACCTCTATAATTTCAAATTTATATTTTGGCTTAATTAGTATATTTTGTTGATTGTTTAAAATCTATTTTGAAATAGGGAACCCTAATTAAAAACGTTAATCAAATTCGAAATAGATAAGTGGAAGTCGTACTTTGTGTTTCAGGGGCACTGGGACGATGTTCCTAAACAAATGACCAAGCAATGGTAGGTCAAGACTCAAAAACCAACACTCTAGGAGTGACTCAATTTATGATATGTGTGTGGCATAGAACTCATAGGATTATTCTAGAGTCATTAAAATCTCCCACTCAAAAAAGTGGTAATATTAACAAACCATAGAATTTATTGTGAGCAGCCATGACATCAATTTGACCTCAAATTTTATAAAATAGTTTATTTAGTCTTAGTCTATACCCAAGATTTTTCTCATAATTTCTTGAATTTATTGGATAACTATTTAGACCAGAAAATAATTTATTACAGTTGTTTACTAATTCATAAAACAAATAACTAAATAGAATAAAAAATTAATTTTGTTATTAATAAATAAATTAATTAATAGTAATGATTACAATTATCATTTTTAAATGATTATGTTAATCATTAGAAAATGATTATTGAGTTTAATGATAGATAAATAATTTTGTAATCGTTAAATTTATTAATAATTAACTAAACATTAAATGATTGGGTGGTTTTGTCTTTTAGCGGAAGTTTTTTTTTTCCATCGACGTGGAAGGAAAGGTTGGGGGTCCCGCCCTAATTTTCTTTTCTTTCTCTGTGGGCACCTTCGTGTCCTTCGCGTACTAAGGTCTTTCCGACCTTCGTTACGAACAAAACTACCACCATTGTGACCCATACTCCCTCCTCTTCCACCAGAAATTATTCCCAACCATCCAAGTCGTCCCGACGTCAAGAAATTCACTTTTGTGTCCAATAATTCCAGGACACAGATGACTTTTTTATGGTTGTAACTTTAGAGACTCGCCACACAAGATCCGATGGTTGATTTTATGACCGGGCTACACTATTGCACTCATGGTGTACTTCTTTTCGACCATGGCTTGTTTGGTGCAACCCCAACATCGTTTAGTGGATCAAATCGACTCAGGTTAGCACGCCGTGTCCTGGATGTGTCTAGCAGCCTAATCAAATTCTAGGAGCCGAAACTTTGCATCAGGCTCTCCAATTTTTGATCCATTTTCAGGTACATCTTCCCCTATGTCTTAACTTTAATATGCCTGGTTGGATCATCCAGATTTTGACCGTATGTGTGTTACACATCCATCATTACTTGTTGTCCCAGATTAAAGAATTAGAGTTTCTGGAAGATCTAACCATTAGATCTTCGATCGGTTGATTCCATTGGGACCGTAGCCACTTTTTACCCTACAATATGAAGTTTCATAGGAAAATAATATCATTTGATAGATCAAACCACCCTACCTTTATTTTTGTTATTAGTTAGTATCATGTTCGTATTTCAAAATCCGTGCAACGAAATTAAGGTCTGTCGATTCGAGTGATCTCGTATCGCTGAAATTGACAAAGTGACCGTATGGATTATCAAGGTAAGGATGTTAACCTTGCAATTAACCATCTTGCCTTGATTTGCGTACCGTAGGTTTCGGTGCACGAATTATGAGATACAAACTTGATATATATACAAAATAAAACTTGGAAATCAGAATATAAATAATTAACATAAATTATAGAGATTTTGATTTAATCTTAGATTATATGTCTAATAAACGGTTTATGTGGCATAGGTAATAGGCGACCTTGACCCACCCAACTTTCTTGTTAAGGAGTTATTGGAGTTAGTATTATTATTATTTGTATTTAGTGTGTGATATATATTTATTTGTGATTTGGGTTGATAGATATCGCATGGAGTAAGACTCGTTGGTTCATAGAAAGTTGGTTAGTTTTGTTACCTGCAGTCTCAGCACACATTGGACAAACTCCAGACAAGTATACCTTGCCCACTGTACAGTATTTTCATGCAATTTTCTATTATTGTTTCCTTTCAGTCATACTTGATTACATGCTTCTCTTCATTGCCATTGCTATTTTCCTTACTTTACGTGCATGTATATTATTTTGTTTATCCTATATATCATTGCTATTCCATGTATAGATCATGATAGCGTTGCTTAGTTCCTATGCCATATTTATTGTCTTGACCTATTACTTGTACTTGACTTGATTCAACTTGACTGGACACCTGTATAGTTCATTGTGATAAAGAGGACAGTTACTAGGCATGAGGGCTACATGATAGTATTCTGTTGGCCAATAGTTTGGACGAGCTTTGGTTGTATTGATGATTCTGTTGGTCGTTAGTTTTGTACTACGGTTGTGATATTCTGTTGGCCGTTAGTTTTATACTACGATTGTGATACTATGTTGGTCATTAATCTCGGATGAGATGCGATTGTGTTTATCTGTTGGCTGTTAGTTTCGGATGAGCTGCAATTGTGATGGTACATGTATCTGTTAGCCCAAGTGTTGAACATTGTCCTTGATGTTACGTCTTCATTTAGATTATCTAGGCGTAGAGTACCATATTTCTGTCATTTTCTTTATGCATGTTTATTTATTGTTACATTCGGCATGTATATTATATATCTTGCTACGTCCCTCTGAGGACCTGGTGATCTCTCCAGGTTATTGCTGATCTTCTTCCAGGTTATTGCTGAGATCTGACCTAGGTAGATTAGGAGCTGCATCTTCGGAATCTTCAGGTATCTTTAGTAGATACCTTCTTATTTATTTTTTCTTAGTTAATTCCTTTCTTAGTTCATAGTATAGTTAGCGTTGTGGATGATATATGTGGACTGTGTACTTGTATGGACAATGCTTATCATAGACAACGTACTACCACCGATACTGCGGCGTAGGAGGGCTTGGACTCGCACTCGTATCCCAAAAATCGGGTGCGAGTCATGACAAGTTTTTATGGTGGCCCATGTAGGTCCCGTCTTTGCAAGATATACGAAGTCGTGGTGGTACTTAGGATAGTCGTACTACTGCGAGCCTGCAACCAAATAAGGAATAGGACTCGTTGATACATCCACAACTAGGGTTATAGGCTTCGCTAGGACTCTTCAGCACGATTGCTTTCATGTTATCTTCTTTCTCGACATAATTATTTTCGTGTTCTTCCCTTCTTGTGGTTGACTAAACCCTTCTCCGTTGACTTCTTGAGTAGTCCTTCTCGTATCTTTTTGCTAATTTATGGAAAATATCCTACGGATTGGTCCAAGAAAAGTTTGAGAAATTATATTATCCTTGTATTACGGAATCAAAAGTTTTTTCGCAGCCAGAAAAATATTGGCGAGGCATGACATCCGATAACGACATCATGGTTACATATGTTTCTCGGATTCTACTTGAACCACAGTCCATGCATTTTGATTGACATCTTTACCTATAGTTTGCCAAAAAATTAATTTGAAAATATTTCATGAATTTGGCCAAGATAAGTTCAAGAACCTGTATTAAATGGCATGGAAGATGTGCACTGTAGCCATCCGGTGTATTATGGAACAGGAAAGTTATTTGCAGCCAGATAAACATTGGCGTAGTAGTAACTTCACGAGACATAATCACGGAGGTATATGGTTCTCGAGTTTTACCTAGACTACATCCTATGCATCTCGTTTGGCCTTATACCATTCTTGAAAATATTTCGATAATCCTTCCTGCTTTGCTTGACCCCACCGTTGTTTGATATTAGTGTGGTTTGCTTGACCCAACCTTAAGTTCATGTTACCTTTTACCTCTTAAATGGATAAACTAGACGAACCTTATAGTTATATTATAGAGTATAGCTAAACTAGAGTATTGATGTGGTTGTAATGTTTGGGTAGTCAAGAGTGGGTAATTTTTTTATAGATGGATTTTAATGAGCTTATAAGTCGAGTATTAGTGCCTGGATATCGGACACATAGAGTCTATCAAG
This sequence comes from Iris pallida, assembly GCA_029216955.1. Taxonomy (NCBI): domain Eukaryota; kingdom Viridiplantae; phylum Streptophyta; class Magnoliopsida; order Asparagales; family Iridaceae; genus Iris; species Iris pallida. The sequence continues at coordinate 9,691,284 of JANAVB010017599.1, read as the reverse complement.
AGTGATTGTTAGGAGTTGACTAGAGGTTCAATAATAATGATATAGATTGATAATACTATACCTATGATAGATTGATACAATTATAGCCATTCCACTACGAGTGAAGAAAAATTAGGTAGCCATACCAAGTAGATAGAATTGTTAGCCCAATAGCACCATGGTAGTACTTAGGCTTCTTAGAGAATCTATGACTACGATCAGAAGTGCCTAACACTTTATATTTCTATAGGGATAGACCTTTTTATGATTTTTGAAATAGGAGCATGACTACATTCTTCACTGCCAACTTGATTCCTATAAGTTGGGTAGTGTCTTGAGCAAAGAGCATTCTAGCCTTAGAGTGTGGCGTCAAATTAGGACCCCATTGATAATCGTGCCCATATCCTCTCGAGAAAATACGGTACGACTACTCATATTGATTTCTTCTATAGTGAACTCTTTTATCCCTTTTTTCAAGCTTATTTTTAATTTCGAGGACGAAATTCTTATAAGTTGGGTAGGATGTAAACCTCCATAATTTTAAATTTATATTTTGGCTTAATTACTATATTTTGTTGATTGTTTAAAATATATTTTGAAATAGGGAACCCTAATTAAAAATGTTAATCAAATTCGAAATAGATAAGTGGAAGTCGTACTTTGTGTTTCAGGGGCACCGGGACGATGTTCCTAAACATATGACCAAGCAATGGTAGGTCAAGACTCAAAAACCAACACTCTAGGATTGTAAAATGACTCAATTTATGATATGTGTGTGGCATAGAACTCATAGGATTATTCTAGAGTCATTAAAATCTCCCAATCAAAAAAGTGGTAATATCAACAAACCATAGAATTTATTGTGAGCAGTCATGACATTGATTTGACCTCAAATTTTAGAAAATAGTTTATTTAGTCTTAGGCTACACCAACTAGATTTTTCTCACAATTTCTTAAATTTATTGGATAATTATTTAGACCAGAAAATAATTTATTACAGTTGTTTACTAATTAAAACTAATTCATAAAACAAATAACTAAATAGAATAAAAAAATTAATTTGGTTATTAATAAATAAATTAATCATTAGTAATGATTACAATTATCATTTGCGAAAAGATTATGTTAATCATTAGAAAATGATTATTGAGTTTAATGATAGATTAATAATTTCGTAATCGTTAAATTTATTAATGATTAACTAATCATTAAATGATTGGGTGGTTTTGTCTTTTAGCGAAAGTTTTTTTTCCATCGGCGTGGAAGGAAAGGTTGGGGGTCCCGCCGCTATATATATATAATAATATATATATATATATATATATATATATATATATATATATATATATATATATATATGCATACATATGCGATAGGTCAGCCGGCCCTAATTTTCTTTTCTTCCTCTGTAGGTACCTTCGTGTCCTTCGCGTGTCCGAGGTCTTTTCGACCTTCGTTTCGGACAAAACCACCACCATTGTGACCCAAACTCCTTCCTCTTCCACCAGAAATTATTTCTAGCCATCCAAGTCGTCCCGACGTCATGAAATTCACATTTGTGTCCAACAATTCCTGGACACAGATGACTTTTTGGTGGCTATAACTTTGGAGACTCGCTACACAAGATTCGATGGTTGATTTCATGTCGGGCCATACTGTTGCACTCGTGGTGTATTTCACTTCGACCATGGCTAGTTTGGTGCGACCCCAACGTCGTTTGGTGGGTCAAATTAACTCAGGTTAGAACGTCGTGTCCTGGATATGTCTAGCAGTCCAATAAAATTCCAGGGGCCATAACTTTGCATCAGGATCTCCGATTTTTTTATCCATTTTTAGGTACATCTTCTCCTATGTCTTAACTTTAATATGTGCGATTGGATCGTCTAGATTCTGACCGCATAGTGCGTTACACATCAGTCATTACCTGTGGTCTAGAATTATAGAATTAGAGTTTCTGGATGATCCAACCATTGGATCTTCGATCAGTTTATTCCATTGCGACCGTAGCAACTTTTTACCCTATAAAATGAAGTTTCGTAGGAAAATAATATCAAATGATAGATCAAACCACCCACCTTTATTTTTGTGATTAGTTAGTATCATATTCGTATTTTAAAATCTGTGCAACGAAATTAAGGTCTATCGATTCGAATGATCTTGTATCGCTGAAATTGAAAAAGTGACCGTATGGATTATCAAGGTAAGGATGTTAACCTTGTGGTTGACCATCTTGCCTCGATTTGCGTACCGTAGGTTTCGGTGCACGAATTATGATACAAAATAAAACTTAGAAATCAAAATATAAATAATTAACATAAATTATAGAGATTTTGATTTAATCTTATATTATATGACTAATAAACGGTTTAGGTGACATAGGTAATAGGCGACCTTGATCCACCTAACTTTCTTGTTAAGGAGTTGTTGGAGTTAGTATTATTATTATTTGTGTTTAGTGTGAGATATATATTTATTTGTGATTTGGGCTAACAGATATCGCATAGAGTAAGACTCGTTGGTTCATGGATAGTTGGTTTGTTTTGTTACCTTCAGTCTCAGCATAGATTGGACAAACTCCAGGCAAGTATACCTTTCCCACTGTACAGTATTTTTATTCAATTTTCTATTATTGTTTCCTTTCAGTCATACTTGATTACATGCTTCTCTTCATTGCCATTGCTATTTTCCTCACTTTACGTGCATGTATATTATTTTCTTTATCCTATATATCACTGCTATTCCATGTATAGATCATGATAGCGTTGCTTAGTTCCTGTGCCATATTCATTGGTATGTCTTGACCTGTTACTTGTACCTGACTTGATTCGACTTGACTAGACACCTGTATATTTCGTTGTGACAAAGAGGACAGTTACTAGGCATGCGGGCTATATGATAGTATTATGTTGGCTGATAGTTTGGACGAGCTTCGGTTGTATTGATGATTCTGTTGGCCGTTAGTTTCGTACTACGGTTGTCATATTTTGTTGGTCGTTAGTTTTGTGCTACGGTTGTGATACTATGTTGGTCGTTAATATCGGATGAGATGCGATGGTGTTTATCTGTTGGTCGTTAGTTTCAGATGAGCTGTGATTGTGATGGTATATGTATTTGTTAGCCCATGTGTTGAACATTCTCCTTGATGTTACGTCTTCATATAGATTAGTTAGGCATAGAATACCATATTTCTGTCATTTCTTTTATGCATGTTTATCTACTGTTGCATTCGGCATGTATATTATGTATCTTGCTACATCTCTCTGAGTACCTAGTGATCTCTCCAGGTTATTGTTGATCTTCTTCCAGGTTATTGCTGATCTTCTTCTAGGTTATTTCTGAGATCTGACCTAGGTAGATTGGGAGCTGCATCTTCGGAATCTTCAGGTATCTTTAGTAGATGCCTTCTTATTTGTTTTTTCTTAGTTAATTCCTTTCTTTGTTCATAGTATAGTTAGCATTGTGAATGATATATGTGGACTATGTACTTGTATAGACAATGTTTATCATAGACAGCGTACTATCGCTGACACTGCAGCATAGGCTGGCTTGCACATGCATTCGTATCCCGAAAAGCGGGTGCAGTTCGTGACAACTAACCCGAAAGTTGTGCGACGAAAATAAAATACAAGAGAATGATGTTGGCCCATTGGTCATGGTCGAACCTGATTTTAATAATTGTTCTAACCATGTCTCGATATAAGGGCTACTTAGACGATTGCGGAGAACTTCTACCACTTTGTTCAAGACTAAAGCTGTTTTGCCACATGAGTCTGTATTTTAATATTCAATATAATTTTTATATTTATTAAGTCTAGGAATATTTTGTACACCGAGTCGTACTTTCAAATAGGCTAACCCAAAATGTTTTCAAAATATCCTATGATTTTGAAAATAGCCCATTTTATAAAAAGCTCATAACTACTAAAACTTTTCAAAACCCCAAAACTCAAGATCCGATTTACAAAATTTCCAAAAAATTAAACTCTGGACACCAACAGAGTTCGGCCCGAGTTCGGTCCGAACTCGCCCCGAGTTAGTTTAGTGCCATTGGATTTTTGAATTTGGTCATCCTGCAGTTACGGACGCAACGGCTATTTGCCGAGATTCTCTCAAAGAATTTTGTCCAAATTTTGTCCAAATTTGCCCCAAATTCTGACTTTGGAAAACCTATAAATAGAGAAGAATTTCTCTCATTTCAAGACACTTCTCTTCTCTCTAATCTCAATACGTCTTCCAAAGTGTTCTAAGCTCTTTCATTTTAAAATCCTAAGCCAGTTACAATCCTCTAGTCGATTTGCCAGTACGGTACGGTCTAGAAGTTTCAGAGAGATTATAATCAGAGGCTTGATTCAAGAAAGACACTTCACAATTGAAGTTGGTCGAGTACTTCAGATCAAAGCTCGCGTTGTAGAAGTTGCAAGGACTTCCGATGAAAACTTGCGATATTTTTCCATAGTGGATTCAACTGGAAGCTAGAGTTCTGCCGACTGGAATAGTCCTCACAAGAGAAAAACTAGTATACATCGCCATGTTTGCGTTTGCTTTCTGATCTCTACCCTTTCATTTACTTATGATATATTAAATGTGATCTTGTTGCTAATATTTTTTAATTAGCTAAATTCCGCTGCCTACTCTATTTACCCCCCTCTAGAGTATTGTGCTTTACAATTCATTCCTATAATTGGTATCAGAGTGGGTTATACAGGTAAAGCGAGGTAACACTGCTATTATATTCTTTATTATTACAGCTATTACATAGATCACAGTATCACACATGGCAACTGTGAAATTCATAAGTGAAGGCCAAGCCACAAACAGACCTCCACTGTTTGACGGTACAAATTACACATACTAGAAAACACAGATGAGTTTCTTCTTAAAATATCTAGATTTTGACTTATGGTCAATTGTGATTGATGGCTATAAGAAGCCTGCACGTATTCTTGTTGATGGAGAGTTGGTTGAGAAACCCCATGACAAGTATATTGAAGTTGAAAAGAAACAGGCCAGTCTTGATGTGCGTGCTATTAATGCTTTATTTTGAGACTTAGACAGGACTGAATTTAACAGGGTGTCTACGTGCACAACATCAAATGAAGTATAAAAACTTCTCGAAGTGACTCGTGAAGGCACGACGCAAGTCAAGGAGTCAAAAATTAGCAGACTTACTCAAGAGTATGAGGCGTTCAAGATAAAGCCAAACGAATCTGTCACTCAGATGTTTACAAGATTTTTGGATATTGTAAACCCTATGTCTTCATTAGGCAAGGAATAAAATAACCATCAGAAGATTCACAAACTTCTATGAGCTCTCACGAAGAACTAGATTCCAAAGGCTACGGCAATCATTAAAGGGAACGACCTAACCATTATGTCTCTTGAAACACTCATGGATAAGCTACTCACTCACGAACTGGAACTTCAAGCCTTTGAAGATGCTGCATACAAGGAGAAGTCGATCGCTTTCAAAGCTCAACACAGAAGATCTGTCGAAGATAATTCAAACGATAGTGACTCTGACTCTGAAGATCAAGCTCTCCTAGTAAAAAAGTTCAAGAATTTATGATATTCAATAGAAGAACAAATGAACACAACATCAACAACGAAGAAGATCCTATCTGCTACAGTTGTAAGAAGAAAAGACATATAAAGAAGGACTGTCTAACAGCATCATCATCAACCAAGAAAAGCAATAAGTATGACAAAAGTTACCTGAAGAAATCAACATCCAGAAGGTACGCCAACACAAGCATATGGCATGAAAGCAAAGCCAGTGACTCAGAATATGAACAATCAGACGATGCTGTAAATGTATGCTTAATGGCATTCGATCAGGTAAATATTAACCTCCTGTTTGATACATATAATGATTTTACCTTTGAGAAATTAGGTGAAGTCTTTAGTGACCTCTTAGGTGATTACAGAAAATTGCGTAGCAAATATCAAAACTCTAAGAAGGTACTCAAAGAGTACAAAGGTCAAATAGGAAGACTTACCGACCTACTAGCTAAGGCTAGAAGTAATGATAATTCTAGTGAGGTAGATGAGCTTTCTTATGTTAAGTTATTATTACACGAGACCACAAGACTATTTGAAGAGAAAGATAAGACCATTACCCAATTAGAGGAAGATCTACTCAAAGGGAAGAAGAGTCTTCAACAAGCATTAATCAGAAATGATGCACTTACTGCTGATTATAATATATTATATGACACTTCCAAAAAGTTGGAAATTAGGTTAGGAAAATAGCCTGAGGTTGCTCCTTCCTATCCTAACACGTGTCACTTACCGAAATATCGGAACACTGTCAAACCCAACATTGTCAAGCCAAACCAAACCAAACCATTGCCCAATAAGACTAATAGACATGCATTCTATTATACTAGAAAACCAAGACCTTCCAATTATGCACAAAATACTGCATATAATACTCAACATGCTAGATGTCATTATTGTGGCACCATTGGTCATATCTCTCCTGCATGTAGAGTTAGAAAGCTTATTGATTTAAAGATATGTGCATGGATACCGAAAACTAACATTCCAGGACCCTACAAGAAATGGGTACCAAAAATTTTATCTGCATATTATTTCGTAGGTAGAACACCCGTCACATGCTAGAAGCAAATGGATCCTCGACAGCGGTTGCTCACGACACATGCCCGGTGATGCTTCATTATTCGTAACATTGTCGAAGAAGAAAGAAGGATACGTCTCATTCGGTAACAATCACAAGGGGTATATAGTAGGTATCGACAATATTGGCAAGCCATTTAGCTGACCATGGTTATGGTATTAACTTTGTCAAAGACAAATGTACTATAGTTGATAGCTCAACTGGTAGTACTATTTTTGAAGGTATTAGGAAAGACAACATATATGTTTTCTATTTGTTAGAAGATGATAACAAAGCAGGTAGATGCCTAATGGCCAAAAGTGATGAGAGTCAAATATGGCATATGAGACTCGGTCATGCAAATATGGACACAATTTCAAGACTATCCACAAAGAAGTTGGTACGAGGACTTACTGGACATTTCTTTCAAGAAGGATACGTACGGTATGTAGCGAATATGAAAAGAACAAAGCTATCATGATCCACTTTCAAATACAAGAACCTGTAAGTACCACTAGACCTCTACAATTACTACATATGAATTTATTTGGACCTAGTAGAATTACTAGTCTAGGTGGTAAATAATATGCTTTTGTAATAGTGGATGATCTCTCTAGATACACGTGGATATATTTTCTTGCACGCAAGAATTATGCATTGTCAGAATTCGTCTCCTTTTGTAAGAAATTTCAAAGTAAGAAAGGATTCATGATCACCCGTATTCAAAATAATCATGGCGGCAAATTTAAGAATGCAGAGTTTAAGCAATTTTGTGACACACAGTTATCTACATGTGTTCTCCTGCCCTAGGACTCCACAACAAAATAGAGTTGTGGAACATAGGAACATGACTCTATCCAAAATGGCTACAGTAATGTCAAACCAGTTTAGTCTACCTAAATACATTTGGGCTGAAGCTGTCAATACAGCTTGCTATGTTCTCAATAGGGTTCTAATTCGACCTATATTGAATAAGATTCCCTATGAGTTATGGTTTGATAGGACACCATCAGTTTCATATTTCAAAATATTTGGTTGCAAATTTTTTATTCTCAATACCAAAGATAATTTGGGAAAGTTTGATGAAAAGGCCGATGAAGGTATATTTTTAGGTTATGCGACCAAAAGCAAAGGGTACTGAGTCTTCAACAAAAGATCCATGATCATCGAATAATCAATAAATGTCACTTTTGACAAACTGAATCAACAGACAATCAACGATGATGATGAAGACATAAGTACACCAAGTACAGCACCTGCAGAACCTTCAAGCACAACACCAGCTGATCTTCTAGGCAGATCACGTACAGAACCAGAAGCCGAAACCAGCCAAAAAGAATATTTTTGGCTGACCATCCCAAGGACTTGGTAATAGGTGAGATTACCAGGGGTGTAAGTACTCGTTCCTCTAGCAAAGATATAATTTCCTATGTTGCATTTATTTCATGGCTCGAACCCAAAACTATTGAAGAAGCATGTAGCGATAATTTTTGGTTAGATGCTGTGCAAGAGGAATTAAACCAATTTGAACGAAATCAAGTTTGGGAACTTGTTCCCAAGCCCATTGATCATCTGATCATTGGCACCCGCTGGATATTCCGAAATAAACTTAATGAGAATGGTTTAGTTACTTGCAACAAGGCTTGACTCGTAGCTCAAGGATACAACCAAGAGGAAGGTATCGACTACGATGAGACCTATGTCCTAGTTGCGAGATTAGAATCCATTCGCATGTTATTTGCATTTATATATTTTCATAATTTTAAACTATTTTTCAGATGGATGTTAAGAGTGCATTTTTGAACAGTTTATAAAAGAAGAAATTTATGTAGCTCAACCTCCAAGTTTTACTGACTTCAAAAACCCTGAGTATGTTTTCAAGTTGAAGAAAGCCTTATACGGTTTGAAACAAGCCCCTCGTGCTTGGTATGATCGTTTAAGCTATTTTCTACTTGATAACGGTTTTATAAAAGGCAAGGTTGATACTACAATGTTTATAAAGTCTTTTAATGGAAATCTTCTTTTAATTAATTTATGTAGATGATATTATTTTTGGATCTACTGATGACTCTCTCTGTCAAGAATTTTTAAAGTGTATGCAGAATGAGTTTGAGATGAGCATGATGGTAGAACTGAAATTCTTCTTTGGATTGTAAGTCAAACAAACTAACAATGGGACGTTCATTAATCAAGCCAAGTACACAATAGACTTATTAAAGAAGTTCGACCTGGAAACTGTCAAACCACTTGGCACTCCGATGGCGACTTCAACCAAGCTTGATATTGATGAACAAGGCAAACCGGTCGACATACATAAGTATTGAGGTATGATTGGTAGTTTACTTTATTTAACTACTAGTCATCCAGATATAATGTTTAGCATTTGCTTGTGTGCACGTTTTTAAGCTAACCCTAAGAAATCATATTTGTGCATGGTTAAGTGTATCTTCCGATATCTTAAAGGCACTTCTTATGTCGGCTTGTGATATCCCAAAACCTACGTCATTTGACCTAACTGGCTACTCGGATGCTGATTTTGCTAGATGCAAAGTGGATATAAAAAGTACTAATGGCACGTGTCATTTCCTAGGTAAGGCTTTAGTCTCTTGGTTTAGTAAGAAACTAAAATTCTGTCGCATTATCAACTACTGAGGCTGAGTATATCGCCGCAGGACGTTCTTGTGCACAAATTTTGTGGATAAAGTAAACCCTGGAAGAATTTGGTTTACTTTACACACACATACCCATTTTTATGACAGTACTAGCACTATTAATTTGACTAAGAATCATGTATGTCACTCTTGCACTAAGCATATTGAGATTCGACATCATTTTCTTAGAGATTATCAAACAAATGGAGATATAGACCTTGTATATGTAGACACAGAGAACCAACTGGCTGATATCTTTACAAAACCATTAGCGTATGATCGTTTTAATTATTTACATCTAGAATTAGGAATTTTATATGTCAATAATATTAATTTATTTTATTGATTATCTTTCTATACACAAAAACTAGTTTTTGATACAAGCCTACAAAGGGTCTGTGTGTCACCACTGCTACTGGCTAAAGCGAAACGGTACTTAAGTGTTCTCCGGTGAACCTCCGTTAGCTGGGATAGTACCCCTATAGCTAATCTGAGACAGTCGCTGTGTAACGAAAGATAATTCATAAAATAATATTAATTATATTAATTAAAATTTAAAATAACTAAACTTGGAATTAAATAATTGAAAAGGGGTTGATGCATATAAAGTGGCCTGTATTTATTTTTGTTGAAAAACACCTCAACAGAACCCCAGGCGAACTCGCACCGAATTCGGCCCGAGTTCTGTTGGTGGTATGTGCTTTAAGTCAGAAACTAGTGGCCCCCTTCTATTCATCTTCTCCAAATCCTCAAATCATAGCACCAGCCGTGCCCGAGCTCTCCAAAACCCTAGTTTTTCTCCAAGCTATTGCTTCCAATCCCCATGGAGATTTCAATCCAAATTTTGGATTCGTGCAGTGTTTTTCGTCCTCTACAACATACTCAAATCTTGTATGGTATAACCTCTTCCTTCGCTCTCTTTCAAATTCATAGTTTTTCAATCTTTCCATAGAAACAATGCCTAGGATTTCGAACCCCTTCAAGAGGAAGAAGACTGCGGCTAGTGAAGAGGCCTTGTCTTCGAATCCTATTCAAGGATCACTCTTCTCTCCGGTTCAATCGGCCGACGAAGCATACAATGAGTTTTACATTGAAACTCATGACCAGTCCCTATTATGGTATACGAATTTCTCCGCTTCGCAAAATATGCACCAGGTGAGCCAATTAAATGGACCATATTTCCTGAGCATCGTCCATACTTTGAAGCATTAGGGTTGCACGAACTTGTCACCCACCAATATCCTATTGTAACCAACGGTATTCATCTGTTCTATTATAATTTCACTCTGAACACTTTTACTGTTAAGAGTCGTGTCGGTTGATTTAATGTCGAATTCAATGATGTCCTCTTAGCAAAAATCCTTTGTATCCCTAATGAAGGTGTTCCGCTAGATGATATCACGGAATTTAATTTTCTGCAGGCACAACTTTGAGCAGTTTTAAGAACGAACTTTGTTCTCCAGACCGTGTTCATTCTAGTAAGTTCAAAGCTGCAAACATGAACTTATTTAACTATATGAATTGCATCGCATCGTCTATTCCACCATCTTGCCTAAATCTACTTCAAAAGACGATGTTACCACCCTTGAGTTGTCTGTCCTTTATCACATTCATAAGGGTATTCGTTTTTCTGTCCCCAAGACTATTATCCAGATGATGGGACGTTGTCGTGAAAGGAACAGAAACCTTGCTTACATGATGATTATCCCAATTATCTTTCAGTATTTTGAGATTGACTTATCCACGTGTGCTCTTGACTCTGAGCCTAAATATCTTCAGTTGTCTCATCGCAGCACAGCCGTTCCTCCTGCTTCTTCTACTGCTCCTGCTCCACCTTCTCAGACCTACCCTATGTCCTATGAGGATATCCACCAGTATCTCTTTGATTTGGGAGCTTTTATTACTGACACATCTAGGGAATGCGAGTTCCGTGATGCCAGTCAGTTTCAGGCTTTCGTAAATTCCTTTGCGGATCTGTGATTTGCTCAGACTGGTCATTCTGTTAGTTCTCTTCCTCTAGATCCAGCTGTATCGGGATACCGCTATGAGGATGAGGCGGTTCGTCACTTCTTTCAGCCCAGTAACGCATATGACTGGTACCGTGGTTCTGGTGCTGCTCCACACCCTTCTGGAGCTGGTACTTCTGGAGCTGGACCATCTGGACATGGTGGCACTGCTGGTGCTGATGATGATGATGATGACTCTGAGGACTTTTGATCTAGAAGTGATGCATTTTGTTTAGATATTATCTAGTTAGACTATTTATTGTCTATGTTTAATTGGAAATGCTTCGACATTCCAAGATAGTACTTTGTCTTTTCTTTTAGCACTGAGACTTCATTTGCTGAGATTGATGTATTTTTGAACATCTATTATGCTCTCATTAGCATGCTTTTCTATTTCAGTTTGTACTATTCTCTATTTCCTTCATATTTTGTTTATGCTTAGCATTATCACTCTTAGCTTATGCTTCTACATATAATTGCCTATGAAATACATGTTTATTTCTTCTTCTTTTTTTTGTATTTCTTCAACGTTTATTTCTTACGCATAAATTGCGGGGGAGCTTCTCTCTTTTGCAATTATTTTGCTAAGTGACAACGGAGGAGAAATAAGAAATAGGATCTAACATCTTTTGCAGGATACAGGAATATTTTTTTGAGGATACAGTACCATACAAGCTAACAGGCAATTATAATTTTGATTTCTTGTCAAATCAAAGATCGAGATGTTATATCGGTCAATTTTGATTTTTTGTCAAATCAAATATCAAGATGTTATATCGGTCAAGGTTTGTCAATTATCAAAATGGATGACATTGTTGGCCCATTGGTCATGGTTAAACCTGATTTTAATAATTGATCTAACTATGTCTCGATATAAGGGCTACTTGGACAATTGCTGAGAACTTCTACCACTCTGTTCAAGACTGAAGCTATTTTGCCACATGAGTCTGTATTTTAATATTTAATATAATTTTTATATTTATTGAATTTAGGAATACTTTGTACACCGAGTCGTACTGGCAAATAGGGTAACCCAAAATGTTTTCAAAATATCCTATGATTTTGAATATAGCCCATTTTAAAAAAGCTCCTAATTGCTAAAACTTTTCAAAAGCCCAAAACTCAAGATCCGATTTACAAAATTCGCCAAAAATCAAACTCTGGACACCAACAGAGTTCGGCCCAAGTTTGGTCCGAACTCGTCCTGTAACGCCCCAGTCCCAAAATACGTAGGACTAGGAACGTAGACATGCCAGCTGCATACATACGAAGTATACTCCAATATATGGACACCTCGTATGTATACATAACCTATAAAATACAGTAGAACCATGACTAATCTTATCCACACAAAATAAATGAATAAAAGATATCATATAATCAACTACGAAATTATCATTTAGTACATGTAGTTGGGCGGAGACAAATCCACTACCAACAAGTAAAGGAAAAATACATAAGAAAAGAATTGCATTTGGCGACCGAAGCGAAGACGATCCAAGCGCAATCATCCTCGAAGAAACGAAGATGGTCACGGCTAGAGCTAGAGCACCTGCGGAAGACAAGAGCACACACCTGACGAGATAACCAGGTCCTCAGAGGAACGTAACAAGATACATAATATCATGCCATATAAACTGAATAAATATTGCTCAAATAAATAAGTCAATTGAATCATAAGATGGTCCAATACACACCTATTGAACTAGCTTACCATCCCCCCAACCAAACAAGGACATGAGATGGTAAACTAATTCACGGTGATGTATCTTTCCATGCTATGAATCCAATGTGGTATCCGGACCCCAACAAGGTTCAATACCTTCTCATCGAAGTAGTAAGCCACACCTACAACCAAACAAGGATAAGATGTGACGAACTAATCCACGATAAGTTATTGTTCCAAGCCACGGTCAGATACAAGTACTCAAACCAAAAGTACTCATACCTAACGGATAAGGTAGCCTAACCGTTCTAAGTGAAATGTAGTTAAGAACAATCCTTCCTACGCATGGGCCCTGGCTAAATAGGATCGGCATAGTCCCCCGTTAGGGCACTAGAGGCCCAATCAATAAGAGCATAACGTTCTGCAGAATGTCAGTGTCCGTCAGTAATCCTAGGTCATCAAGCCCGTACCTCCAGCGGAGCTTCTGGGTCACAAGGGAAAGTACATCGAAGCCCATATGCTAAGGAATTGTCCTTTCCGTCCAATGCCTACTATGTTGTATCCACAACACAAAACTACTATTAACCGCTAAGTCAAACTAAGCATGCAACCTCTATTAGCGGTTAATCCTATCGTACGGCTTGTACGTACTGGTGGCCAGCCAATCATGCACGTCCGTGTTCTACATGCGACACACAACTTCATGGTACAACGTGTCAAGGCCAATGAATGCAACACACAAAGGTGGTCCCTTAAATCTAGGTTTAATGTGTAAAAAAACTAATACATAGCAGGAAATATAACTGAATAGTAAGTTCTAACAGGTTATGCCATGTATCATAGTTTATTTTGCATAAAGAAAAATAAATAATGCACGAAATATGAGCTAAAATAAATAAACAGCAAATGGCAAGGTGTCTTGCCTGGTAGTACGCCTGGTGTGCTGCAATGATCAATGTGACACGAACTGCAACTTCGGTACAACAACTATGCATGGTGACCTCTGATGGTGGCACGGACAGTTCCATCGAGTCCAGGACGGTCAATTTAGTTAGGGTGGACATAAGATAGGCTTGAATTGGCGAGGGAATAGGAGTAATGGGATTAATTATGGACAAGAGGATAATCAAGAAAAAATTGGATAAATAATATATAAAAGAAATTTTGAAAGATATTCATAATACTAGAAAATAATTTTATTAGCTAAAATATGCTTTCCAATTAATACTGCAAAAAATAGGAAGTGGTTTTAGGAAAAAAAAACTCTAAGTTTTAAAATAGAATTACTAAGTAGAAAGAAGAAGGAAAAACTATATTTTATTAGTCAGAAATAATGCAAAAATACTAGGAAATTATTCTATAGTTTAGAAACTATATATTTTATTAGCCAAAATAATATACAAGAAGTTCATAGCATAATTTGGTGACTACCTTTTTATTGATCAAAATATTGTTTCCTTTTAGTCAGAGAAAAATAATATTTTCATAAAATTTTATAAATAATAATATTTAGCAAATAGATAGTTTTGCAAGTAACCACAACAATAACTATAATAAAATAATAATAATAATAATAATAATAATAATAATAATAATATAATCACAACAGTACAGTACATGTACTGGTGTTCTCTTCTTCTCAAAATAACATAATAATTAACAAAAATAAATAAATAATAAATAATAATAAAATAATCAGAACAGCAAATATGGTTCTCCTCTTTCGAGGAGACCAACTTTTCACTTAATAAAACAAGGCAAGAGAGAGAGATATAGATTATAAACGAGTGGTCGAGAGGGAGAGAAGTCGGGTGCGGCAAGAAAGGGGCGGAGGAGCGGCGACGGGAGTTCGGAAAGGGGTCGCCGTCGGTTGGACGCGAGGCCGAGTGCGGCGCGGGAGCGAGGGGAAGAGGGCGGAGACGGCAGCGGAAAAGGGGGCAAAGGGTTTCGGTGAGGTTTTCGGCGAAGAAAAAGGAAAGAGGGGGAGGCGGATCACCGGACGGGGTTCGGAGCGGGTACCATACGGCAGACCGCGGTCTTGTAGCGTGGTGGCGGTGGCTGAGTTTTCGGTGGCATGCGGCCACGGCGGTGTCGGGTGAGGTTGGTAGTGGTGTTGGGGAACGGTGACGGTCGAACGGGGCTTCGTCGGCTGGCGCACGGCGGTGGTTGGGCGTTCTGGGGAGGTCCCGACACAGCGTCGAGGGAGCGCACCGATGGGGAAAGGCGGAGAGATTTGGAGACTCTCGTCGGTGCTCAGTGTAGTGCCCCGTCCCTACATCGTGCCCCGTACTTGTCTACGGGGTGCGCGAGATAGGAACACTGTCGCTATCGATTCGATCGGGACCGATAGGTCGGGATCGACCAAGTCGATCGAACAGGAACGGTTGAATTAAGATCCATTCCCCATTATGGAATGTCTTCTTCGGAACCAAGTCCCATATTCAGCGGGTTGTGCCTCGAGGATTGACTCTGCGGCTGAGTCGAGAGAGACCTCCCGTTGCTCTATATTTCACGCCGCTTGCGTTGGTTTTGGCTTTGTTTTCTGAATGCGTTTTCGATGGTTTTTATGGCTTGCATTTCGAACTCGCATTTCCTATCGAACTCCTTGAATAATGCAGTGTTCTAATCGATTGCTTGTGCGATTTCAGGTAATCGCGTAGGCAACGTCTAGCACGACCAACAAGTTCTCTCGTCGAAGTAAACTCAAGGTGAGTGGCTGACCCTTCTCTTCTCGACCCCTTCTTAGGTAAATCGATAGTGTTATTACGGATTAAAGATTGAATGCAAGGGCACGGGCACGGTAAAATGATTGAGTTTTTAAAGAGAATGTAGGCTATGTCTTAATAACTAAAAGAAGAGAAATGGGCTTTGTACGGTCATGGACAACTTGTCGACAAGGTAAAGTTTCCCCGCACGGCAACCCGGGGCTACGGGACCGTTGCGGCTAAAGAAGAAACATCTCATAAGCTGTGCTGGGCACAATGTTAGGCGAGGACTTGCAGCTGGGCTCGCTACTCGCGCTGAAAGGGCCTCGTCTAATAAAAGCTAAAGGAGTCCACGATGGCTCTGGGAGCCAGTGACCAACACACGAAATATTGTACTTGGTACGAAAATGATAACAATTGACAGGGAAGAACATGGTAAGTTTCATAAGACGCGACGCGGTCCGCCGGTGGTAAGTTCCGAAGTAAATTACATTATGCTTGTCATTGCACGTGTGAAATTCATTAGGATGGTTAGAAACATTCATGAACTAAGTCATATAAACTCTTCAACCAAATGAGAGCTTGGAACTTAAATAGCCACGCACCAGTACAAAGTGTAATGTACTGATCCTCGCTCTCCATACAGGTACCCCAAACTACGAAGGGCGTGCCACTTAAAATCTCAAGACGACATGGATATTTTTGAAGCCTCGTCCGGCTGTGAAGGCTTGTTTCTGGATTCCTTTTGAAGAAGACCCCGCACTCAGTCCAAAAGAAGATGATGACTCGACTCGCCTCGATAGCAGGTGGAAAGTGTTATATTTTGCTTGTAAAAAGGGATGTAATGTATGGAACGACTATCTCATCGGCGTTGATTTTGTAAGTCGAGTCATGTTGTAGCCTGCACGGCAATGAATGTAATGAAGTCCATGTAAATGAAGTTTTATTATCAATGAAAAGTCTACTTCTATTTTAATTGTGTCAATCAATTTCTCTGCGTACTCTAACTTGACGTTGTGTTTCGAATATCCTTATGACTATGCCTTGTGCGATTGCAATTTAGGTTCGCACGACATCACGCCCGGGGGACGACTATCGATTCTACGGAATCGGGGCGTGACATAATGGTATCAGAGCACGGCTTTACATCCTTTGACCTCGCAACGATGAGATAAGTTGTTCCATACAATGAGTTCGTAATATTTTATGACTGATGCGTTTGCCTTCGTATAGCAGAAGTGACGGAACCCACGGCCGAGCAAGAACAGAGCGCTTCAAGCGGCTCTAGCAGTTTGCATCATCCGCGGGCCGGACCTTCTAACGATACCATCGAAAGGATGCTGCGTATGATGGAGGCGCAGCGGAACCAGTCCGAGAACCGACATCAACAGACGGAGGAACGACAGGCCCAGTTCGAACCTCGCTTCGAAGCTCATTTCAACGCACATGCCAAACTTCAACAAAAGCAGTTGGATACCCTGCAGCAGATCGTCTAGACAATGGCGGCCAACGGAAATTCTGTGACTGCGCCTACCGTCACCACACCTGCTGCCACCGTGCCGGCGATCCAACCCATTGAAGTCGACACGGAGGATCCCGAGCGTCAACCAGCGGCACCGAAAAAGTACAACTTTGAAGTGTCTGAATTCAAGAAGGCGTGCCGCACTTCCTTCAGCGGTACCGAGGGCCCTTCCATGGCAATCGACTGGTTGGAAGAGCTGGAAGATCACTTCGAGCTTCTCGGCATTGAAGAATCGAAGCAAGTCGCCTGCGCACAACTTCAACTATGGTTGAACGCGCACGACTGGTGGGTCGTGCGCAAGCGAGCGATCCGACCGGACAACAATACCGCACCGATCTCTTGGGCCACGTTCCGCAAAGCTTTTGAAGTCCAGTACCTTCCTTCAGCCGTTTGTCAAGCGAAGGAGAATAAATTCATGCAGTTGAAGCAAGGAAGCCAGACAGTGGAACAGTATGCCACAGAATTCAACAAGTTGTCTAAGTTTGTTGGTCAGTTTCTGCCTACTGAAGAGTGCCGTGTGCGACGGTTCGAAGTGGGTCTGCGACACTCTATCGGTGCGCATGTCGGGGTCCCGGAGTACAAGACCGTGGGCGAGGCTCTGAATCACGCCCTCCGTCTTGAGAACCTGCATCCTTCCGGTGCTGACGACGATGTGCGCTACTCCAATCACAAGCGTCCTAGCTATACGGGAGGCAACAATCGCGCGTCAAAGCGTCCAAACAACGACAGCTATATGGGTCAGAATCCGTTACCTCGTTGCACCAAATGTAATCGCCTCGGGCACGAAGCCACCAACTGCTTCCACTTCAGAGGGAAATGCCATGCTTGCGGACAAAAGGGCCACCTTGCTCGAGATTGCACAAACCCCAGACTGACTCGCAACGTCCCACCACAACAACACCGCCAAGAGAATCGAGGACAGGGGCACCTCGACCTCCTCCGCCCACTCAACCCGCACTGCAAAATGGCCGAGACCGTCGCCCCAACACTCAGGGCCGCGTCTATGCCATGACTCGAGATGAAGCGCTGGCATCAGATACAGTAGTGTCAGGTATACTAAAATTCAATAATGTGCCTGCTCGTGTGTTATTTGATTCAGGCGCTTCATATAGTTTTATATCGGCGGACTTTGCCTCCGAGCATAAATTTCCTGTAATATTATTAGATCTCGACCTTAGCGTAAGCACACCTTCGGGCACACCAATTCTTACAAACTTAGCTTATGCTGGCAGTATTATTTGTATCGGCGGTCAAAAGATCGGTCTGGATGTGATAGTTCTCGACATGAAGGACTTTGACATCATTCTGGGAATGGATTGGCTCGGGCCGTGCAACGCAACCATAGACTGCGCTGAAAAAGAAAGTCACATTCCGCATACCTGGAGTGCCTGAATTCTGCTACTCGTGTGGTGAGGCGTCGTCGACCTGCATGGTGATCTTCTAATATCTGCTCGACGGATGCTACATTCCAGGTACGAAGGCTACTAGCTTCCTGTTCGAGACATGCGACAGGATGGTACAAACGCGGAGAGAGACCGACGTTAGTGGCAGAATTCCGAGACGTGTTCCCGGACTGAGCTACCCGGTATGCCGCCCGATCGAGAAATAGAGTTCACCATCGACACATTCCCGACACTCGGCCGATCTCGAAGGCTCCGTACAGAATGGCCCCTACAGAACTGAAGGAACTTAAGGCACAACTACAAGAATTACTCGATAGAGGGTTTATCCGTCCGAGTTTCTCGCCGTGGGGTACGCCCGTGCTATTCGTGAAGAAGAAGGATGGATCAATACGACTCTGCATCGACTATCGGGAATTGAATAAAGCCACCGTCCGAAACAAATACCCCCTGCCCCGCATCGACAACTTGTTCGACCAGCTCCAAGGTGCAACGGTATTTTCGAAGATTGATCTGCGATCGGGTTATCACCAACTCAAAGTCAAGCCAGATGACGTACCAAAGTCTGCCTTCTGCACTCGTTATGGCCACTACGAGTTCTTGGTAATGCCGTTCGGTCTGACAAACGCCCGTGCCGTCTTCATGGATCTAATGGATCGGGTGTTCCGTCCGTTCGTTGACAAGTTCGTAGTAGTCTTCATTGACGACATCCTCGTCTACTCGAAGGATCGAGCGCAACATGCAGAGCATCTGCGTACAGTACTCCAAACCCTTC
The DNA here is from genome assembly GCA_029216955.1 of Iris pallida. Lineage (NCBI taxonomy): Eukaryota > Viridiplantae > Streptophyta > Magnoliopsida > Asparagales > Iridaceae > Iris > Iris pallida. Next base: position 9,671,964 of record JANAVB010017599.1, on the reverse strand, counting down.
GAGAGAATCAGTTGTACGCGAAGATGAGCAAGTGCGAGTTCTGGCTGAATAGCATCTCATTCCTTGGGCACATCATCTCTGCCGCGGGCATCGTAGTCGATCCGAAGAAAGTCGAGGCAGTTGCTGATTGGAAACGGCCCGCATCAGTTAGCGAAATTCGAAGCTTTCTAGGCTTGGCGGGATACTACCGACGCTTCGTGAAGGACTTCGCGAAGATTGCATCGCCGTTGACTCGTCTCACCCAGAAAGGAGTCGCATTCAAGTGGTCAGACGACTGTGAAGCTTCCTTCCAGGAGCTCAAACAACGGCTCGTTTCGGCCCCGATACTTGCTCCTCCTGAAGGGACGGTGGGATTTCAAATCTTCAGCGAGGTTTCTGGCCAGGGCTTGGGGTGTGTGCTCATGCAGCGGGATAAGGTGATATCTTTTGCTTCCCGGCAGTTGAAGCCGCATAAGAAGAACTACCCCATGCATAACCTAGAATTAGCGGCGATTGTGTTTACGTTGAAGCTGTGGCATCACTATCTCTATGGCGTGGCGTGCAGGATTTATACGGACCACAAAAGCCTCAAGTATCTCTTCACCCAGAAAGAACTGAATTTGTGGCAGAGGCGATGGCTCGAGCTGATCAAAGAATATGACTTATCAATCGACTACACGCCGGACAAGGGAAATGTGGTAGCAAACGCGCTGAGCCAGAAGTACTTAGCTTCGTTATGCATCAACGATCGACTGCTGCGTGACTTGGAAGGAATGGGCATCGAACTTTGAGTTCGTTTCAGAGACGTGAAACTAGCGCAACTGCGGGTGGAACCGAGCCTACTTGAGAGGATCAAGTCTGCACAGAAGGATGACCCATACCTGGAGAAGATGCGAAAGCTGATATCGACAGGGAAAGCGTCCGACTTTACAGAGGACGAGTCGGGAGTGTTGCGCGTGAAGGGACGACTATGCGTACCGGACGACGCAGAACTTAGAAAGGAGATAATATCGGAGGCACATTATGCAAAATATTCCTTGCATCCTGGCAGCACCAAGATGTATAAGGACCTCCGTATTGTCTTTTGGTGGCACGGCATAAAGAGGGACGTAGCGCTCTTTGTGTCAAAATGTATGGCCTGTCAGCAAGTCAAAGCCGAGCACCAGCGACCGGGCGGGGAGATGCAGAACCTCGCCATTCCAGAGTGGAAGTGGGATCACATCAATATGGACTTCGTTGTTGGCTTGCCGAGGACGCCGCGGGAAAACGATGCCGTCTGGGTCATCGTCGATCGACTAACCAAGTCAGCGCACTTTATCACCATCAAAGTTACTTGGAGCGTCGACCGCCTTGCTCAGATATACCTTGATAAAATAGTTCGGCTGCACGGGGGTCCCAGTTTCTATCGTCTCTGATCGGGATGGACGGTTCGTAGCACGCTTCTGGAGTAGTCTTCATTCAGCACTGGGGACCAAGTTAAAGTTTAGCTCAGCTTATCATCCTCAGACTGATGGCCAAACAGAACGGGTGAACCAAATTCTCGATGACATGTTACGACTCTGTGCGATCGACTTGAAGTCAAGTTGGGACGTCCATCTACCGCTGGCCGAGTTTGCATACAACAACAGCTATCAGTCCAGCATCCAAATGGCACCGTATGATGCTTTGTACGACCGGAAGTGCAGATCGCCCATTTGCTGGGATAAAGTCGAGGAACGGCAGATACTTGGTCCGGAGCTGGTAGAGCAGACCGTGCTGAAGGTTAAGTTAATACGAGAGAGATTGAAGATAGCACAAAGCTGGCAGAAAAGCTATGCCGACACGCACCGATGCCCCATCGAGTTCTCGGAAGGCGACCATGTATTCTTGAAAGTTATGCCCATGCGGGGAGTTTTCAGGTTCGGTTCGAAGGGGAAATTGAGCCCAAGATTTGTTGGCCCGTTCGAAATATTGAAGCGAGTCGCCCCGATAGCTTACCAAATTGCCTTGCCGCCTGCATTGTCAGAGGTACATGACGTCTTCTACGTATCGCAATTGCGGAAGTACGTGCATGATCCGAGCCATGTTGTAGATTTGGGTAAGCTGGACCTGAAGGCGGACTTATCATATGTCGAAGAGCCGGTGCAAATCTTGGAGCGCAAGGATAAACTTCTCTGCAACCGTGCTATTCCCCTCGTCCGCGTCCTCTGGAGGAACCACTCGGTCGAAGAGTCAACGTGGGAGCTTGAGTCAGAAATGAAAGAAAAGTTCCCTTCATTGTTCACGTAGAGGTAGGTTCTATTTTAAGTTTCGAGGACGAAAGTTTTTCTTAGTTGGTTATGGTGTAGTGCCCCGTCCCTACATCGTGCCCCGTACTTGTCCACGGGGTGCGTGAGAAAGGAACACTGTCGCTATCGATTCGATCGGGACCGATAGGTCGGGATCGACCGAGTCGATCGAACGGGAACGGTTGAATTAAGATCCATTCCCTGTTATGGAATGTCTTCTTCGGAACCAAGTCCCATATTCAGCGGGTTGCGCCTCGAGGATTGACTCTACGGCTGTGTCAGGAGAGACCTCCCGTTGCTCTGCTTTTCACGCCGCTTGCGTTGGTTTTGGCTTTGTTTTCTGAATGCGTTTTCGTGAATGTTTTCGATAGTTTTCATGGCTTGCATTTCGAACTCGCATTTCCTATCGAACTCCTTGAATAATGCAGTATTCTAATCGGTTGCTTGTGTGATTTCAGGTAATCGCGTAGGCGACGTCTAGCGCGACCAACAAGTTCTCTCGCCGAAGTAAACTCAAGGTGAGTGGCTGACCCTTCTCTTCTTGACTCCTTCTTAGGTAAATCGATAGTGTTATTGCGGATTAAAGATTGAATGCAAGGACACAGGCACGGTAAAATGATTGAGTTTTTAAAGAGAATGTAGGCTATGTCTTAATAAGTAAAAGAAGAGAAATGGTCTTTACACGGTCATGGACAACTTGTCGACAAGGTAAAGTTTCCCCGCACGGCAACCCGGGGCCACGGGACCGTTGCGGCTAAAGAAGAAACATCTCATAAGCTGTGGTGGGCACAATGTTAGGCAAGGACTTGCAGCGGGGCTCGCTACTCGCGCTGAAAGGGCCTCGTCTAATAAAAGCTAAAGGAGTCCACGATGGCTCTGGGAGCCAGTGACCAACACACAAAATATTGCACTTGGTATGAAAATGATAACAATTGACAGGAAAGAACATTGTAAGTTTTATAAGGCACGACGCGGTCCGCCGGGGGTAAGTTCCGAAGTAAATTACATTATGCTTGTCATTGCACGTGTGAAATTCATTAGGATGGTTAGAAACATTCATGAACTAAGTCATATAAACTCTTCAACCAAATGAGAGCTTGGAACTTAAATAGCTACGCACCAGTACAAAGTGTAATGTACTGATCCTCGCTCTCCACGTAGGTACCCCAAACTACGAAGGGCGTGCCGCTTAAAATCTCAAGGAGGCATGGACACTTTCGAAGCCTCGTCCGACTGTGAAGGCTTGTTTCTGGATTCCTTTTGAAGAAGACCCTGCACTCAGTCCAAAAGAAGATGACGACTCGACTCGCCTCGATAGCAGGTGGAAAGTGTTATATTTTGCATGTAAAAATGGATGTAATGTATGGAACGACTATCTCATCGGCGTTTATTTTGTAAGTCGAGTCATGTTGTAGCCCACGCGACAATAAATGTAATAAAGTCCATGTAAATAAAGTTTTATTATCAATGAAAAGTCTACTTCTATTTCAATTGTGTCAATTAATTTTTCTGCGTACTCTAACTTGACGTTGTGTTTCGGATAACCTTATGACTATGCCTTGTGCGATCGTAATTTAGGTTCGTACGGCATCACGCCCGGGGGACGACTATCGATTCTACGAAATCGGGGTGTGACACTCAGGCTGAGACGCACGGCACGGTGGCTGGGCTCGCAGAGGGCTGCGGGGACGGAGATCACGGTGCGACTCACGGTGGAGGGCGTCGGCGACGAGCGGAGGTGAGTAATTGGGCGGTCGCGGTTTATTTTTGGGTTTTCTTTGGTCGGTTGGGTTTTGGGCTGCGGATTGCGGTGGTTGTGGTTGACTACAGTGGTGGTGTTCATGGGGTCGGGGAGTTCAGAGGAGACGGCGATGATGGTGATGGTGATGGTAATGGTGGTGTCACTGGTGAGGGTGGTTGCTATGCTAGGTTAGGGGGAGGCTGGTGGTGTGCGGAGGTACGTTGCTGACAGCTGATGATGGTGGTGGTGATGGATGTGGGTCGGGCCAAGGGGCAGGGGCGGGTGGTCGACGGCTAGGACAGGGGTGGTTTGCTGTGGGTGGCGGCAAGGATCAGAAAGGGAGAACATAGGTGGCTGGCAAAAATTAGGTTTAGAGACTTGGGTTTACTGTTGCGTGTCGGGGGTGTGTTCGACACGAAGGAGATGGGTTTGTATTTGTAAACTATGGAATAAGATGTGGACATCGATACGATGCACGACGATTATGGGTAGAGAGAAATTTTTGTGGATGTGTGAAATTTATGGAGGAGTACCTGCCTATTTATAGGATGTGGGAATTCCCACTTGGATAAGGATTAGAAATATTTAAAATCCAATTAGATAATTCTCTACTTAATTTAAATAATTTTTAAAACAATTCAAATCAATTCCAAATTCAATCCAAATTAAATATAGATAAACCTAAATCCATATATTCAAATTTGTAAATCATCATAATTAATTTTAACAAATATCAACCATTTTAAAATATATTTTTATGAACACTAAAATTATAATATTAATTAGTTTCAAAAATTACATTATTATTTAAAAATAAACTAATAAAATATTTATGAAATATATATGTATGCACGAAAAATATTATCAATAATTGTTATAACGAAAGGCTTTGTATAATTAAAATAAATAAAATAATGAGCTTGGAAATTTTGGTATGATAGCTAAAATAATTATTATATATATATTTTGAAACTATAAAAATAGAAAAAATGTTTTTCTAAAATATGTACGCTCGTACATATTCGCACTCGTCGAGCAATTACGAAAATAAAATTTTACGCGCGACGTACAATGCAACTACGCGATGTACAATATACAAAATAAAAAAATCGGTATCAAATTTACTAAAAAAATATAGTAGAAATTTAGGGGTTTTACATCCTACCCAACTTAAAAGAATTTCGTCCTCGAAATTAAGAATTAGTAGGGGTGAGCAGACACAAGGGGGTATCGATTGGGAACAAACAATGACAATGTTTCCACAAAATCATGTCGTAAAAAATTGTGATCTAAATCATAGAATTTAACACGGGTATGGTTACGAGGGTCGCGAGTTAAGGCACGAGTAGAAGATTAAGGGTTTAAAGTTTAAATCAAGAGTATCATGCAATAGAGAATGATATGGTATCAAGAGAAAATAAGTTAGAGACCTAGTAGATATAGGTTCTTGAGAGTAGGTTGAGTAGGGGTGCAACTTGGGCAGGCTAAACCCGAGCCCGATCGGATAAACCCGCTAATGGGTTGGGTTAGGGTTGAAGATATTCGGGCTCGGGCTTGGGTTTGGGTCGAAATATTTAAACCCGATCAAAAATTGGGTTGGGCTCGGGTTCATGTGTCGGGATACCCGAAACCCGACTTATATATATATATATATATATATATATATATATATATATATATATATATATTATATATATATATATATATATATTTTATATATATAATATATTATATATATATATATATATATATATATATATATATATATATATATTTTATATATATAAATATATATATATTATATATATTATATATATCTATATATATTATATATATATATATATATATATATATATTATATATTTATATATATATATATATATATATATATATATATATATATATATATATACTTATATATATATATATATATATATATATATATATATATATATATAATATATATATATATATATATATAATCTATATATATTATATATATATATATATCTATATTATATATATATATATATATATATATATATATATAAGTATATATATATATATATAATATATATATATTATATATTAAAATATAAAAAATTTCACCCGAATTCTTTAAATCTTTATCCTAAATCTTATTTCAGTTTGTACTTTGAAATTATCGAGACTTGATTGCTATTTAATTATGTGTTTAATATTATATATGTTTAAAATTATTGTAAATATTATATTAGAGTCCGATAAATTCGATGAATCCGATCCAACCCGATCCTCCGGGCTTGGTCTTGGGCTTCATCTATTGAACCCGAGGTCGGGTTCGACTTGGGCTCAGGTTAGACTTATGATTCATCGGATTGGGCTCGGGTTGACCTCAAGCCCGACCCAACCCGCCCGAGTTGCACCCCTAAGGTTGAGGCACGAATAAGAGATCGATTAGGTTCATGTCTAAATTAAGTGATTTGGAAGGTTCATGATAGAGAATATAGGGCCAAGAAAAGGATGAGTGGTTTAGGATGAAGATATAGCAACATCGAGTAAGAATAGTCATAGTCGATATGAAGGCTAGAGGAAGTTCTAGTATAACGCCATCGTCCTTCTAAAATAGGTGAAGGCGAAAGCAATATAGAGTTCGAAGGAGGCATTATGAATATGAATACGTGATTCAAAGAAGATCGAATAATTTCAGAGGAATTGTCAAGACAGTCGTGGATGAGATTCTAGAGGGCAAGTTTAGCTATGTCCCCATCCACGTAGAACGATAGATAAAAGCGAACCAAACTGCACTAGGTTGATCAGGACCATCATGCACCGGTTCTGAGTAGACAATACGTTAGTGGATGCATCCAATAACATATGTCATGAACAAGCTTGATAAAGAATTGAGCTTGCAAAAACTAGGCTACATTAGCATCATTAGTCTAGATAGTAAAAATATAGGCACGTGAGATTAAGATTGAAATAAAGTAGAATTACTTTGAACTTCTTAAGACTTTAAGTCATATCCTGTGTTGGTCTCTATACAGTCGTCCTATAGTCTTCTTGCCCACGTCCTTGGTTGGCTAGATGGGTTAGGGTCTTCTAAACTCTAGGATCTACATGAACTTACTAATATAGGTCACAAGGACAAAAGGATTGCTAGGTCACAAGGCATTCTACCCAACTTAAAAGAATTAAGCTAATAGTGTTTTGGGACAAAAGAAATATGTCTAACTAGTATGGTCACCTGTCTAACCTCTAGCAAGAACGAAGGAAAAATAAGAATTATGATAGAAGAAATCAAGCAGGATGCAATCGATGTGTCGAACGATCGTTCGAATAGGGAATCGAGGAAAGAGGTCAAGTATGTGGATGAGATCCAAGACTTCTAATCCTATTCGCAGGCTTGCTTGGTACGGTAAAGTAACCAAATAATTATCTTGACCTGCATGGGCCACCATAAAACATGTAACGCCCCCAGTCCCAAATACGTAGGACTAAGAACGTAGACATGCCAACTACATACATACGAAGTATACTCCAATATATGGACACCTCGTATGTATACATAAGCTGTAAAATGCAGTAGAACCATGACTAATCTCATCCACACAAAATAAATGAATAAAAGATATCATATAATCAACTATGAAATTATCATTGGTAAAGGAAAAATACATAAGAAAATAAATAAATTTGGCGAGCGAAGTGAAGACGATCCAAGCGCAATCATACTCGAAGAAACGGAGATGGTCACGGCTAGAGCTAGAGCACCTACGGAAGACAAGAGCACATACCTGGCGAGATAACCAGGTCCTCAGAGGGACGTAACAAGACACATAATATCATGCCATATAAACTGAATAAATATTGCTCAAATAAATAAGTCAATTGAATTATAAGATGGTCCAATACACACCTATTGAACTAGCTTACCATCCCCCCAACCAAACAAGGATATGAGATGGTAAACTAATTCATGGTGACGTATCTTTCTATGCTATGAATCCAATATGGTATCCGGACCCCAATAAGGTTCAATACCTTCTCATCGAAGTAGTAAGCCACACCTACAACTAAACAAGGACAAGATGTGACGAACTAATCCGCGACAAGTTATTATTCCAAGCCACGGTCAGATACAAGTACTCAAAAGTACTCATATCTAACGGATAAGGTAACCTAACCATTCTAAGTGAAATGTAGTTAAGAACAATCCTTCCTACGCATGGGCCCTGGCTAAATAAGATCGACATAGTCTCCCCTTGGGGCACTAGAGGCCCAATCAATAAGAGCATAACGTTCCGCAGAACGTCAGTGGCCGTCAGTAATCATGGGTCATCAACCCCGTATCTCCAGCAGAGCTTTCGGGTCACAAGAAAAAGTGCATCGAAGCCCATAGGCTAAGGAATTGTCCTCCCCGCCCAATACCTACTATGTTGTATCCACAACAAAAAACTACTATTAACCGCTAAGTCAAACTAAGCATGCAACCTCTATTAGCGGTTAATCCTATCGCATGGCTTGTACGTACTGGTGGCCAGCCAATCACGCACGTCCGTGTTCTATATGCGACACACAACTTCGTGGTACAACGTGTCAAGGCCAATGAATGCAACACACAAAGGTGGTCCCTTAAATCTAGGTTTAATGTGTAAGAAAACTAATACATAGCAGGAAATATAACTGAACAGTAAGTTCTAACAGGTTATGCCACGTATCATAGTTTATTTTCATAAAGAATAAATAATGCACAAATATGAGCTAAATAAATAAACAGCAAATGGCAAGGTGTCTTGCCTGGTAGTACGCCTGGTGTGCTGCATGATCAATGTGGCACGAACTGCAACTTCGGTACAACAACTATGCATGGTGACCTCTGATGGTGGCACGGATAGTTCTATCGAGTCCAGGACGGTCGATTTAGTTAGGGTGGACATAAGATAGGCTTGAATTGGCGAGGGAATAGGAGTAATGTGATTAATTATGGACAAGAGGATATCAGGAAAAATTGGATAAATAGTATATAAAAGAAATTTTGAAAGATATTCGAAATACTAGAAAATAATTTTATTAGCTAAAATATGCTTTCCAATTAATACTGCAAAAATAGGAAGTGGTTTAGGAAAAAAAAATCTAAGTTTTAAAATAGAATTTCTAAGTAGAAAGAAGAAGGAAAAACTATATTTATTAGTCAGAAACAATGCAAAAATACTAGGAATTATTCTATAGTTTGGAACTATATATTTTATTAGCCAAAATAATATACCAGAAGTTCATAGCATAATTGGTAACTATCTTTTTATTGATCAAAATATTTGTTTCCTTTTAGTCAGAGAAAATAATATTTTCATAAAATTTATAAATAATATATTTAGCAAATAGATAGTTTTGCAAGTAACCACAATAATATAAAAATAATAATAATAATAAATAATAATAATATATAATAATAATAATAATACAACAGTACAGTACATGTATTGTTGTTCTCTTCTTCTCAAAATAACATAATAATTAACAAAAAAGAATAAATAATAATATCAAAATAATCAAAACAGCAAATATGGTTCTCCTCTTTCGAGGA